>JAPMOQ010004124.1:0-11567 GCA_026543055.1 Argiope trifasciata
AATTATTGGATAGGGCTGACAATGGCTTTTATTTTCTAACTTTTAAGGATGAAATTGTTTCAAATTCTTTTAAAATGTGTAAATTGCCTATAACATAATTTTGAAACTGCATAATATATAGGAAGAAAATATTTAAATCTTATTTGAAGGTAAATTTCTATTGCATTTAATTCACGAAAAAAAAGATGAGTTTACCGAAAGTTAGAATTTTTAAGATTGAAATTTCGGTATGTAAAGTGGCATTTAAACTTGTTTGGTGTAAATGTAACAGACTGAAAATTGTGGAAGTGGGAAGGTTTTATAAATGTTCATAGAATGAACATTTTAGATTGTTTCATAAAATAAACTAATCAGCAATTATTAATTGGCCAAAACCATTTTCACTGAAAAGTCCATTCTACTAAACATTTAGAGAATTGCTGCTTAAAAAAGAAAATATGTAATTATACAAATTTAAATTTAGAATACATTTTTCAATACTTTAAATAAATAAATAGTATTTTTTTGTGTGAATGAAATATTTAAATCCTCTTTAATTATCATTAATACACAAACAAGCAGTGAAAATTTTGTAAGTATTTTAATAAGTGGGAACATGAAATTGTTAAGTTTGAGGTTTTTGGAGCCTCAAAATGCGAAGGCAACAAATTAGTGATTTACTGCTTTTGAGATACATTATTTTATTAATTTTGTTTCATTTATGTAAGCATTTTAAATATCTTTATTTATCATTGCTTCATAATATTAAAATGTCCTCTTATGCATTTGGTTTCTATAAATAACACATTTTTTTTAAATCCATGATTATTGAAATTTCTATATTTCAAAATGCGTTAAAAGTGATATTTAGCAGCAAATCTGAAGTTTGAAGGAAATCATTAAACGGAAGCGAGTCGCAGATGCTTTTGACAGAAATCCTACTTTTCAAAAGATTTCCCAATTTCACAGAAGAAAGATAATCGTACATCTAAATAGCTCTTAAGAACCGGATGAAAGGAATCTGAAAAATTCTTCAAATTCAATGCATATTGCTTCTAAACGAATTCTATAAAAGTTTATTTATATTTTTATATGAATGTAAATATTTAATATTTCTTCGAGAAATATTTTTAAAAACATTTAGTTCCAAACTTTTCAGATTAACTTGAATTCAATTGAACTGAAAATCGTTTGGATTTATTCTAGTTTAGAGTTAGACGGATAGTTTAGAATTTATTGACTTCAGATGTTATTAAAGGTCATTAGTTCACTGATAATAGTGAATTTAAATTAAGTTTTCTATTCTTATAATTGAAACACATGAAGAAACACATGAAACATTTCAATAATTTTTTGAAGCGTCAAATTGTATAGTGATTTAATGATGTAAGTGTCAAATGATTTAATTTAATAACATACCGCTTTTTATGGTGTATATGCTCTTTTCTAATCAGCTGAAGTTCATTTATATCAAAATACAGTTAAATATGCCTAATTGAATACGGATAATCAATTTTCCACTAAAACAGAATCTTCTGGAATACGTTAAATAAAATTCCATTGTTGTCTAAAAAAATAGCGCAGAAAACAAGTAATATGAAACAAAATATTTAAATTCGATTCATACTTAGGTACAAAAAGAAATTTTTTTATTTTAGTTACTTTTTATTAAATAATTATCATAAAACTTATTGTCAAAAAATGTATTCTCGAAGCAAGAACTGAACTCGCATTCTTCACCGTTACTTGAAAAATACTGAAATCTTTGTATTTTATCAATTGAGCTACTGCCTGTTAATTTTAATCTTCATTACCAACTGCTAAAACTCTATTTAAATTATTAAAAATTATTTAAATTCAATTAATGAATTAATATTTGAAGAAACATCTTTTTTAACTGTCAATCAAGTGTCAAGTGCCATGCACTTTAAGTTTGAAAAAATGCATTTGAGCTTGAAAGGATGGATAAAGAGCATTTTATTAACAATTAAAATTTTGAACAAGGTATATAAATATATATAGGTAGTGTGCATATATAGTTATACTAATAGTAGAAATTGAAAGGAAAGAACCATTCTTCTACAATGGAAGAAAATCGCATATATAAATACTTGATATAGCAATAAAAACACTTTAAATTTCATTGCAAATATTAATATTCTATGAAAATGCTTTTAAAAATTCCCATTTCAGAAATAAATTACATACAAAAAATATGCTGGCAATCTAATAAATATTTATAATTATAAATAAAAAAAGGAATTTTAATTTATTAAATAGTATTATTAAATTTTAAACTGCCTTTTAATTTAAAAAAATAAAAATTAAACATATTATTACACAAAAAATCAACAGTGTTTTATATCCGCTCGGAAAAATAAAGTGATTTACTCTGTATTTGTTTAAAATATTTCATACTTTGCCTAAACTTTAAAGCTCTGAATATGGCAATCTGATCTATGAAGCTATATGGCTGATTGAAATACATATCTATTTTGTTTTATTTCCGTTGCGAAATCAACGGATATATTTAAATTAAAAACATGGGGAATTTTTTTAAAAGTGCATATTTCATTTCTTATTTATTGAATCTCTGATCAATTTACATACTTAACATTATGGTAAATGTGGGAAATGGTACCTTTTCACATTTAGTGCCATTTTGAAAAGATCTAAATATCATAAATAATAGAATTATGATTTTCATTTCGGATTAAAATTGCTTTCTTGAATAAACTGTGTCTGGAAGAAAAGAATAGGATTGTTAGCAATTCTTTGTTCCCATAATTACAAAAAAGGAATAATTTTAATTTAAAGAACAATCAGTGAATAAAACACTCTTTTTCTTTCATTTTATATTAACCAATCGCAACCGCTTTATCAGTAGATAATCCATTCGAGTCAACATTGTGAATAAAAGAATCTCATTCCAATTTTTCGAGCAATATTTGATAATAATAATAATTTTTTCAAACTAATTTAACACTTAAATAATAAAAATACATTATCTAGAATTTCTGCTACTAACTTAGAATATAATAAATCCATTAATTATAAATGTTGAAACTGTGAATTACTCCATCATTTGCGATTTTTGAAATGTGGAACTTCTAAGGCATAAAACGTTTAAACATAATATTTATATTGGTTCGCTCAAAGAAAGTTCCATAATAAATAATATAAAAAAGTTATTCCATAAATTTCGCTAATTATATTAATTTTGCGGACACCGAACTTTATTTCCTCAAGGTTTTAAAATGATTAATAAACCCTTTGAGACCATATGAGATAGATGTAGGAGAGTTGGTCGTTTGTATATAGATCGTCAGTAGACGTGAGCATTAAGATAGATTTAACAAACAGAATTTAATGATCCATAACCTAACTTCATATGATTTCATTTCGTGCATAATATTAAATAGTTTCGGTACAAGATATCATGAAATTCCTTTACAATATTCTTTAATTTCTGCAACTTATTCTTGTAAAATGACAAAATTCAATACCATGGAAAATGCATAAAAAATGCTTAATTTTTTTCTTCTTCTGAAATCCAAAATTAACACTTTTTATTATATGTATAATTAATGATAACAATGATAGTAACTAACATTATTAATCTCATTGTTATCATTTTTTATTGGTGAAGTTAGATTCAAAAAATATTTTAAAATGCATGTTTCATAACATTCTGCTTATGCAAATAATATTGCAATGCAAAAGTTATTTTTTGTAACATCTAGTTAGTTATCTTGAAAAACCTCTTCAGCTTTTTTTATTCAAAAGTTCTTTTACAGAAAAATAACATAACTTATTATAGCATCATGTATTTTTAACATAATTGTCATAAGTAAGATCTTCACTTGACGCGCTCTATGTTGGTACAGAAAATGAATCTAGTGAAAAATACAGAAAAAAAAATAATCACAGCATCAGTAATGGATAAAAATGTCTTATTCTGCATGAAAGCGATGATAAAGCGAACATAAACAGTAGCAAAACAGAGAAGTGACTTACACAAGTCAATACTTACAGTATACAGCAGCATACAAACAACAAATCTAACAAACTTACTAAACTGATATACTGAACAACCTTAACAGCACAAAGTATTCAAATAAATCCCTGAAATCCTTATGCTCCGTAACTTCGAATTGCACGACCACTTGATTGATTTCAACTCAGTTGCCTACTGACTGCCTTGAATTGTTATTTATTGATTTTTGATAGGATATCGAAAGCTCTTGAATGGATATTCAAACCGAACAGCTAATAAGATTCTCGAATATACTGAGTCCTTCAATTCCATCGTCAAAGTTATCACGTCCTTGGTCAAATCAATAAATAACCTACATACTTGTGATGACATGGCGTGTCATTGACTTGATATCTTATAGCATCGGTTTCAGTTATTTATAAATCTCTAATTCTCTCTAGAGAATCTAACTGCACTATGAAGTAATATAATAGATTCCAATTAACTGTATACTGCACAATAATTGTAAGAATTTACAGCATCTTATATTGTTAAATGGTAGTGATAATGTGCCATTTGATGGATAATGGAAAATATTGCATGAATTCCAAAAATATTGCATTCATCACTGATAATCCAAAGAAACACACTTTTAACAAATAAAGAAACGTCAATATGATTTATGAAGAAACTGACTGTGTAGTAGAAAAAATAGCTGTGACTGCTGACAGAGCAATATTTGGAACACTACCAAATATAGTTAACACAAAAAAAAAATGAATGAAAAGACTGACAATTTTTGTAAATCTTTTATCAAACAGTAAATGTAGTTAGAAACCGTTTTCACTGACTTCGAAATGGGTTGTTAGATATTTATTTAACTATTCATGAAACAGAAACGCAGTTATATGTACTCGTTACACGTACTTCAAGAGAAACTTATTATTCAGCTTATTCTTTGACTTTCGAGGTTATAAAAAGACTAGTAAAATACTTATGGTGCAGTTTATCTTTAAGTAACGTAATGAAACAAGAAACAGCAGTTATTTAAGATATAAATTATCTTTGATATTTATGATGTGGAATAAATAGTTCATATAATTAAATTATAGCTTGGCTGAAATAAAATGTATCTGAACAAATGCATTTAAAATAAATAAACTCTGATATTTTTTTTTCTAATTTTCAAAATAAACAAAACCGAATATGGTGCATTAACATTAAACATATGGGGCATGACGATTAATGTCGAAATCAAAACCAAGTGAAACATAAAGATGTTTAAATATAAATCTGTATGCATATGCATATTTATATTATACATGTAATGTATGCATGCATTGAAAATATGTATGTTTAAATGACTGAGACATCGTATATTTTTTCTACTTTTAAATGATTTTTAAAAATTGGTTTTAACATATTTCACTGAAGTATATTTAAATGTTGAACTGAAAAAATAATTCTTTCGTGCTAATAATAACTTTTTCTGGTGTTTTGTATCATTGCTACTATCAAAAGATAAGCTGGTTTTTATAGGTTGAGTAACCATTAGAAAAATGTTTGATATTATTTTAAAAAAAATCATTACACTTTTAATTGAAATTTCATTTTAGAAGCAAATGTTGTTTAAAACCTTTTTACAGTGAATCTTTTTTTTTAATTCCATTTTTTTCTGTTGATATAATTGGATGAAATGTAGAGAGTTTGAGGTCTAAGATCTATGGTCACAACATATTTAAAATAAATTATTGCAACTACTATTTAGTTCTCTACTAAAGAGGAATAGTACATTTTTAAGTAAAAATATAATTGCATTCAAAACTATTTCTAAACCTCATCTCAACTTCTGAAATAGTTTTTTTTTTTTTCAAAATTCTTGTAATATTGAAAATTTCTTAGCTATCAGTTGAAAAAAGAACATTACCTCGGAGCTAAGATCGTTATTTCATTTCCTTTCAGTATTCTGAAGAGAACATGATCAATATCGTCCATCAAATATAATCGGTTATCGTTTAATAAATTATCTTCTTGCTGATTTTGAATAAACTACCAAGTTGCCGACAATCATTTAAAAATATATATTAAAAAAGATTTTTCACAAATATGTTGCATTATGGCTTTTTTTATTAATGGCCTGTTTTTATTTTCCATATGAATAAGATATAAAATGTTTGCTAATTTATTTGGTTGAAACTGGATTTCCTTATTTTTATAATTATTTTTTGAACCTTTCTGATAAAGGTTAAAATTATTGTTTGGTGCTGACTCATTATCGTTATGTTATACGGTAACACTTTGTGAAAGGACGGACAGCAGTGTAGTCATTTTGCTATATTAATTACTTTTTCGGTCAAGGCACAATCAGCTAAACTCTATGCAAGGAATTATTCACCCTTTGCAAATCTAGAGACACTAGCTTGGAAAATAAGGCTGGAAAAGTTCGACTATCGGTTTTTTATGGCCAAGCCCTTTTAGCAACCTTAGAAGGGAACGAAAGCTTGGCAACTCGAATTCTGACCGACAACAATTACGACCAATCAACCATCATTCGTCATCTCAAAAAAAGGTATGGAAAGGTAGGGAAATTGGATAGATGAGTCCCTCCTTCCATCACAAACCCAGTAAAAATTTTGAAGACGAAAGTATCCGAGTTTTCATAGATCTTCTTCAACGAAATGAACGGTATCCGTTTCTGCAAACGGGAAACAATTATTGAAATAGATGGTGACTACGCATTTGATTAATTATTTAAAAATGTTGTTATTGAATTTTTATTTTTCCTTTTTCATAATAAATAGTGCTCATGAATACTTGATAATATCGTTTAAAAACGCTTGATAAGTATGCACCAACCCAATAATTGAAATACTTGTTAATTCGTAGCTTTTCCTTATTATAAAGAAATTAAAAAGATTATGTCCTGACCATAAGGATGCCAGAATACTCTCCTAGGGATAGTGGATCTTCTCTGTGATATGGGCTTCACAGGTTTGAGTCCTGGTTTGCACTTCGTTGTTTTTTGCCTTGTGTTCTCTCTGTGAGGTACTTGGAAAGGCCTCCTATAAAAAGGGTGTTGTTCAAGCAAGTGTGTGAGTATTATATTCATATTAGCTAAACACAGATTTCTGCACTCTGTTGCTCAGTGTTTCTTAACCTTAGTAGCTGTTGCACCCCTCTTTTCCCAATATCTTGCTTGAATTATGTTGTTGTCTAATCCAAGAGGAATAAGCAGTAACAACACCAATAAAGATAGTAATTAATTCTTAAATCACTGTAAGACAATATTAAAATTTAATAATTATTTGCTAATTAATATAGCAATTATATGTTACTACGGATACAGACAGTAGATATCCGCAGTGAATGTTGATAATATGAAAAAGGTGAGATTAAATATTAGATTTTTGGCTATGTTTTTATACACTTGGGGCCTTGCCTATATATAGAGGTAGTTATTATTATAGTTTCATTTCAAGCTGACCATAAAAGGAAAACTACTAGGCATAATGTTATTAAACTTCGTAATAATTTAAAGGAGATCATGGGAATTTAATTTTAATCAAAAATTGGTTCACAATCTAACCACCAGGAGGAAAGACACTTTAATATTACTAAGCAAAATAAATAATGGAAATCATTTAAATTAATCGCTTCTAAAAAATCTTAATTAATCATGTTCAGTGTGACATCGTCCATTTTCCGAAAGCAAATTAAATCACATTACTGCAATCTCAACATTGACTCTTAGCATATCACGAGGATTGTTACGCACATTTCGGTGTATCGCATCTTTCAGTCCCTCTATATTGTTTAGATTATCACCATAAAAAGTACTTTTGAGATAACACACATTGGTCAGGCTTTGAAACACGTTTCATAAGTGTTAAAACAGATTTTAAACTAATGTCTTCATGTCCTACTATGTTTAACAATAACACATGAAGAACCATTTCCTGGTATTGAGATTTTGAATTATTTGTTAATGATAAGGAAATTCCCATTACTTCCTTTCAATTATTAAGTTTAATAACATTATGTCTTGTAGGTGTCCTTTCATGACCTATGTAAAGTAGCAGATAGCGAAATAATGGCCATGTTGCTTTACCGGAAAAAATTATAAGGCTAAATGTATACCAGGGAGCTTTAAAAGCTGACATCTTTGTGATCGCAAAACGATCACAAAAATCTGTCAATAAAGGAGAAATTATTGACAGGGCCATTTTTTATTTCATGGAGCGTGATTATTATTTACGTTGCTCTTATTATATGGGTAGATTTCTCTTCGAAAATTTATTATTCATTCAAATTTCTTTTTTTTAAATCTGAATTATCGCGAATTTATCAGATGAGTACCAGAGGAAGAAACCTAAAAATGAAGAAAATCTAACTGTCACACATTAAAACGACGTTTTTGAAAGAAATTATTAAAAAAACCCTACTCAACCAGCATTAAAAGAAACAATCCGAGTGGTTTATTTGAATAATCGTAAACAAAACAGAATTTATTGTACAATGTATAGTGTTTTTGAAAAAATTTTAAAAGCAACTCAATCAACATTTAAAAAGAAACAACTCAGTGTTTTATTCAAATAATCATAAACAAAACATAATGTAGTGTACTTTAATTATTCAGTGTGATTTATTTACTTTAATTTTTTGTAAATAGATTTTTTTTTTGAAATCCTGTGTAAATTTCCTAAATTCTGCAATCTTTGATTCACAAATGCCGAATTTTTTTTCTCTAAGTTGATAATCATACTAGGATGCTTATTTATATTTCCCATTTCTTACTTGCTCCACAACAGGTGAATATCACTCATTTTCTCCATTTTATTGTGAGCATGCGTAGAAAAACTTATTTTTACTCAATAAAATTTCAAATCAGTTAGCATTGCATGCTTGCTTTTTAACTGCCGGTTTCTATATATTTCCACAAGAACAGTCATGCTACAGTTCAAAATAAAAGGAATATTGCAGCACCTTAGACCTTTTCTTTCGTACAACTCATGCCTGTGACTTGGATCGTTATGTAATAAGATAAGTACTTCCTTGCTATTTGTTAATTCAAGTAGAGAAGCTAATATGTAATAAGATGGTAAAAGTAAATCTCATACGATACGCTTGAAGAATAAGGTAATAAAATAGAGAGATATAAATTAACCGTAGGTGTATCTACTATTATCAAATTTTATACTGAATTAGGAATTCTGTCACTCGAATATGGGTGTAATCGAATATGGCCAGTCAATGGGTTAAACTGTGCTGTTCGCCAATTTAGATGATAAAACTTCATCGGAGAGATAAACATAGCAGTTTAAATTGATATAATAAATAATATTGAACAGTGTAAATCACTTAATTTTTTAATCAGTTCATTTTTCGGTTTTAGTTAAGGTTCTTTTGTTGTTTATAGTAAAAGACTGAATTGTTTATATACACTCGTAATTACTTATTATATTTTTAATATTTATCGGAATATGCTTCTATAAATTGAAATTTTACCAGCAATGCATGTTGAAAATCAAAATTAACCTTTGTAAATAAGATTAGGAGTGCATCAGGAAGCAATACATTGCTAGATATCCGTCTTTTTTAATTATCAGATACCCATACAAATTTATGCTTTAAAATAATCTTAAAGCTGTCAATTCTTTTCTACCAAGATGAAAATCTGTACGTATTTATTAAATACTCTATACATTTTTATTACACCCTTATACATTTTAAAAGGTTAATTCTTTAACATAAGTTGTAACTGGGTAAAAATGATGTAATTAGAATTTGCTAATAGAATTTCTGCAATACTTATTTTTGCCTTTTTTCAGCATTTATAGCTTGAGACTATTTTATAAAAAAGAAGGGGAAATTTGCATAGAATATTTTTAATAATATTTATCACCTTTCAGAAATAATTCATTATAATTAGCCTTAATGTTTGTTAGTCGAGTGAATAATATAAATGATACCCACAGATGTATTATTTCCAAAATGGGTACATTTTTTTTTTCTTAAAAAACTACGAAGGAAAAATGTAGCAAAAACTTACTTTATAGATCGCTTGCATGTCTGAAATGAAAATAGTGGATTCTCAGAGTACTAATAATATCATGAGTTTCATACATTGGCTATTATTTCGATGAAAGGAGATGCAAAGATAATCCAAGGTATGCTTTGTTGGCACCCTATGGTAAGAAGACATAAAACGATTTTCTTCTTTAGATTATCATTTACAATACAAGCGACAGTTGGAAAGTTAATGCTACCTTTTGGTTTAACATAATGCAAGATATCTCACAAAGTATGCACTGTGAAATGTAAAACATTCTGATAGAGCACGTCAAGACGAGTATATTGATATGCAACATGTGAGTCCCCGAATATAGTATCATAGCTCTAATTACACGAAGAATATTAGTTATGAATCCGGCAATCTGTATCCACAATTCCAATTCCTACGATTATTGCATGACATGGAATCTTTCCTAAATGACTAAGCAACTTTGTTGAAACTAATAAGCCAAAAAGTACATCTGTAAATCAATATACAAATTCCCACAGCTGTATATATGAATAGAAAATAGATTTAATAAGAATGAGGCATGCATCCTGCATAAGAAATTATGTGCTATGAGTAATTATTGTGCTGTATGTAATTGTTCTCGTTCTGAAATGAGAAAATATCCGATTAATCATCATGTTTTCGTTGTGCTGACTTATCATGAATTGCAATAACTCCGGAGGGGCACCTTGAAAGGAGGATGAGTTGCTTCCGGTGTGGTGGTTGGATCTCGACAACTCGGTGGGCAAAATAATTGGTGGGGGCACTGGCCCTCCCATCGTTGACGGGGCGTACTCCCTACCGGGAGGGCTGTACCATGGCCGATAATGACCCTTAGGACTCAACCACATTTCTCGCCAGTGTTGTTGTTGCTGCCGTTCGGTCATTCATTCTTGCGAGGTTAATCCATGTGCCTTAGTGAAGAGCCTGAGGTCAGTGAAATGACTTATCATGAATTGCAATCACCAGGGGTTATGTTAGGAAAAATTCAGTAATTTGAAATGTTTTACCATAGAATGATTGAGAATGAATGATGAAAACAGGCAATGGTATAGAGTGGCTACAATACTTCCCGAATCTTATCCCGAGTGGCTCTCCTTTATGGAAATGTCTGAGAGACGCAGTGTATCTGACACCACCCTCAACATTGAACGACTGGAGAGAGGCGATTGAAACCGAAATCAAGTAAATTGGGACATATGTTTAACAAAAAAACAATTGCAAACGTCGATTCGTGACTTCATTTGAACAAATGAATCGCATGTCATTTGTTCAAACTGCTGACATTCCGAAAATCTGTTGTATTGAAAATTCTCAATATCATTGATTTTCACTTGGCTTTTTTCTGATTTCTTAAAGTTTTCAAAACAAATTTTACACCTCAATAAGACTATGACGCTGAATTCATGTATCCCACATATTAATAGTCAAAATACTTGTTTTAACGAGATCTAGCTGAATCTGTAAATATAAGACGCTTGTACCACACCCGTTATTTCAATACAAGTTACCGCATCCGATATCAAGGACATATTTTTATATGGACAATTC
>JAPMOQ010004151.1:0-12022 GCA_026543055.1 Argiope trifasciata
CAATCCCAAGACCTTATACGATATTTGGAGGAATTCTTAACTCTACAATTTTTTTTTTCTCTGTGAGTATAAGTTTTATTATATAAGGATGTTATTGCAAAAAACATAGCTTTGAATTTCATTTGAAAAAGATATTTTTGTATTGATTTTCCAAAATTTAAAACTTTTTTGATATAAAAGGGTAGTTTGATATCCTCAGTTTGTGAAATAATTTTTAAAGAACATTAAGTCCTTGAAAGATAGACTATAAACAAATTAAATTATAAAATAGCGAGATATCACTCCTCTGCAAATGCATATTTTTGAGTTGCCAATTATATGGGTTTTTATTCTGATAACTGCTCACGTATCAGTGAAATCAAAACAGTTTATTTGGCATGACTGGTTGTTGCAGTAATTCGCACTCACTTCGGAAATTTAATTTTCTTACATTTTAATTACATATTGATTTTGAGTTACAGTATAAATTTATCACCATTGAAACAAATGGATTTTTATTGATATAGCATGAAATGCATTTTACGTCGAAAAAAAGGGGACATTGCATCTCTGTATGATATTCTTTGTTATTAAGTGTGCAAAAAGAACTAATGTGTAATGTTTAAGAAGTAATCCGTATTTTTTTTTTAAAACAGTCTTTACCACTAAATTTTACTGTATGTTTGATATAATACATACAAAATTAGCGATGCTGTATATCAGTCATATAGTTCAGAATCTTTTCATAATGAAAAACAAGGTCTTAAATGTACTTTGTTCTCATTTTAATAAAGTTTTATTTCTTTTTAGGATGGTGTTTAAATGGCTGTTATGCTTTTAGAAAAACAAGTGTCTCGTTATTCACCATGGTGCAGCATTTTTAATTAATACAATATACACGTAGATACAAAAAAAGAAATAAATATGTATTCCAAGTTGCCTTTAGACCGCATCATGAAATTGTTGTTTTGGATCTTGAGGTAATATTATTTTGATAGAAGAAAACTAATATTTTCGTAATATATGTAGTAATTATTATATTTATATATATAAAACGGTTACGTTAAAGCAAATATAGGCCGAATTCGTTAACTGCCGTTTCGCAATACTTGAAACCCGTCAAATGAGTAACTTTTAAACAGTTCTTTCCCCCACGCTAATGATGTTAGGCCTAACATGTTTTCGACAGATTATTTCGAATTATTCTGTTTATTTTCATACTGCTTCATTTTCATACTCATAAAATTTATAAATAATTATATTGTACTCATTTCATTTTAGAAATAGCACTCTCGTGAAATACTAGTGACCTAGAATCCTTCTTTCTTTACACTATCGACAACAACAGTTTTTATCAAATTCATAAAATAAAATAATTACTAGATGAAAATCACAATGATATCATTTTAGTATATTTTTTTAAAAAGTATATTACATTTTAAGGATTCAGTTTACAGCTATAAACTGCGATAATTACAACAGCTACTGTATTTTGCCTATCAAATTACCAGTAATAAGTATAGCAATTCCTTAGAATGTCAATGAAATTATGAAGGAGTTATTTGCTAAGCTTTGATCATTTCATTGGTTTTATCTCTTTTATAAAAGGCTGTCCTTCGGCTAGCTGGCATGAAGCAGTTTTGCATTTTTTACATAAAATATGATTTTTTTTCTTTCTTTCATTTTATAAACACAGTTTATCGACCATACTGGGGATTTTTTAAATTATTACTATGCCTTGTTGTTTAGACTTTCCTCTTTCCAAAACGGTTTATCTTTTGTGGAAAAAGGAAGGCCTGACCTATCATCCAGGTTACACATTTTTCAACTAAAATTTGTCTTTAACTTCAGTTTTCTCAGAGCAATAATTTTCATAAAAATTCTCCACGGATAACATGATAGCTCAATAACTAAATGAAGTATTTATATACAGATTTCAGCGTGTGTTTTAAATAATATGGATAATGAAATGAGCCAAAATTTGTATTGTTGGTGAAATACTTTTTCCTTTATAGGTGTTTTTAGAAAAAATAAGGTGTGAATTTATGAAAAAAATGCATATATACGCAAATTTTTGCACATAATTTCTTTGCATCTCAACAATTTTTTTGAGATCTCTGATTATTTCATTCGTCTTCATACTCTAAAACTTGAGTACAAAGAATCATAGGATTGATGTATTTTAATTTTGTGTAGAGTGTTAACCGCTTTGGTTCAATTTCATTAAAATTTACCGGAAATTTTCTTGTTTCTCGAAATATAGTATATTTTCAATTTTTTTTTTTTTGTATATAATTGACAATACTTCTAAAAATTCATAATAGTTTTTAAAAAATCCAATTTTTCAAATTTTTTTTTCGAACATAGTCAGATACTTCAATAAATGTTTGTATTTGTCGTGTCATATTTCATAGATTCATCGATATGGTGCATTTCATCCTACATTTAAATATGTGTAAGTTATTTTCCTAATTTCACAATTAGATTTCTTTTGACATCTTAAAAAAACCAATTTTAAAATCATTTTAAAAATATATACCAACATCTTTTGAAGAATCATATCAATTTTATAATCAAATTGGAGGATTCCAATTACAGTTGTAACGGAAAATATTCGAGCTGATACAGAAATTCGATATTTTCTTGTGTATTATATAAATAGGAAAACTGTATGAAATGTTGATATTTGTTTCTATTTTTTATCCCATATTTTTATTTACAAACAACTGTCAATTAATTAATCATTAAATGGGAGATGGTCAATTATGAAGGTTTGGTTTCCTTAACAAAATTATTTTTAATAAAATTTTGTAATGAAAGTATTAGAATACAAATCAATCAATTTATTATGCATATTTTTTGATATATATAAATATATTAAAAGATCTCGCATAATTAATATTGAAAAAAAAAATCAGCTTACTTATTCATTTTCAGTTTCAAATTTTATGATGCTACAAATAATATTCTTGAAAACCCAAATTGCATCTTAATTTTGAAATCATATTTATTTTTCTTATATACAAAGTTATATATAAAAATATCATAATAAATTCAATAATTATACGAAAAAAATGACAATGGGTATATTTATGCTACTAACCTCTGATCTTCCCCGAAGACACAAACATAAATCACGTAAAAGTGAATGTAGTGGACAGCCACAACAGCAACACTGGCGGAAGCATTGGTTCAGTCCTAATGGCCATCACCGGCCACAGTAGAACCCTCCCCGTAGGGTGTACGACCTGCCATCTATGCAATGATCAGAAACCACGCTTTATTGTACCCACTGGGTTGGCTGAGTTACAACCGCCATACCGGAAGCATCTCATCCTCAATTACGAGGTACCAGAGAGGGAAATGGTTCATTTTCAACATCATCATTTCTACGAAGGCACTACAGAAGAGTTACAGAAAAGTTTTAGAGGGCTTTTTAAACATACAGTTAAATACTAGTGTAAAACTCAGCCGATAAATTATGTGTTTATCTCTCTTGGTAAACTAATATATTTTAGAAAATTTTCTATATACATTATCACAAGAAAAATTAATTATATTAGAATATATATATCAAAATAAGTTGAATGCGGACGTTGAAGAAAAAGATTTTTATATTATTATCCACATTGTAAAATCTTTTTCCTGCTTCCAAACGCTTTGAAAATGCTTTATGCTTAAACTATTTGGAAGAGAAATAATGCAAATTGTCTAATTTTAAATTATTTAAAATCTTACTAATTTACCTATCAAGTATTTTTTATCAAAGATACACATAAAACTGTGCTAGTGAATAACGAAGGCCGGCAAGTACCAGTGAATAAGTTTGGTTCTACACAGAAAAATTTAGAACAAAGTTTTACCTTACTAAAATCTTATGTTCTGGCAACAGGTAGCGAGTCTTCTGAATGATTTGGTGTTGTGAGTTAGATTCCTGGTTTGGGCATGGTTGTTTTTCCTTTGTTCTTCTGTCAGATGAGTGAATGCACCATCCTGTAAAAAGAGCTGTGCAAGCTAATGAGTGGCAAAGTCGTACTCTTCTGAATAGTTGACGCTACTAAAAAACAAGAGACGCGCCCTATCGGCTTAAATCGCTGTCATCATCACAGCGGACTTGTCCAATGGACACTGCCATAAGAAACAACATTTTATTATAAAATTGATAATTGAGTTCAAATTTTGAATTGTTATCAGTGAAATGTTTTGTTCTGTGAAAATAGTCTTCATGTAGCAATTTTCCATCTATAATATGTTTTCATACAGGATCAAGTATTGAGGAACATTTTTGTGTCTTAATTGATCATATGGTAATTAACACAGAGAAATATAAAAAAAAAGTTTATCGCATCAAAACAAATGCGCTAGGATATAATCCGAAAAAAATGCGTGATTATTTCTTATTTACCCCACTTTATAAATTTTGAAATTCTGTAAGTTGGACAATTTTAGTTAGAAAAATGATTTATTCAAATATATAAAATTTGCATTTGTGTAATAGGCCATCTTCCTATTTTTACATGTCAAAACAATCGTAAATTGTGCTCCACTAAAGGATATATCATATTAATACCCGTCCTAATATAAAATTTTAGCCAATTTGATTAAAATCACCTCGAGGCAAACATGAAAGTTTTAATCGAGGCTTATGTAAATGCGTAGAAAATAAGTCAATATTAACACTTATAAAATTAGTTTTATATTTTCTTAATGTTTTCATCTCAAAATAAAATCTCTGAAATGTTTATCAATATATATATATTTGCTTGTAACTGGCATGGTGCTGCCGCAGAAGAAACAATTTTCGAAATATCGTTTGAAAATTAAAATAACTAGTTTGATTAAGTAGGAAGGATAGAAATAATAACATTTATTTTCATATTGGATATGATTTCATTCATTGAAGTTGAATCCTTTTCTAAGGAGAAGTGTAAAATTATTAATTCTCCTTTTTTTATTTTATTATTAAAAGGTTGGCAATTTTTTTCCATACTCAACAGAAGCAAATAAATTACTTGACTGCTCGATTCGTAGCACCCAGCACACAACTGGTCATTTGAGAAACATGATTTTTTTAGCTTGAGTTCTCACACATGATGTGCTTGGCCTTGCTGTTTGTTGATGGTCATCGAGAAGGCAATTCGAATGGGGAAATGCAGTCGTTTGAAATGGAAAGAAATATTAGAAGGAATAATGGAGTGAGCACACCTTCTCCAATCGACTTTTGTTGAAGAATAGTTGACACGCTTCTTGCCTCATACTACTTTTTTTTCTGATACTCGAGTTCATGTAGCATGTAAAAGTGGTATAGCTGTTCTTGTCTCATTTTGATCTTGAGATTCTGAAAAAAGTAAATATAATACACTGGAATTTGTAAATTATCTGCGTAATTGCTATCTTGTCGCTAATCGTTTTTTTATGAACCTCGATTTGACCAGGTCTAGATGCTGCTCTGTTACATCTATGAAGTGACGGACGTATGAGAACATATCATTTGTAGAAGCAATAGACAGTATATACATTTGCATTATCGAAGTATCGTAAGTAGATTCCCTTAAAAAATTACAAAATTACTGATTATACTGAAATTTTCCTTTGTATAGAACTTATCTTGAATGGTGACGATAATAATTTGATTTTATTGTGTGACATAAACTATGAATAATGTGTGCGCCTGACTACAGACAAAATGAATGGCAATGAAAGCTGGATGACAACATTCTGTGTGGAAGACAATCATTATTAAGCAGAAAAAAATTAGCTCTTTCAAAAAGAATTTTCGAATAATTTATATATATGTGCGATTAATTCCGATCTGATGTGCAGTTTGACTTTTGTCAATAACCAATTTTTAATTTCACCTTCGTGTAAGTGCAACCAATAGATTTTAGAAATTAAATAGCAAACAGTTGAACAGTACGGCCACGCATAGGATAGATACGGCCACGCAATAAACAAAAAAAACATTTTTAAATAGTAAATATAATTACTCTGTCTATAGCCAAGTGTAAAAAATAATTTGGCCAATTTCATAGAAATCTGTTGATTAGTTCGGCAGAGTACAAAGAGTAATCAAAAACAACATTTCATTTTTATATAATTTGAGTAATATATTATTTTGAGAATTCAATGCTTTGTTTTTTTGAAAAATGTAGCGGAAAAAACAATTATTTTGTATCCTTCGTGATTCGTTCAATATTCATCCAAAATTCTCAAGATTAATGTAGAAAATGTGATCAAAATATTTTCTTTTAAATTTAATTAAACCCTGAAAATACATGATATTTGCCATTTGTTAATATAAATTATATTAATAATTTTTTAAAGTTAAAATGATGCAAAAACTCTTTTTGTCTCTCAGCAAGAGCAAGTTTTCTGCTTTAGTAGACTTCATTTCGTTAACCCACATTTTAAAATTTGTTTTTTTAAGTTTAAAGAAATAAGAAAGCGCTATATAACTAAAAAATTTCCTTTTTTTGTATTCCATGTATTTTCTTTCAATCACGTTATATAACGTTGTGTTTTCTTATAAATGCAGCAGGCAATGAAAATGAAGAATATATTTTTGATTATATCCTCATATTCGTCGGATTAAGAAGGCATCTATATCGTAAATTGTTTTTAAGATAGGTATTTGCGCTTCCCTTGATTTTAGATCTCCATAAGTTTAAAAACATTTTCTGGAAAAAAACGGGTTGTCTAGAACATATATAGCTCAAGCGTGCTTTGAGATAGACGGTTGATACATGGTGAACTTTTTTTTAGACCAAATTCGCACATTTACAAAATATTGAGTAAACTCTATTCTGAAGAAATTCATCCGATTTGTTGTTAGAATATTAATTAACGCAACAAAAGAATCAAGAAAATTGGTAGTCAGATTAACATTTATATTATACAAGTTTATTTCATTTTTAGAGAGATGCAGTAAAGAATTGAATGTCTATGCTTTTCAGAAACGTATAAACACGATAATTCCAAAAATACAATGAGCTAAGAATATCAGATTTGGTAAGTGCATATGTAACTACAAGATCAGTTTCATTTCAAATTTCTGTTCCCCTCCGTTGAAAAAAATGTGTCAAAAAGATAATATCATTTTGTGTGTACTATTAACAGTATGCGAGTAATCAATCGCAAATAATGCGCAAAGAATGGCACAATCTATTAAGAAAAAATATAATGCACACCAAAAGCTCGTAATTAATTTATGTCAATTTCACGCAAGCCGTCCTTTTTCGAGACAAATTTATTATTGGAGTGCAAGCTAGACAGTTTTAATAAGCCCCTCAAACTTTTATATTATACAACTTTAATATAGATTTACGAAAAGGTTTGAATATCATTTAATACCTTTCTAAATTGCAAAACACTATATAATCAATTCATATTACTCATTATTCCATGAAGTTAAAAGTGAGAACTTATAAAAAACAGTGAGTTCAGTTGTTGTCATTTCAAAAATTCAAGTTGCTGTTATATTTTTCCAGGATTTTACTTATTTCTTTAATAAAATCTAGAATTTAGTATATAGCAAAATTATTTAATCTTCGGTGTTTTAGCAAAGATATCTTGCTGTATGAACTCCTAAATTCTTGTACAAGATTCGTTGGAATTTTCGTGTCTACGACCTTTCCTTCTCTCTGGAGATACTAGTTTTTTTACACAAAAATGTTTAACCTAAAAAAAGCAGCTATTAACTTACAATCCAAAACTTTTTACTATATTTGGGCAAATTCTTTACACTGCCACTTTTACTTTTCATTGTGGATGTAAGTTGTTTTACAGAAGGTTATTTTTCATGAAACCAAAGTTATTGACAGTAATACCCAAGACTTTTTACAAGATTGAAAGGATTTATTAACTCTACAACTTTTTCTTTTCTCGGTGGGTATAAGATTTATTATATAAGGATATTATTACGAAGAATACAGCAATAAATTGCATTTAAAGAATACATTTTTGTATTAATTATCCAAAATGTTTAACTCTTTTGATATAAAAGGACAGTTTGAATCCTCCCAGGTGGGGTAAAACGTATTGAAGATGAAATTTAACCGTGTTGATGGTTTGTTTTCAGCCCCTGGTATGTATAGGGCAACTTGGGATTTGGATAGTCCCAGCGCTGTCGGAACGTATTTCCTTCAGGAAGAGTTGAACAGTGGTCCGTGCAGACCCTACAGACACCAGCGGCAGTTCCATTTAATGTTGTTGTTGCGAAGGTTGGTCATTCGGTATTTATTATCCCTTGTGCCTGTCGGAGAGTCAGTGATGTGATACGACTAATCTTCGCTTGAATCGCCTCATTGTCTGTTTGGTAAACAATTTCTGCTTTCATTTGAGTTGCAGCAAAAAGAAATATGTTCACAAAGTGTTTAAAATTGTCATCAAATCAGAAGAAGGAAATGCGTTTTTAAAATATTGTAGGCGTTCTAGTTCTGAAATAGAGTAGAGGTTTTCGTTACTTTTCTGAATTTTTTTTAAAAAAAAGGAAGCAGATTTTTTTTAAAAATATTTAAATAATAAAAGACGACTTGAATTTTGAATGGAGGGATACAGAATTTTATAATAATAGAACCAAACAATATAAAGAATATTTCCTCATAATTTTTCAAAGATGTTTCTATGTGATGCTAAGCAAAGACGAAAATACTAATCAAAAACAATAGCTTATTCTAAGGAAATTGTAATTTCTTTTGTCGCTACGTTCATTCTTTATTATAATCCAAAACATTTTATTTTCATAATAATTATTTTATTGTTACAATCAAATTACAAATTAGAATAAAAAGATGAAATATAATTGAAAATAGATGGAACACTGAAGCAGAATCCTTTTCATCGAAAGTCCAGTTTTTCTGAAATTCTCAAGTTGTTAAAACTACAATTAGTTCGCTTAATTGATATCTGTAGCTCCCATTCTTTTCTATTTTTTAAACTCAGCTTGTTAAATAAATTTGAACGTACATAATGTCATAGAAAAATAAACTATCAAGAAACTAAATTCGAAATAGTGAGATTTCACTCCTTTGAAAATGCGCATTTTTGAATTACGAATTCGTAGGGTATTCTTTTTTCTGATAACTGCTCATGTATAGGCAAGACAAAGAACTTCAATTAGAAAATAAATATGAAAGAAATTGTAACTGAAGGGCAACAACACGAATAGAGGTATAATGAGGACGAACATTTATGTTTGATATTAGGCAGTGACATGAATTTGCAGAGCACATCTTCATCCTTTGTTAATGAAAAACAAGATCTTAAATCTAATTTGTTGCATTAATTTTAAGATATCCGATTATGTATGAAGGAAAAATTTTGAAAAATTAGATTTTTTATGAATTATTAACGGTTGCTAGGTGTATTGCCAATAATAAAGAAAATAAATACAAAAACAATTCTTAGAAATTATAATATATTTCGAGAAAAAGGCATGAAATTGCTTTTCATATATTAAAATTAGTCAGAATTCGTGTCAAAATTATAGGGTTGACTTGAATTATTTTAGCAGTAATTCACACTCATTTTGGTCTTTAAAATTTTACATGTTTTAATTCTATTTTATTTTCAGTTACAATACATATTTACTACCATTGAAACAATGATTATTTTATTGATATAAAATGAAATACATTTTATGTCGAAAAAAATGGGGATATTGCATCTCTATATAGTATTCTTTGTCATAAAGTGTGCAAAAAGACTTTAATATTAGTATGGCGTATTTTTTAAAACTGTCTTTACCACTAAATTTTGCAATATGTGTTATATAATTCAGAGACATTAACGAATCGAAGTTGATTTTGAATGTAAGGTAGCGTTTATTAATGAAAGGCAAAGTCTAGAATGCACTTTGCTGTTTTAATTTTAAAAAAGTTACATTTTTTGTGAGATGTTGTTTAAATAGCGTTTCTGTTGTTAGAAAATTGTATCCTTATTCATCATAGTGTAGAATTTTTTTATTATTTCAATATATGCATGGATGCACGAAAAAAGAAAAAAATATATTTGTCCCAAAATGTTTTCAGAGCTTAACTCGAAATTGATAATTTGGATCTTGACGTAATCTTATTTTGATAGAAGAAAATTAATATTTTCCAACTTTCTGCAGTAATTATCATATTTATATATATAAATCAATTACATGGATGCAAAGTCAGGCCGACTTTTGTAACTGCCGTTTGGCAACACTTGAAAACATCAAAAAAGTAATTTTTACTTATTTTCCCCCACAATCATAAGTTTAAGCTTAATATCTTTTCGGCGGATTATTTCAAATTATTCTGCTTATTTTCATATTGCTTTATTCATTTCAAATTAAGCTTAATAAACGGTATTTCGGATTCCTTCTGAAGTACTTTCGAATTTGCATTTTATTACTCCACCTAGAGTATAAAATTCGCTTATTTTAGTTATATCAACTAGCGTAGAAAATTCCAGCATGCGTAGTGTGCTCTGATTGTTGAAAACTGTATCGTTGTAAAACACTCACTTAGCTGAATCAGTTAATGCCTATTCTCAAACACTTCGTCTTGCCACTCAAACAATCACAACTGGTTTCATTAGATTTCAACCATTTAGAAGAGAAAGAATGCAAATTAGCTAAATTGAAATGATTCGAAGCAATATCTTACAAATTTATCCATCAAGTATTTTTTTTCCCCAAAGATTCACATATATCTCTGCGAGTGAATTATCATTTAGGCGGGAAAATAACAGTGAATAAAGTTATTTCTACCAAGTAATGTTTAGAATTAAGTTTTCTTTATGCAAGTTGGCGTATTGGCAAAAGCGTAGAGCGTCTTCCCCGTGACATGGCCCTCCTTGGTTTGAGGCCGGTTCGTGCAAGCTTGTTCCATCTGTGAGAAGCGTGACTATGCTCTCCTGTGAAAAGGGTTGTGAAAGTGAACGAGTGAGGCGGGAGTGGCAAAATCATACTCTTGGCCCATTTATAAAACAAGAGATGTCCTCTATGGCTTAAACCATTGTGTTCTTAATCGTGAGCTGGTTCATCGGCAAGTGCCATGAGAAAAAAACTTTACTAGAAAAAACTTACTTACTATGCAGATGAGATTTTGAATTGTTATCAATTAAAGGGTTTTGTCTTGTGAGAATATTCGTCCTAAGGCACTTTCCTATTATTTCCATTTAGAACATAATTCCATACATGAGCTTGCATTGAGACGCATTTTTGTGGGCTGATCGACTATGTGAGAATTCGAACCAAAGAAAAAAAATAAAATTATTCGAAAGTTCATCGCAGATTAATCGTAGTTTTAACCCACTCCTTTTCGCCAAGTTGTCAATAATGAGCCAAAATTGGCGTTATCTCTTGTCTGATAACCCTACTTTATTATGGACTATGACTATATTGGGAAAAATACATGAGTATGGTTAACAAGCTGGCGATTTTTGAACATCGCTCCAAGCGAGATTTTAAACTGAGTTCGTACCATTTATCGCATCAAAGCAAATGTGCTATGGTACGTTCCGGAAAAAAGTATGCGATAATTTCTTATTCACCCCAATTTCTAAATTTTAAAATTGATCTAATTGAATAATTTCAGTTTGCAAGGTGTTTTTTTCCAACATTTGTAATTTGCACTAGTGCTATCTATTTTAAGTCGTCTTCATGTTTTTACATGTCATAACAAGGCCATGGATGCTAAACTCTGGTGGTATCGCATCTACGCAAATGAGCTATAATACAATCCAAAAATTAATATATCATTTCTTATTTACTTAATTTTATTATTTAAAAACAATCTAATTGAATAATTTCAGCTAGTAAGATGTATTCTGCTAATGTATGAAATCTGCATTAGTGTAATAAGTCACCTTCATGATTTTACATGAAATAACAATTGTGAATTTTACTTCATTAAAGGCCTTCAACGCATTAAAAACCTTCCAAATATAAAATGTTAAGTAATTTGGTGCAAATTATCTTGAGCATACATAAAAGTGTTAATCGAGCATTGTTTTAATATATTCAAACGTCTAGAAAATAAGTCAATATCAAAACTTATAAACTTATTTTTTT
>JAPMOQ010004159.1:6128-16968 GCA_026543055.1 Argiope trifasciata
CAAACCATAGGACTGGTGCAGTATGGTCAAATATGGCTCTTGCGCCATAAACTCCAGACAAATACAAACCACATGACTGGCGCAGTATGGTCAAATATGGCTCTTGCACCATAAACTCCAGACAAATACAAACCATAGAACTGATGCAGTATGGTCAAATATGGCTCTTGCGCCACTAAATCCCTCTATCCATCCATCCTTTTTCCTAAAATTTATGTTGCCGTGATGAGACCTAATCCTTCACAGTGTCACGAGACCCAGTCTTTCAATTGTTTAGTCTTTCAATTTCTTCCCTTTCAGATGTTTAATCAGGGGACCAAACACATGAAAATTCAAGGTGACATGTACGAGCTGCATCCACTTGAACTTGGTCAGTTCGGCGTGTATGACCTTGGAGACATGTGAAAGCTCGTTATCATGGAGCAGAACCACACCCTCAGTGAGTAGCATCGGTTTTTTGTTCTTGATGAACCTGCGTTGTCTCCGGGGTGTCTCACAGTACACATCGCAGTTAATGGTTCTACTGTGCTAGAAGAATTCAACAAGCAGCGAACATTAATGGCCTTTTACACGGCCTATACCCCGTCGGCAGATGAGCCATGCGCCGCCCTTTGACCTCCTTATGGTTTTCTGGCTTCTTTGATGCCCGTCGACTTTACCGACAATTTGTCAGTAAACAGCCCATGCATCAAAGAGTGCAAGAGGGGTGGAAGGGGAAACGCATCCTCGTTTCTATGAAGGAGTGTGGTCCCCCAGTGGGTCGGAGGTCTGATTTATGACCGAACAGGTGAAACGGACGGTCGTGGGACCCCCGCTTTAGACGGCTGTCTTTATAAGATCTGTTCTCTTCTGCGTATGGTCCGATCTATTCCGGAGACTCCAATCACATCCCTAGATGTCTTACTATTTTCTCCCATAGAGACATAGTCAAATGTGTAGACTTTACGTAGTTATAACGCTTCGTACCTTTTCATTTGAAAAACCCTAATAAAAAAAACGTAACTTAACCCTTTATAATTTTGAAGTATTATTCTTACCGCCTATAAAATATTTTTATGTGGACTCAAATTAAAATTATAATTAAAGTGATCAGATGTTAAAAATTCAATTGCGTTACCTGAAAGATATTAAGTCTATAGTGGTCTATAGACTTAATATAGTGGTTAAGATTCTATAATTTAAACACAAAAGTGGTAAATAAGCTAACATCTGCCCATCCTGATATAAGAGGTTTAGTACCAACATAAAGTTTCCGTAATTGTGGTTACATTTTTACTCCTGAAAACGTTTTCATACATGACACACCATTGTGTTGTGCTCCTTATTTCTAAGATTTTCTTGTCTTTAATTGTCGCTACTTGTTTAATTCAAATTTACCATTGTGTTGTGCTCCTTATTTCTAAGATTTTCCTGTATTTAATTATCACTGTTTGTTTAATTCAAATTCCATATTCTTTTTTTAAATGATCAAAAACTGTTGATACATTTGGGATTTCTTAAAATTCAGAATCTTCCTGTTAACGATTTTATGTATATTGTGATTTAATTTTTCAGGTATTGATTATGATATTTTAATTTATTTCTTAAGGAAAAACGTAGCTAAGACGTTATTAATAATTGGAATAGTTTTAATTTCAAGAAAAGTAGCAATCCGTAAAACCAACAAAATAAATGTGAAATGAGCTTGAAATTTTAATGCGAGACATTACTGAATTTGAATTCAATCATTTCTAACTAAAGCACCGTATAAATTAATTCTATCTAAATTGGAGTAGTAATTATAATTACCAATTAACTTTCGATGATATTTTTACCCTTAACACACAGTGATAAGTATACTTGCCATTTCAATTTTTCCTCAAAGATTTCTGGTAAGTATTAGGTAAGTGCCTAATTATCAGGTTTACTTTGATGCTCTATACTTGTATAAAAATCTCCAAAATTTTATAAATTTATGTGTGAAAATATTCTACTACTTTTAGATTATAAAATGTCTTGTCAATAATCGTACTCATATTCGTCATATTATGAATATTGTCTTCGGCCACAATAATGAGCTTCCACATTTTGAGCAACGTGTTGTCGTAGACGTTGCCAATAAGGGCAGGGAACTGCTTCCACATCCGTCATATTCACCCACAGGCGCATCTACAGATTACCTGACCAATAGGTTACTAAAAAACTGACAGATGGACAAAGTTTATACCATTTTCGATAATTTAATAGTGGATTCTACTTTTAGACTATAAAAATGCTTGTCGATAATCGTACTCATATTTGTCATATTATGAATGTCGTCTTCGGCCACAATAATGAGCATCCACATTTTGAGCAACTTGCTGTCGTAGACATTGCCAATAAGGGCTGGGAACTGCTTCCACATCCGTCATATTCACCCACAGAAGCATATACAGATTAACATGTCAATCGGTTACTAAAAAGCTGACAGATGGACAAAGTTTAGGACGATTTCAATAATTTAATAGTGGATGCCAAAGTATGGATTGCCACTAAGAACCATGGTCTCTTTTCCATTGAAATCGACTATCTTCCAAGCAAATGGAAGGCAGTTATTGAAGTAGATGGTAACTACGCTTTGAAATAATCGTTTAAAAATGTTATTGCTGAGTTTTTATATTTCCTTTTTCATAATAATTAGTGTTCAAGTACGCCTGATAATTTTGCATCAACTCAATATATTTACTATTTCTTATTTTCTAAATTAAAAGACAAATAACTTTGTTTTTGAGAAAATGTTTTTCTATGTTAATAACCCAAGATTATGCTCTATAAACAGGAACAATTAAATATTTTCAAACAATAGAAATGAAAAAAAAAATAAAAGTCCTACTTAATTTTTTTAAACTAGTAACATAAATTGTTGATATTATAAATAATCAAAATTAAGGTTTGAAACTCGTAATTTTTAGCGCTTAATTTCTAAGATATTGCAGTTATCAAAAAAACTTTAAACGCAGTAGTTCTTATTCTTAATGAAATACTAATTTTTCTAATTAGATTTATTTATCTATTTTCAATATTAAGAAAGTCATAACGAAATTAAAATGTCAAACCTACATTCCCCCCTTATGGGTTAGAGGGCCCATTTACGAACTCGTTCGAAGTTTTTACATTTCTTATAACATATTCCAAGTCATTTAAAATTCAGAAAAAGTTATTTTAGTTATTTTGATCAAAATATAACCTTTTAATATACAGGGTAATCAAGAAATCAATGGTGTTCAAACCTTTGTAGTGTGTTATGTTCTGGACGAAACATAACAAAATTTGACCACCATACACATTAAAGTATTTGTTGTCGATTTAGCAAGAAAAAAAAATTAGAACCAAAAATCGACCTGCGGTTGAAACTGATTCTGCGATCAAAAACTTTGTTATCTTATTTGCTTATACGGATACTTTGTGGCATGACATCGAAGATAAAAGAAGTGTTGCGAGAATTTATGTCATTCTACAAAACTAGCTGACGTTTGCGTTGTTATTACGTAAACATGCTTACGTGAACATTAGTCAAGCTGTTTTATCAGCGGAATGAAAATGACCATGTTATTCTTCGTGAATACCGGTAGTTATAACAGCTACGCACAGGCTATAGTCGATGGCTATAACCGATTTATGAAGAATGGTAGAAAGATTTGAGATAACAGGAATTCTTGGAGTACAACCATGCAGAGCACGTAAAATCATCAAGAAGGAACAACTTGAAGAATTTCCATCTGTCGTTATAAATCAGGCGAAGACTAATGAGCAGGTCATCAGCATTGCATGCTCAGTATCACGACAATCACATAATCCGTTCCCGACATGCAAAAGATATTGCTCAAGATCCTGAAATTTTATAAACATAATATAACTCCGAGTAACTGATGAACTGATCTGAGCCTTGGTAATTTCTGACTTTGAGGTGGTTCTATTTCACTTGAAAGGTGTTGTGTATCAAGGATAGGTTCATGATAATCCTACTTTAAAATATCAACTAGCGTGACATGTCAAACGAATAAATACCAATATGCAACGAGCCACAGTCAAAAATTTCATGTACTGCATGCAATTATTGGAACATCAAGTTGGTGGTCACCTTGAAATCAAATTTGTAAGTTGCTATAATAAACATTTTTATTTGGTATTTGGTGTGTTGCTATTTATTGCTTCCTTTAGCAGTAATGTATTCTTTTTTCACATATTATACATGCCTGAATTTTACCAATTGATATTTTATGGCTCTAATTTCTTTCTTGACAAATCAAAACTGCATGCTTTAATGTGTATGTTGGCCAAACTTTGTTATATCTTATCCACTACATAACATGCTATAGGGCACCGAACATACATTATTTTTTTTATCATCCTGTGTAACTACAACCGAAGTTTATCTAAAGTCTTATCCTGATAACCATTGTAATAGATAGTCTTCCTATAGGAATCTACCTAACTGTTAATTCTTCCAGGAACTTTGGAATGCCTGAACACCAAGAGTTTCGAGTGCGACGACTATGTTTGCATTTCTGAGGAAAAAGTCTGTAATGGAGTGAAAGATTGCAGCAATGGAAACGATGAAAGTGGATGTGGTATGAAATACTTTTAATTTAAAATTTAAGAATGGAGTTAGATCTTAGGAAATGTCTGTACGTAATTTTTCGAAAAACACATTCAACTGAGTTTTTAATTGGAGAAAGGTAGTGTTTGTATTTGTACAGAAAAAATCTAGTAAACAGAAGAAATCTTTCTGTATGAAATTAAAATAATTCTCCAAATGCTGGAAGATGTAATACTTCTATGATTAAATAATGCTGCCAAATAGTTAGCTTGAATCAGGGAGACAAAGCTTAACATGGCAGTTTTTACTTATTTATTTATTATTTTAAATATTTAGATACGAATCATATACTGATTATATATGAATATTTGTGAATCGTGCGTACACATGAAGAGATCATTTAAATTAAAATAAATCATGAATACGATGAATTTAACATATTAATAGAATTGGTTAACACAAATGTATTGTTGCTATTGGATGCAAGCCGAAAATATTCGGATTATGTCATATTGCTACAACTTACAAAATTTTGAGCCATCAGTTGGTTTTCCTCTTATGGAAACAATGCGGCATTGTCAGCATGAGAGCAGATAGGAAAGAGGCTTTAATAGTTACTTAAAAAAAGTTTTCTTGCTTGGGTAAAATCACGTTTCTTCGGACAGACACTTAAAAAAAAATACTTAAACTTAAGAAAGAAATATATATATATATATATATATATATATATATGTTACTGTACATGGGATGTTTACCTCAGTGTCACGAAATAGTTCTTTCACTGGTGGCGCCATCTCTTAGACTCTAAGTAAGTTAGAGATTATTAGCTTTTGTGTAAAGTTTTTTTTTCTTCCGGAAAGATACCTATATACATAAATTTAAAAAGCAAAATCTTATTCAAATATAGAATTTGATCCAAACTGTTACAGCCTTTTCCGAAATCTATATACAAGAATTACTCGTTCAAAGGTATGCTATAATTATTATTTTAGACTGAAACGTATCATTTGATATTCGTGGGAAATTTTCTCTTGAAAGTTTTTTTTAAATAAGAACTAAATTGAGAATCTCTATTATTCGAGGGAACAATTTACTGAGAAAATCAACTAACACATAAATTCTGACATAAGGCTCACACATATCTCATAAAATATCTCTTAATAAATAACAGACTCGTGACTTTATTCACGGGACTAAACCTTATGTCTGTTTTCATCCATAGAAAGAAATGATCCGAAACTTCCAGATTTAGAAAGATACAGAAATTATATGAATGTTCTAAAACGAAAGAGAAATAACAGAAAGTAAATCAAGAAGAAAACAATTTTTAGGCAACTTGCTTTCAGTCAGATACGAAAGAGTAGATTTTTGCTTTCAGCTCATAACACTTCTATAACAAAATCGTTCAGCCTGCGCCAAATTAGAACGTTTCATTATAATATTTATGAAAATGTGATATATGTATAGAAAATTTGAGCCGAATGCTTTATTTATTAAAAAATAAATTTAAATTAAGATGCTCAATTACAAAATGACACTGATGGAAAAAAATTCCAACACTAGGAAGGAGCTGTGCCAGATAAACGAAATTTGGTAAGCATGTTTATAAATCTGAAGGATGACGTCGATTCAAATTTCGAGCTACGCGCGTAAGTGTGGCGCTAGTAGCGACACTATGAACATGCAAATGAGGTTTGCTTATAATAAGCGCTGTAAGGTTCGTGATCGTTATTTACAGTTGAGATTTGACGTAGTGGGTTAATGTTAATCAAAGATGCCTCTGAGAAGACGAAGAAGCCATTATCAACAGCTCACTGAGTTTGAACGAGGTCGTGTTGTAGGGCTACGAGAAGGTGGATTTTCTTTCTGCGATATTGCTGAAAGACTTGGCAGGAATGTATCCACTGTGCATGAGTATTGGCGGCAGTGGTCAAGGGAAGGTACTGCCTCAAGACCAGGTTGAGGGCGGCCACGTGGTACTACTGAGAGGGAAGACCGTCGTATTCGGCGCATGGCTGTGGCTAATCATACTGCGCCTGCAGCTGAAATTCGAGCTGCAGTTGGCACCCCAGTGACACAACGAACTGTTACAAATCGGTTACTTTAATGACAGCTCCAAGCCAGACGCCCTGTACAGTGCAATCCACTGACTCCAAACCACTGCCGTTTGCGACGTGAGTGGTGTCAAGCTAGAGCTTATTGGAGGACGGAGTGGAGATCTGTTGTTTTTTCTGATGAAAGCCAGTTCTGCCTTGGTCGCAGTGATAGCCGTTTGTTGGTTAGAAGGAGGCCAGGTAAACGCCTGCTAGGGACCTGTCTGCGGCCTAGACACACAGGGCCTACTCCTGGAGTTATGGTTTGGGAAGCAATTTCGTATGACAGCAGGAGCACTCTCGTGGCTATCTCACGCACCCTGACTGCAAATTTGTACGTGAGTCTAGTGATACAACCTGTTGTGCTGCCATTCATGAACAGCATTCTAGGGGGTGTTTTCCAACAGGATAACGCTCGCCCTCATACCGCTGTTGTAACCGAACATGCTCTACCGAGTGTCGACATGTTGCCTTGGCCTGCTAGATCACCAGATCTTTCTCCAATCTAGCACGTATGGGTTTTCATTGGGCGACACCTCCAGCGTCATCCACAACCAGCATTAACCGTCCCTGCATTGACCGCCCCAGTGCAACAGGCATGGAACTCCATACCACAAACTGATATCCGACACCTGTACGACACAATGCATGCACGTTTGCATGCTTGCATTCAAAATTCTGGCGGTTACACCGGTTACTAATGTACCAACATTTCACATTTGAAATGGCTCTTCTTGCCAATGGCTCAACCTGTGATCTTGAAACTTTAATCAATTAAATATGTTACCTAGACAAATGTATTCCTAAAATTTCATTACTGTACAATAATTTTTTCTTGGTGTTGGGATTTTTTTCCCATCAGTGTATGTTTCACTAGCTATTGCACACACTCTATTCGCATGGAAATTTTCATCTATGTGTACGAAAAACTATCAAAGAATGACAAATAAAAAAATTAAGCCTAACCTAAAAACGATACATTTAAAAGTATAAGCGTACACGAAAAATATATAACATAAATACAATTTAATAATAAAAACACACAAGTAATGTAAAAACTATTTATTTATATTGTATACCCAAAATAAAACACAACAGCAAATCAAGTTCTGTCAAATCTATTTTATTTATTGATCGAGATGGAGATGGCTACCTCAGTATCATACACATAATTTTTAAACTGTTATTTTAAATGAAAACACATTTGTCAACAAACACGCACAAACTTTCAAGGCCAGTTAGGGTAACGCAATGCAGATTAGAAATTTTTTATTTCCTTTATTCTGTTTTCTTTTCATTTAAAAGTACTTCAGAATGAATCCGAAAGATCGATTCATTAGCAACATTTGATTTTAAATACATCAAACACAAAGAAAATAAACAGAGCGATTTGAAATAATCTGTCGAAATTCTTCTAACCCTAACCTCTTTTCTGTTGGAAACACACACACACACACACACACACACACACACACACACACACACACACACACACACACACACACACACACACACACACACACACACACACACACACACACACACACACACACACACACAGTCTTATATTTGGCGGGATTTGGTCTCAGAATTTTTTTCTCGAAAGTTAGTTTTTAATTAATAAAAAATTAAACACTGAAAGAACCGTAATAAAAAGTAACCAAATTTCAACTCCTTACTATAATCTATCTTTGTGCTAAACTTCATCCAATTCCGTTTAGCCGTTCTGTATTATAGTATTAGTTTTCGTTTTTTTGGCGCGAAAGTTAGTTTTTAATGAATAAAAAATTAACCACTGAATGAGCCGGAATAAAAAGTAGCCAAAATTCTATTCCTGACTGTAATCTATCTTTGTGCTAAATTTCATCCAATTCTGTTCAGACATTCTGGCGGGATTGAGAAACAAACATCCATCCATCCACACTTTCACATTTATTATATTAGTATAGACTACATCTGGCAGTAATTTCACGAATTCTATTTTAATGAATATTTTTATATTTCTAAATTCGAGGAGTTCAATGCAGAGTATTCATTTAAAATTTCTTTTAGAAACGGGACTCCAAGTCATCAAAGAGGTCCCTGTGGTCAAAAACAATGTTATTTCCTGGTTGAAACAGAAGAGAACTGTTTTCTTGGGTTGGAAGAACAAGACCCCTCGCGCCGTTGTGGCCCTCTACTTGGCATCGGCTGCTTCTTTCAACGGCACCGTTCTGGAAGAAGAGTTCATGGCGAAACAGACTGAGTTCGAGATTGCAGTCTCATTTTTAAAGTAAGACTAAAGTATTTGATGGATTCTGTTAATCTAAGATTTTATTATTACTTTGAAACCTGTGTGAGAGGTCTCTTCAAAATTTTCTGGCATACTTTTTAATAAGCTTATACTAGGGAAAGATTTTCATGGCAATGGTTACGAAATATTAAGTTTTGGCTTTATCATTTTTTCTGAATCTACTGTACAATCCTTGGCGAGTTTATAGGAGGTGATGTTGGCACAAAATAGAACTCGGGACCTTGGAATCTGAAGGCCAGTAACATAACCACAGGGCAAAAGCATGCTCATGCCCCATAGATGTTATCTGTCTTATTAAGATATCACCACAGACTCACCCTCCAGTGAGTTGACGAACGATATGTGTTGTTGTTGAGTGGTCAGAAATTGGTTTTGTTGCGTGAGAGGTTGCTGTGTGTAGCGGTTGTGTCTATTGCGCCATACCCGTCTTTGTTCGGCAAGCGAAAAACCTTTTTTAGTCACGCCAAGCGTTATGGCGAGCATGCGTCAAGTGAGTCTGACGACTTTGGTTGCCGGGAGATGGCACCACATCAGTTGCATGAAGGTTGAAGGTTCATTGTTCGAGGTCACTATTGTGGGAAGGTGATGTTGGCTCAGAATAGAACCCGGGACTTTTGGATCTGAAGGCTAGTAACATAACCACAGGGCAAATGCATGTTATGTTAAAAGCATGTAGATGTTATCTGTACTATTAAGATATCACCACAAGTTATTTGGCGATGAATTGATTGTATGCATTTATAGTATCCAAAGTTCAAATTTGTATTTTATTGAAGTTAAAGACAAATTTAAGCTGAAAAATATGGTTGCTTAAAATTCTCTGAATGATAGATCAGGTCTTTCTTTTCCTAGAAAAGATAAGCTGTTTTGGAAAGAGGAAAGTCTGAACTGCAAGAAATAACAATAAAAAAAGTCGACAATATGGCGGATAACCCAAGTTTTAAACGTAGTTCTATATCTTAAATAATAATTGATCGTTTTGTAAATTAAAAATTGTTATTTTTGATGTAGGTCTGGAGTTACAATTGGCGAATTAAGTATGCTCATCAATGCACTGTTGGTGACTTGTCACAACCCTCGCCAATTCTATGCCAACAACTTGGTGAAACGACTCTAGGATCAAGTGGAGGAATCTGGAAACTTCACACATCCTCTTGCCTATTTAGCTCTCTGCAATGCCAACGAATCTTGGCCTTCAAAAGCTATTGAGGATCTCAATAGCATTTTGAGCAGCATTTCTGAATATCCATTTGTGAAAGGTATTTGGATTTGAATAAAATGACCATTTCCACAATTTTCGATACAATTAAAATGTAAAATTTTAAAACCAAGATCTTAAATTCAGATCCAAATTAACGGGACTGTAGACTTTGAATTAAACAAACGTGAACAAAAGTATGAATTATTATTTCCCTACCAAGATATTGATTTATATTCGTATAAAACAGTATTATAAAATAAACAGTAATATAATCAATGTCATAATAGTAATATAATCAATAATATAATAGTAACCAGTTTTATAATCAATAAAAATAAATATTTGAAAAGATTTTATAATAAATAAATTTAAAAATCAATAAAAAATAGGAACAGTTTTAAAATGAATAAATTTTAGAATCAATAAAAAATAAAAACTGTTTTATAATCAATAAATTTTAAAATCAATAAAAAATTGAAACTGTTTTATAATCAATAAAAATAAATATTTGAAGAGGTGTAGAGGAAAAAGGTACATGTTAATGACTTTTCTCAAAAATATATTATAATTAGATTTAAATATTTTTGAAAAAATTCCAGGAATTACATAGATTAAATAGAATTGATAATAGAAATTTCTGTTAAGCCTTAAAAGAAAATACGGTATGCATTTTATATCTCGAGTTTTATTAAATA
>JAPMOQ010004159.1:21968-46707 GCA_026543055.1 Argiope trifasciata
CGCGGTTAGCTCCGCCCACTTATCATGTGATTAAATTCGTTTGCAACAACCTGCCCCCGGATGAACCAAAGGGGGGTTCATAAAAATCCGAGTAAATATTCTTGCATAACATGAAAGTTACCTGGTAAAACATATGCAATATTATAAAGAAACATGAAAACATACAAGTATATCAATTAACTAAAATTGTACAATATAATATTCAAATTTAATAGCAGTTAATATTCAAGAATTAGGCATAAAGTTAAGAGTTCATGAATACAATTTATACACTTTAGTCCAGTATTTCCAAATTATACAACAGTTGTACAGGTCGCCTGATAGTTGCGGACTCAGTTTTTAATTTGCAAGCCCTCACCTTGCCATCTCTTCCAGGAAATAATTCAAGTATTTTTCCTAGTTTCCAAAAATTACGAGGTAAATGATCATCTTTAATTAAGACTACATCGTTAACCTTAAATTGAGAGCAGTTTTTAGCTAAACGTGAATGGGCCGATCTTAAATTCAGTAAATATTCATTTTTCCACCTGGTCCAAAAAGATCTCATTAATTTTTCACGATAATTAAAAGTTTTAATGAAATATTTCCTAGAAGAAAGATTTGAATCAAGGTGAAGTTTTACAGAGGGCAATGATGTTATTCTCCTTCCTAGAATGAAATGAGCTGGAGTTAAGGCAGTCGGTTCCTCCGAATCACTACTTACGTAGGTGATTGGCCGAGAGTTGATCATGCCTTCTATTTCAATAAGCACTGTTAACAATTGAATAGTGAGACACGACTTTCCAAGAGATTTACGTAAAGCAGATTTGACAGTACGAACCATTCGTTCGTAGAATCCACCCCACCAGGCGGCTCTTTCCACTATAAAATGCCATTTAATACCATTTTTCGAGTAGAAGTCTTGCACATCAGGATGATTGATCACTTTCCAAATTAACTTAATCTCCAATTCTGCTCGTTTAAACGTGCGGGCATTATCAGAGATCACCACAGAACACAAACCACGTCGAGAAATGAAACGACGGAATGAGAGGAGGAAAGTGTCCGTAGTCATGTCACCAACTAATTCGAGATGGACACTTCGTATCACAGCACAAGTTATCAGCAGAATATACTGCTTTACACTGGAGTCTTTCACGAATAGGGGACCTGCAAAATCAAGTCCTACCATAGTAAAGGGAGCTGAACCTTTAATCCAGTGGAGAACAATTGTCGAGTCACTCCACAATACAAATTTTTTTATATCCTGGAAAATTCCTTTAAGATATTTCACCATACGAGAAGCGATTATAGCACCCATTAGCTCAAAGCGAGGGAGAGTTAACTTTTTAATTGGAGCTACCCTAGATTTCGACATTACAAAACTAGTATCAAAATTTCCGTTAGAGGTTTTGTACCTCAAGTAAGCCACAGCTCCATAACATTTTAAGGAAGAGTCAGAAAAAACATGAAGTTGAATATCTTGATTATTTATAGCATCTTGGTTAGGGAAATAGTATCGAGGGATCTTTAAATCTTTAATTTCGTTACACCAATTTTGGAAACTCTCTTTAATTTGTCCATTAAAAACTTCATCCCATTCAATACCAAGTTGCCATAATTCTTGTAGTTGACATTTTATACGGATTGAAAACGGTGATATAAATCCGATGGGATCAAATAATTTGGCAGCAGTATGAAGCACATTTCTTTTCGTGCATTCATTGTCATTTAAATCTGACAACAGGGATTGCAAATTAAGTCCTATTGTATCATCTAAATTGTTCCATACAAGCCCTAATATTTTAAGGGGAGAATCAGTGTTTTCATTGATTTCAATATCGGAATTAGTATTTCGCCATTCTTCTTTTAATTGTTTAGAATTAGAGTCGAATTTTCTCATATTCATGCTTGCATCTTTTAATATTGAAACAGCATCGGAAGACAACGCAAGAGCTTCTTCAACCGTGGAACTCCCGTAAAAGAGATCATCTACGTACAATGATTCATTAAGCATTTTATAAGCGAGGGGATATTTATCTTTGTACTCTTTAATATGCGTTTTTATAGTAGCAGCCAAAACAAAGGGTGAGCAAGTAACACCGAAACAATGTCTATTAAAATGATACAAAGTTATTGGTAGCGTTTGGTCAGTTTTTATAATAAAAGAAACATAAATAATTTCTATCCGATTCAGAGACTTCAATTTGCAAAAAGGCACGCGCAATATATCCACAAAAAGCAACCTTATGTTCCCTAAATTTTAATATAACATCAATTAGATTAGGATTCAAATTTTCTCCTGAAGCAAGACATTCGTTTAATCTCACGTTCGTCCCGATTTTACTACTGGCGTCATAAACTATTCTTGTTTTTGTGCTAGAACAACTTTCTTTTAATACTTCTCTATGAGGCATTACATAACCAACAGAACACATTTCTATAATTCCTGCCTTAACTTGTTCTTTCATCACTGCATTATATTTTTCGAACAAGGATTCATCGCGAATAAATCTTTTTTGTAAACTAGAAAATCTCTTTAAAGCAACATCTAGATTATCGCTAAGATTATATTTTAATTTTTGCGATTTCCACAGCAACGGGCATTCATAACGCTTATTTTTTATCTTTAATTCCCTTCCGAAGTTGGATAAAATATCCGAAGGCTTCACTTCCTGTGACTCATCTTTTAACAAAAAAGTAACTATATGCCACATCGAGGATAAATCGTTTTCATTTATATTACAAGAGAGGTTGAAAACAGAAGTATGATTTTTTATTGCTTCATGGGGATTAAACATTTGCCCAATTAACGTATCGCTAAATATTGTGGGTTGAATGAAAAGATTCTTGTTTATCTTCCTTGCTTCACCAGACATTGCATTGCACAAGAAATCGGCACCTAGGAGAATTTGAATCGGTGTTTTGGATTCCTCGTACGAATCGGAGATAAAACAGCCGGCTGGGAGAATGTTTTCTAAATGTCTGGGATTAATGTTCGAATAGATATTAGCGGCGGTTATTTCGTCTGATGCCAAAGCTTCTATTTTGATGGATTTATAGGGAGGATACAAACTAGTTAATTTTAGAGTCACTACATCACAAATTTTTTCCATAGGTTCTTGTTTTGAGAAGGTATAGATCAAAAGTTTCTCTTTTCGTAACGTTTTCAAATTTAAAGATTGCTTTAAATCATTGCGAATGAAAGTTTTCATAGATCCTGAATCAAACAATATTCTAGCAATTAACTTTCGAGAATAATTACCTTGAACTTCAACTTTAGCTGTTTGTAGCAACGTTACATAATTGCCGGGTTTATTTTCAGGATTCAAAACAGAAGTCATGATTACCTGCTTTTCGTCGGTTTCTACTTTAGATTCGCAATTAGAAGGATTTTTAGTTTTGTTTTTCGGGCAAAATAATGCATTATGTTGCGAACTCTGACAAGTTTCGCAAGGAGTAATTTTAACTTTACATTGGGACATCAAATGTTTATACATCATGCAACGATAACAAAAACCTTCTTTCTTTAATTTGTAACATTTTTGTTCATTTGTTAAAGATTTACATTTTAATGCAGGGTGCGAATCACAAGAACAAAAGATACACACATTTTTGACAACTGTGTTTAAAGCAGCAGATGAAGGAGTATTATTTTTAAATTTATTAGACTGTTCATGAGAATAGGAATTTCGGGAAAATTGCTTAGAATATTCTGGAAATTTATGAGCACGACCGGCGACAATATTCGCAGATTCTCGAGATTCAATCTCAAATTTTATGAACTTCATTAGTTCTTTTACATCACCAGTTTTATCAGGATCTCTTTTGCGATGATATTCTATAACTAAATCTTGGGGCAATTGCTTCAATAAAATTGGAATCAATAAATGTCCGTAATTTTCTGAATCAATTTCCATTGCATTTAAATTTCTAATACTTATTTCGCTTTCGTCATGTAACCTTCTTAAGCCTCTGATATTAAAGGAGGATTTGACTGGTTCAATTTCTAATAGCCTATTTATAAAATGACCAATCAAACGGTCCTTTTTCCCATATCTATCTTCCAGAAGATCCAAACATGCTTTATAATTTTTTTTCTGTTAGGGAAAAACCAGAAACAGTTTTAAGGGCCTCTCCGGACAGAAAGGATTTCAAATAAATAAATTTGTCGACATTACTTAGAGATTCATTGCTGTCAACCGCGCTCTTAAAGCTGTTAAAAAATTCCAAAAAGGTGCTGGGATCTCCACTAAATGTGGAAATTCTTAATTTTGGCAAATTAATAGAAGTTGCAGAATGGTTAGTTTCTACATTAACTGGACCATGAAATGAGGGAGATGAATCAGGTAGTTGTTCGGTTCTAGTTTCAATTTTACATTTAATTTGAAACTTAACTTCATTTAGCTTTTCATCATAATCAAAGGAGCTCTGAATATCAGTTTCGAAAGCTTCCTTATCAGTTATTAATTCTTCGATTTTACTATTTAAAGATTTAAGTTCTTTAAATTTTTCCTCGACATTTAGTAAGTGCTGCGAGAGCTTATTTCGATCGCTTTCACTTCTTACATTACATATTTCTAGAAACGGGTAAATAACAGTCATGAGTTTCGTACTGGCAGTACGAACGTTTTTCCTTTTACTTTTCAATTTGTCAATAGTCTCCATCCTTAGCAAATAAAATTGGTACAGTACCTCTATTCCGGGTCCGAGTTTATATTCCGAATCCAAGAGAATTAATCCAAATTCTAATCCGACATCACAAGTAAGATTTTTGATTATCCAAAAGCATATTCCCGGCTTTCGGCACCATGAAAAATAATAAATGATGGTATATCACCAAGTTAAAATATACGAGATTCCAAGGAATGACGAGCTGGTTGTCTTTTTAAACAGTTTATTTGTAACAGCAAACTTAACAAGATTTAACAACGTACATATTCTAAATAAAGACATGTAAACAATTAATCCGAGTAAAAATATAATTTCTAATTATATTCCGAGACAAGGTATATTCGGTAAGCCATTCTAGAAGCTACCGTCATGAAAAACAAAACCATATTACACGCGCACACTCACAGAAGAGAACCGAAACTTTTTACATGTATATACACATACTTACGATACCACGTGGGTTTCGCGGTTAGCTCCGCCCACTTATCATGTGATTAAATTCGTTTGCAACTGAGTTCTTGATATCTAAATAGATCTTGATTTGTGTTGATTTGATTTCGAGATGACGAATCAGTAACCAGAAAGGAATGTTAGTTTGACTGTTCGGTCAATGTGAGGTTGGGTAATATTTATTCAGCAGTCTACCACAACTGATCACTTTGTATTTGAATATATATTTTTTTCATCTATTGCAGGCTTTGTTTGCCAGTGGACAGGAACAGGAATTTGAATGCAACAATCAAATACTTGATGAAAGAGCTGAATTCTTCTTCAGTAGATTTCTTAACAACATACCTGTCTCTACCCATTTTAAACAATAAAACCCTCATGGATATTTCGAAAGTAAACTGCTCTAATCCTCGGAAGCATGGTGATGGTAAAATAATTTTAATACTTATCTATTTTAACCATATTTCTGATAACTTTGTACATTTTATATGTTGCAAGACACAATGCATCAAAATATTCAGAGTAACGAACAAGTAATGCACAATTACTGGACATATAAAGTTAATTTTTTGTGTGTGGGAATGATGGCTTCCAAAGTAACCAAATCCTTTTACGTTTAGTTGAAATTTGGATATTGTTAATGCATTTCTTAGAGGTAGGGTTGAAGGTGATGTTTTAGAAGCAAATATCAATTAAGGTATCCGACTATGTTAAAAAAACTGGTTATCGACCACATTTCATCGACCTTAAAAATTCTTATTATTTCATGTAGTTCTTTTCCCAAAACAGTTTGTCTTTTCTAAGAGAAGGAAGGCCTGACAGGCCTGACTTATCATGCAGGGTCACATATTTTTTTCAGCCAAAATTCGTTTTTAGCTTTCATTTTCTCAAAACTTTAATTTTCATAAAAATTCTCCATCGTTATCATTATATCTCAAAAACTAATAGAGGTAATTACATAAAAATTTCACCATGTATTTAAAACATTAATTATAAAAAAACAAGCAATGAAATGAACCTAATACTTTATTGAAAGTGAAATACTTTTTCATTTTTAGGTGTTTTTAGAAAAAATAAGATGTGAATTTATGGAAAAATTGCATATATGCGAATATATTTACCCATAACTTCTATGCATCTCAAGACTTTTCTTATATTTTGATTCATTTCATTCATCATTATATTCTATAACTTGTGTACGAAAAAAATAGGATTCATGCGTTACAGTTTTGTGCAGAGTGTTAATCGTTTTGATTTAATTTCATTAAAATTTAGTACAAATGTTACCATTTCTCAAAATATATTATATTTTCAAATATTTTTTTGTGTTTATGGTATTTATCATTGACAATGCATTTACAAACCATAAATAGTTTCTAAAAAACCCAATTTTTTCAAATTTTTTCCTTAGGACGTAGTTGGATACCTTAATATTTTAAAAGTATTTTTTCCATTAAAATTATGTATGAAAAAATTATTTGTTTTTAATCACATTAAATAAATACAGTTATAAATAAAAAAAATCAGATATTTTAATTTATTAATTTTAAGTATTAAAAATAATAAAAGAATTGAATAGCTTTGGACTTTATAAATAATACAGGTAAAACTTATCGAATATTAAATTACTTTATATATATTTTTTACAAATACTTTCTTTCATACACTGTGATGTATCTAAGCATTTTGTGTTTAATATTGTTATAAATTTTAACATAATCAAATACTATGTTTCAATTAAAGATTTCAAAATAAATTAAAAATAAAAAAAAGAAATTTTCTTCCCTTTGACGTAGATCAACGTTTTTTTTGCATACACTATGAAGTATATGAAAGTAATAAAATAATTTTTTGTAAGCAATATTATATTTTGCATATTATGAACATATAAAAAGTTTTAACATATTAGTACTAATATATTAAAATAATAACATTTTGTAAATACTAATAAAAGTAATCCAAGTTTAAATAATAAAAAAGTTTATTTAACACTAATAAAATACTTTAATATATTTAATATAATGTATTTATTTATGTAATTATAACAAATTTATAATATAATATAATAAATTTAGTATAATAACACTTTTTAATATATTAAAAAGGTATATGTTTACAAGATGCAAAATAATATTATATTGCTTACTAAATAATATTATATTATTTAGCATACACTAAGAAGTGTATGCTAAACAATATAATATTATTGTATAAGCAATATGATATTATTTTCCACATTATAAACTTATTACTTTCTAATTTATTAATAAACTTTACTTTAATTAAATGTAATCTACTTCATATATTTTATTATATATATTTAAAAGCTAATAATTAAAGATATAATTTCCCTTCCAGATCCTTACTCAGAAATCATTAACGATGAGCTGCCGAAACTGAGGGTACAGTACTCTCTGTACGTCGGAGACGAAATCCCCACAGTTCATACCATGTCTCTGAGAATCCCGGAGAATTCCACAGCTTTCAAAGTCATGGAATTGGCTGAAACCAGAGATCATAAATACAAGTGATTTTTCATTTCTCATAATATGTAGAAAAAGATATTGAAAGATGAATATACTTGAGAGCATATATACCAGATATCGAATATATGAATATACCACAGATAAAAAATACAAGTGATTTTTCGTTCCTCATAATGTGTAGAAAAAGAAATTGAATAATGAATATACTTGAGAGTATATATACCAGATATTGAATATATGAATGTACCAGAGATCGGAAATACAAGTCATTTCTCATTATGTGTAGAAAAAGATATAGAATGATGAATATACTTGATTTAAAATTTATTCATCTTCTCATAAATGTTTTATTTTTTAAAAATCAGCAATTATTTTTCAACGGAGACTGATCTTGAAATGAGGCTTCTTGTAGAAACCTGTTATTTACATGCATTTGGAAATTAACATAAGAGATATTATTTGAAAGCTGCCATTTTAATTTCGTAAATTGAAATTTTCGAATTAGAAATAAAAGAATATTTCTCAACAGTTATGATTTGTTAAGCGTTATTACTGACATTTAAGGACTTTTAGATAACAGTCGATATAGTAGATGAAATATGTCAATAAAGATAAAGTAATGAATCAAGAAATTCAGAATATTACTTTTTGAATTGCACTTTATTTTGATACTCTCTGGCTTACGATGCACTGAGAAAGTTTTTAAATATTTATAAAATTCAGATTCGATATTTTGACGAATGTACACATATCATGAGTTCAAAATGCACATTTTTAGCCTTAGGTCCTTCTATGAACAGGATATTTAAAAGAATATTTTGAATTAGACATATGAAATTTCACATGTGTATTTTTATTTAATTCAGAAGATTTCTATCAAATTTTGAGCGAAATCCAGTCAAATAATTTCTCTCCGTTTGACTGTTTAAATAAAAGAGAAATTGACAATGCTAGACAAATAAAATTTAGCAAGCGTATTTAGATATTAAAATTTTCAGATTTTCAATTCAATCAATAAAAGTTTGATATTCAGTCAATCTGTGCGTGTAAGTAGAATGATTCCTAAACGCACCGAGGTAAATGAATGAAATTTGGTATGTAATTTTTTGATTATAACATAATCGTGTTTAATCTTTGATACTATGGGTTAAAAAAGCATCCAAAATTCATTTTTCGCCTTAGATTAAAAAAAAATACAATAATCACTTGAACGATCAATATTTCATAATTAATGTTTTGCATGGCTTTGTGTCTATCTCAAGGAGCACAAATCTTTTGCAGATGGGAGAGGAATAATGCTTTAATTTTGGAAAATGCTAGAAATTTCACAGAAAAATCCCTCCCCCTAGTTTAAAATTCAATTCAGAAAATAAACGCTATTGATTAAAAAAAATTCTTCATATTTTAATTAGTTTGGGTTTTTTCCCACAGGTTCGAATATAAACAGCTGAAAATCTTTCATTATGTTAATTTTTATATGCTTATACAAAATAACTGACTGAACAAGAAGAATAAATTTACTTGCACAGAATTTTTTAATTGTACTTGTATTTAACACAATTACTAATTTAGACTTTATAATTTGTTAAAAATTACTTTTTCTAGATTTGAATGGAAAAGCACACAAGGGAAAATGTATGTGTTTCAAATAGGGAACATCAAAAACGATCCTGAAGTTGGAAGATTTTGGTTGTTTTATGTGGGCACTGCTAATAGTTCTGAGCCCTTAATCCATTTAACAAAAGGTGAAATTTTTTTTTCTCATACTTAAAAACTGCAAATTTTGATACTTTAAAAATTATTTTGGATATTATATTTATTTAAAACGTTTCGAATCCCTTTCTTCATTATTTTTATGAGCATATAAATAATATTTTTTCTTACTGTTGTTTCTTAATACTTTTCTTATTGCATATAAATAATAATCTTTTCTTCTACATTTATTTTACATGTAAAATTTTTCCGAATCTAGCATTTTCTTATTGTTGTTCTTAATAATTTTCTTATTTATTTAAGAAAATATTAAGTATTAAGAAACAACAATAAGAAAAATATCATTTATATTTTTCTTGTTATTTCTTAATACCTTTCGCATTTTTCTTATTGCATGTAAATAATAAACTTTTCTTTTACATTGATTTTACATGTAAAATGTTTCCGAATCGAGAATTTTCTTCTCAGGCTGTTGTTTAGTTATTTTCATAATATCTTTTGTTCCTCTCTAAAGAATCAAACATCTTGGTATTATATGATAAATAACATAAACCTTCTCAAATATTCAGCAGTAAGCAGAGGAAGTTTATTACATTTAGATATTATATCTGATGAAAAATTTAGTACTTTACGAAAGAATTAGTCATTTCTCTTTGGAAAATACTGCCACCAAAATATTAATCTATAATAAAGACAATTTATTGCATTTAAATAAAAAATCTAATGTAAAATTCAGTACTTACGAAAAAACGAATCATTTATATTAGGAAAACACTGCCATAAAAATATTACTACAAAATAGAGAAAAATTATTACATTTAGATACTAAATCTGATGTTAACGAAAGAAGGAATCATAGAAATACTACCTTCGAAATTTTATTCCAAAACAGGAAATTTATTACATTCAGATACTAAATCTAATATAAATTTTAGCAGTTAATGGAAGAATAAACTACTTCTACTATGAAAATTCTGCCCTTAATATATTATTTAAAAATTTATTACCATAATAGAGGAAATTTATTGCGTTTAGATACTAAATCTGGTGCAAAATGTATTACAAATTATTTCTACTATAAAAGTACTGCTTTCAAAATATTTTTATCCTCGACGATTGCTTGATTCTGAAGCAAAGTTTTAATTAAAAGTATAGAAAATGTAATCGAAAGTAAAATAAAAAACCTAATTCAATTATTATTAAATGAAATAAATCTAAAATAGAAAAATCCAAATTTCATAAGTTATGTGAAAACAAGTCAGTCTTTTGTTAAATTTAAATATCAGCTTTATTTCATCATATTTCGCTCATAAAAAATTCAATATTTCGGACCATAAACCTAATGACCATAATGCATATTTGAATAATTATAAAATATAAAATCAACAAAATATTAAATATCATATTTTTTTTTGTCATTAAACTAAGAAACTTCTTACATTTTTTTAGGTCCAGAGGAAATTATTATGTACGACCGGCAGCACCTTGTTTTGTGGTATAAAACAGCAACGATTTGATTCATGAAGAGAATAGACGTTGTGAAATGTTTGTTATTTTTCTTCTTTTGAAAGAAATAGTATTATTTTATATGTCAAAATATAATAAAATAAATGTTTTATTACCATCATGAAAGTTTGCAAGGGTGATACGAGTTTGTGCCCGTATCCTTGTGCCTTGTATCCGATTTGATTGCGAGCCATTTTATTTAGTTAATTTGAAACGAACAAACTACACAGAATTTACAGAATCCTTAATCACACTACACAGAATTCACATAATCATTAATCACACTACACAGAATGTACAGAATTATTAATCACACTACACAGAATGTACGGAATCATTAATCACACTACACAGAATTTACAGAATCATTAATCACACTACACAAAATTTACAGAATCATTAATCACACTATAGAGAATTTACAGAATCATTAATCACACTACGCAGAATTTACAGAATCATTGATCACACTACATAGAATTTACAGACTCAATTTACAGAATCATTAATCAAAAATATACAAGGAGCCACAGCCACAAAGCAAATTAAAACACATATATAGAAGGAAGGGCAAATAATAAAGAATTTCTGAATTATCTATAGATAAAAATGCATACAACTAGTTTGAGATCAAAATGTAAAACACATACAAGTACAGTAGAAACACAAAAGCATGAGTACATATAAATATCACTTTTGGGATCTCTAGGAAATAAATTCAAATTTATCAAAATGCACGAGAAAATTCATTCTTACCGTGTTATTCTGGGATCTTCTATAGGGTGCGCCAGATAGATTTACTTCTTTGTATTAACTCCCGAGCGGTGAGTTGGGTAGGTAGAGGGGTGATAGATAGTGCTACTGGAGGAAAACATCCCCAAGTTTGTTCACTTTTTAGTCAGTTGCCATCATTCTCTGGTCTAGGATATAGAGGGCTTCAACGTAGAGAGCGTCTTTTCTAACGGTCGCTCATTTGTTGCTACGCAACGGGTCTTCCGCGCTCGCTTTGAAATTCCTCCTCATAGACCCGTTCCTGGCAGTAATTCGATCCTGTCGTGGGTTAACTCATTTCAGGAGTGTCGCTAAACCCAGAAATGGACATCAACGGATCACCAGAACTCTGGAAAATGTCGAAAGAGTGAGGCAGTCAGTTCTGCTTTCGACTCGCAAACACGCAGCGACTCTGACACCACTAGACCTTCCTCCATCTCTCTCTTCATCAAGACATTCCATTTCATCCTTATAAATTGGCTGTTGTGCAAAGAATTAACGCGATTTTGGTGCCCGTCAAAATGCATGTGAAATGCTGTTTGACAACCTGTCTGAAGACGCTGTCGCTTTTTTTCAGTGACGAGGCTCGCTTTGAAATCCCTGGTTTATGTCCATCGATCACAGACAATAGCTCTCCTCAAGAAAAACATTCGTGACGCCACTGCCAACATACCGATTGATATGCTACAAAGAGTAGACACGAACTTCAAAAATCCACTTAATCAGTGTATGCACAATGGTAATTGCCATTTAATCGATGTCGTTTTCAAAAACGTATGAAAAAAACTGGGATATTTTATTCTCAAATAAAAAAATTAAAAAATAACTGAAGTACTTTTGTTTTTATTGACCTTTCAAATAAGTAAATTTCTCTGGCTCACCCTGTAAATTCAGATAGAATCAATGCATTCCAAGATGAATTAGATCACATAAACATCAAAAGTATCAATCCAAGCATTCTCACTGTTATCATTTTTTTTAATATGTAGGACGAGGACACATGCCCAGATGATTATATACAAATATTTATATGCATTTAATTTTACTTGGGAGAAATAAGCATCCAACCATCTCCGGTTGCATTCTTACACTCTTCATCCATCGAAACTCAAATCTAAACTAAAATAAACTTTCATCTGTTGCTATGGGATCATGGGAATTCTTTTCTGACGTCAGCAGCGCAGGGACTGATGGGATACGAAAGGGGGATAATGGGATGCGAAAAGGTTAGGCCAGGAATTCCATCAAACACAGTAAGTATAGTTAAAAATAATGAGTAGTCAAGAATTTGAAAATAGTGAATTCAGTAGAAAAGAAATAATCTCTAACAGATAACAGTTGAGAACCAGTGAAACTGTTTGCAGTCATATGATGAAAATCAAATTCTCAAATTGCTGTTGAAAATCTTTAGAAAAAAATAATACAATAAAAACCTTTTAATATAGTTAAATTTAAAATAAACATTTGGAAAAGTACTCTGGTTTCCTGAAGATTTTACAAACATAGCGAAGTTTATAAAAAGACTATCAATGCAATCGATTGAACTACTGTTTACCTGATAAAAAGGATATATCTCAACTACAAAACAAACTAGGTAAAGTAAACATATCATGCAGGCCAAGAGGAAGACATATCCTGAGAGTAGAATACATTTTTCTTGAAAAAGAAATACTGAGGGAAACTGGTTTGAATGTGTTCAATAATTTGAATTTTGCTATGGAATTTGGATCTCAAATAATGCGAAAATGTTACAGACATCATCATAATATAGCATTTAGAGTTATTTTAGTAATCAGAGTAAGAAAAATTCTCAAGTTTTTCATTTGAGAATTTCATGCCTGTAATATATTTTAAAAATTATATGTGTTAAAATAATGTTAAGACAGTAATTTTTTTAAAAATTGACATTCCTTCAGGAATATTAACTTTGTAACTATCATTACCACTATTAACGATTAAAATTTACTTTTATGCTAGCTATCGCCTTCATATTTGTTAAAAGATTTATTTTTATTGAAAAGATACTAGCCGGACAGGATGTTAGTTTGTGTTTGCATACAGTAGTAGGTCATGATACGATTTGATTAATATGTCAAAAGATTTGATAAGTATATCATGATTAATATATATTCTGATCAATTTATATTATGATTAATATATATTAATATATATCATACTACGACTTGATTAGTGTGTACAACTGTAAAAAGGATGTTGTTACGAATCTGCAATTTTGCTTTCCCGCACTAATCATGTCATCTTACAGAAGACTGATTTACAGTCATCTGTATTTAATGGTGCCCGGGCGTCGCATCAAGGATCCCAGAGCTTGGCGACAAACTTGGCCACCATTTAGAGACTTTGGCAACAAAATGGATAATTAATAACCCGAATATTCTAGAATTTTTCTGATCCATCCATTAGGAGCCCAGATACATCCAGAATGCTCCTGATTGGTCCAGAAGACTTTAGCTATATAAGGCTATCCATCTGATTCTGAGAAGTCTGGTATGGTGGAGTATCAGCGGAGTGCTGCATAGCTGTGTGCAAAAGATGTGTCTTCTGTCAAAACATGCTGTGTGTGTCGATCCTGACTGTGTAGTTGACTGAGTAGACCTGAATTGAAGTGGTGTCCTGAGCGGAGAAATCATCAGGAGAATACCGATGCAACGAAGGAATGTTGAGATGTTTTGTGGGATATTCAGACGAAGCCTGTGTCGTGTGTCGTAGCCCGTTGTTTCGTTGTCAGGAACGGAGCAGCCCTGAACAGAGCAGTAGTCTAGTTGTGTGGGAAGTAGTGAGTCGGCAGCGAAAGCAAGAAGAGATAGAGGAATAGTTTCAGCCTCTTCGGAAGAGACCTACGTGAGAGTAGACAGAATCTCTTAAATATTCCCTCTCCTGTTGAATCCTATTTGGTCGCTTTGTGAGATGTGAACGTTGTCTCTACGGAATTTCTACGTGTGGACTACTTTTGTTATTGTGGGCTATTGTCTACAGTCGAGTACTGCTGTGTGCTGCCCTGTGTATTTGTCTCTTCTGTATATAGTTGTCTTCTGCACATAGTTGCGCTGTAAATATTTGTTCTTTGTGCCATCCTTCTTTGTCCTGGAAATAAGCGTCGTCAGTGTTGTGTCGTCTACTGAACGACTGATCATTGTGTGTGCTCTTCTTCTCACACCATACACACCCACTATTCGAGTAAAAGAACTCGACGGATTAGTAATAGAAGCAGTAGGAAATACATAAAAATATACTTTTTTTTCATTCTTCTGTGGAGGCCCCAAAAATAAATAGTCGCAAATTAATAAAATAGGCATGTAAACCTAAAAATTACATATGGCTTCACTCGACCATAATTATGTATTAGACGTAAAATAACTTCCACCTGTTTCCTCTTTATTGAACCATATTCATTCATTGTTCACGCTGGGATTGGCTCAAAAGTTCTTCCACAATTATTATTTCCTGCAATTAATCATAAACATTCATAAATGTATTACTTCCAAATTTCTGTACACATTTCGGTGAAACTAACAAAGCAAACATAAATCTGTGAAGTTTGCTTTATCAGTTTAGCCATGATTATGTTAGAAGACTTAAATGAATTACGAATCTTGAAGAAACAAAATAACGCAAGACACAAGCATACATCATCAATAGGATCCTCAATGGTAAGGTCGGCTTCGAACCGGAGGGCCTTAGGTTTGAGATGCATTCTACCGAAAACCTGATGTGTCTTTTGGGCTTAAAAATTCTCCCGCTGGTAGGGATCGGAAGTTTGGTGAAGGGATCAAGCTCAGGTATCATCCTCTTCGTCTCACCACTGTTCAAAATTACGAAATCTGTCCCAAAATAGTCCTATGTTTCTTTAAAAGGAGACCTAAAATTTAACACTAACAATAACAAAAATTTAGAAAATTTATCTATTGTGGACGAATTAAGCACTTTAAATGGTGATGGTAGTTAAGTTAATGATAAGCTGATGCCATTCCGTTAAGGGTGGACTTAAAAATATATATATTATTAGATTTTCCTCAATTCCTTCCGAATCTAATTTCATATAATTTTGCCAACTATTAGGCCAATAACCAATCTGAAAGAAATATATCTGGAAATTGGATGGATAAATGGATAAAAGGAAATTTTAATTTCTCTTCCCAATTTTTTAAGGATTTTTTTTAATTATTAGCCTTTTCCCTATGCTTCACTATCATTAAGATGGTTGTGCTTTCTTCAATTTAAAATTTGGTCCCTACTTCATAGAAAAAAACCAATTTCCTTTGACTTAGTATTTTGCAAAATTTTGAATTTTCCTCTAATATATAGTCTTTTATTCTTAGTAAATTTCTGATTTTAATAATATGACTTTATCTCTCATTATTCTAGTACAGAGTAGGGCATATTGTAACGTTCCCCTTTCTCATTCTTGATAACGGCATTCCGAGCCAGCTGTGTCACCTGTTAAAACCCTCCATTGTTAAATGCCTCCAGGTTGCCTGTTAGGGATCTTCTTATTACCAGGGTCATTGCATCTGGTCATTAGAGATGTCAGCTGAAGGACCATATGTAGGGTTCATCATTTAATACTTGATATGCGGGTATACTTCGCCGGGCGTAGATACTCGCCATCTACCACAAATCTTCTAAAATCTATCTACCACAAATATTCTATATTTTTACTTGACCCGCTCTCCAGTGACAGACTGACAAAAACTTAAAAATACGTTGCCCGCATACCAAGTGTTCAGAGAAACTTATTGCACCTTAAAGGGAAAGGAGTGTTCCCACCTACCATTGTGAGGGTCTATCATTAACAGATTTTCCAGAGAGGTGAATTACGAGGACGCATCATTAACGGACATTCCCACTATTAGCTAATGACCATTAGAGGGTTATTTTGCTGAACAACTATTGGGTGATAAAGAGCTCAAGTGACCAATGGACATGACAGGTAGAGCTTTGGATAACTATAAAATGCGGGGTTTCTTTTAAAGGAGAAGAGACTGCTGTAATACGCTCTACCCTGGAGTAGTCTTGCTGACTAACAACCTGATGGTTTTTGTGTGGTTTTTTCTTCAAATTGATGGAGAATAATTTGAACGCTATACCTTCGACTACTGTGTAAATATCATCGACTTTCAAATGGTGTAAATATTATACATTTTAACGGAGGTTAGAACAGGCTGTTATTAATGTAAATATATTGCTGTAAATAAAGGAATTATCTGAAATTCTACTTTTATTTTATCTGTCAGGATCAAGTCATTACAATACATTTGTGGATACTTCAACAATTTGTTACAAAGTAAGTAATACTAGGGAAACATTTCAGCTTGCTAGAAAATGGTAAGAAGGACATTATATAGTTTTATTTCGTATATAAAAAATGACACCAAAAATATCCCCCTTACACTAAAAAAATACGCCCACATTGATACATTTATCTTAAATAAGGCTTTCATTAGGGATGGCTGAAAATGGACTCCTCATTCGATCCTGGCAGCATTTTATCGTTGCCAGATCGAGCTTTAGGTATTAAATTCTTCTACAAGAGGGGTAAACAACATCATTTTCAAATTCTTCACAGAGAACAGTCAGAAAGCTTCCGAACTGCTCTCTATAAAAAGTTTTGTTTCCTTAAATAAGTTTCTGAATATAATATGTCTTTCTTGAAAACAGGGAGTTTGTAGGATCATTCTCGAAATAGAAGACTATCCTTAGCGGAGTGAATAGGAAGATATAAACATAGCTGGTAATGGTGAAATAAAAAAAGGGATTTTAAAATTGTTGAACGAATGTATTAGACTTTTTTATCTGCATCTTAACCAAATGCAAGCACTCGATCCGTTATTGCAGGCATATACCAATGAAAGACTAAATTATACTACACGAGTTCTGGCATAAACAAAACATGACCTACAATGGTTGTTGAATGTTATGTGAATGGATAAAGTTCACTTATCACAGCTTGTTTACTTCAATAAATATATCAATAGTATCTGGGCAAAGTTAAGCTCTCTCTAAAAACCTGACCAATCCATAGCATTCGCCTAAAGATACTATTAGATACTTCACCCGTCTTTTAATCTAGGTTCTTTAAAGAAACTTCTTTGCGTATCTATTGACCAGAAAAATATGCGTGACCTTCATATAGGATGTTCCTGGGCTTCACTTTACACGTGATATTAAGGGGTTAACTTTGGTCACTTTAGACCGAGTGATAGTCAAGGCTCTAAGCATAAGTGATCTTAATGAACCTTTATAGCCATTCATTAGGACTAGATTTATCCTTATAGTCATTTGGCTGTAGTGGTATTTAATATAAAATCTAATTGTACTTTCCGAGTTTTATGGCGGAAATTAAAGATGACATTTGAGGGGTCTTCGTGATATTGATATCGACATACTGTATACGACTGTTGTAGCCACAATCCCTTCATTTGCCTGCCATATTGTGCTTATGGACATGCTTAACATCTTTTAATTTAAAATAAACTGGCAATTCCTGTCATTGTGATTTGTTTCTTTGTCTGTATGTGTATGCCTAATTTAGATAAAGCGTCTCCTATCACACGTGAATGCAATCTCACGATAGTTTTTAAATCATTTTTTAAAAACATGTGAAAAATTTAATATTTTTCTGATAATATTCAAGCAAACAGAATTTTTTCAGAGTATTATTTTTTTAACGAAGAATTTCTGAATTTTGCACATTAAAGTCTTTTTAAACCTTTAAATTCAACGATGTCTCAGATCGTAAGGGAAGTAACGAGTACCTATAGTAAAGTGATAAGGGTAAGTTACAGCAGCCTTAACCGGCTTCCTGGTATAGGGGTAGCGTATCTTCCCAGTGATCTGTTCGTCCGGGGTTCGAGTTCCGGTTCGGGCTTGGTTGTTCTGTGCTCTATCTGTTTGATGTATGAATGTGCCCCCCTCTAAGAAGGTGTTGTGCAAGCGAATGTGTGTGTCACCTTCATTTGAGATAGAAGTCAGATTTCTGCCCCCTGTGTGTTCGGGGTTCTTTACCCTCAGAAGCTACTGCACCCACTTTCCGTGGAAACACGAACACAACATCATCACAGCATCCCTAGCTGTGAAATAAATTATAAAATAATCTAATTAAAATATGCATATTTTCCTATAATAATAACAAAAAACAGTAAAAAGTGTCGTAGAGTTATTTATAACACTGGCCATTAAAATAATGAACTTAACATGATTTGAAAAATGAATTGAGAAAATTGAAAATTGTTTTCTCCTATATTATCATACAGTTTTCAGAGTTAAGAAATGGTAAAAAACAATATCAATAACGTCGAATCTAAACAATAATAACTAACAAAATCTGGAAGATGCACTTTAATAAGGAATTTTTGAAGAAAATGTTTTTTAGTTTTAAGACGAAAGCTGTTATTTTGAAACACAGAAAGCTTATAATTTTAATTGCAAATATCTTTGCAAATTTTACGGATTTTCCATAAATATCTTCCTGCTTTTTTATTACAGTACAGTCTATAATACTGCTGTTGGATTTTTTTTGCCTCTCATTTATTTTTACTTTTCTATTTCTCCTCTATGGTGCTCATAAAGGCGTCAATAAATTCAGCAAAATCTCTTTTCTGTAGTTACACATTGTTGTGCAATATAGAGTTTAGAAGTTAATGATATATAAAGAACTTTATCAATCACTTTGTAAATTCTTTTGTTTTTCTATTTAAAGACTGATTTTTCTACTGAATGTTTTAAGGAAAAATTGATCTTGGAATGATAAACAGAAGTGAGTAAAATGTCATTATCGATTAGAATTAAATTTTTGCGTGTCTCTATTAAGAGTTTTCAATTAATGAATAAAATGTAGACTTCATTTGCTTTGTATAATATGTATTTTAACATAAAACAAGAATTATTGAATTATTTAAAAGCATGAATGTAATTTAAAAGTATAGAAATGTAAAATGAATATTATAAAATAATACACATTGGTGTGGAATATAGAATTTAGAAGTTAATGATACATAAAGAACTTTATCATTTCTTGAATTCTTTTTTTTTAATTTAAAGGCTGATTTTTCAACTGAATATTTTAAGGAAAATTGATCTTGGAATAATAAACAGGAGTAAGTAAGTAAATCGATTAGAATGAAATTTTTGCGTGTCTCTATTAAGAGTTTTCAATTAATAAATAAAATGTCGACTTTATTTGCTTTGTATAGTATGTATTTTAACATAAAACAGGAATTCCTGAATTATTTAGGAGCATGAATATTTGAATGAATGTTATTTAAAAGCAGGAATGTATGAATGAACGTTATTTAAAAGTATGGAAATGTAAAATGAATATTATAAATAATCACATAAATGATGATACTCATTTTTCAAGCAGCAGAATAATTTTTATGGTCAAAATTATAAATGTATTTCAAAATATTATGATTGAAATCAGACATTGATTTTGTTCGATTTAGTCATGCAAAAATTCTTTTATCTGCTGCAGGGCAAATCAACTCCAGAATTCCGGAACATTCTTTTTCCACATAATTTAAAATGTTGCTGTTTTGTACCACCAAACGAGATGTTCCTTGTCGGCCATAATAATTTCATTTGGGCCTAAAAAAGAAAATGGTTTTACTAATTTTTTTAAAAACTGAATTTTAAAACGAATCTTAGATTTTGAAAGTTCAAAATGGACATGTATGGTTCAAAGTTATCGATTATATAAGTGGAAAAAATTTCTCCCTTCTGAATGAGAATGAAATAAATTTAATATTATATAAAGTAATGGATCGTTTAATTAAATAAATTGTTCTAGGATTTCACAATCTTAATTTAAGATTTAGAAAAAAAATTATTCAAAACATTGTAAGACTAAAGCATACTGTTTGAATTATACATTTTTTTCAACACGTTATTTGCAGAATTCACAATTTTATGAATAATGTTCAAGCTCCCGCAAATTTTCAAATATTATTAAAAAAAAACGGAAAGAATCATATAGTACTGTTACATTGATTTTATGGACTAAGTATACAGCATTTCTCTCACATTGTAGGAGACGTGAAGCTTTTCAGAGCTCTTCAGACATAAATGAATTCTTATTTTCCAGCAGGCCCAACTATAAAGTATCAGAAAGTTTGCAACCCAACTCCTTTTAATGATCTGTATGCAAGACATGCACTTTAAATCTGATGTCATGACCAAATGTTCTTCCATTAATGTTGGGCGAAGGACTAGAAAAGATAGAAGATCACAGGAATATAGGGTCAAAATTATGAGGTCCATCTCGAGATAGACCTAGTATTTCTCGCTATCGAAACTTTGCACTTTTCTATTATACCGGCGCAAAATGTCGCCAAATGTGGGCCAAATGAGAATTAAATCGCCAGACGAAGCTTAAGACAAAACAAATGTCACCAATGTGAACAAAACGCAAAAAAACTCGCCAAGTGCGGGCGCTGAAAAAATGTGCTTTAAGGTATCCGACTACGTTCGAAGGAAATTTTTTGAATCATTGGAATTTTTTTAAAAACAATTTAAAATTGTGGTTTTTAGATGTATTGACAATTACAATACAAAACGTTATACGTACAACACAATTATTTGAGAATATATGTTGAGAAATAGGAAAATGTGCAGTAAATTTTAATGAAATTGAACCAAAAAGGCTAACATTCTACACAAAATGGTAATGCATCAATCCTATTTTTCTAGACACACAAGTTATAGAATGCAATGATGAATGAAGTGAAACAAAATGTAAGAAAATTTTTGAGATGCAAAGAAGTTATGGGTAAAAATATGAGTTTTTTCTATAAATTTACAACATAGTTTTCCTAAAAACATCTATAAGTAAAAAAGTATTTCACCAACACTAAAACTTTTGGTCCGTTTCATTGCCCATATCATTTAAAACACAAGCTGAAATGTTTATGTAAATACCTCTATTAGTGCTTGAGATACCTTATTAACGGGGGAGAATGCTCATGAAAATTAAAGCTTTGAGAAAACTGAAATTAAAAATAAATTTTTGCTGAAAAATATGTGACCCTGGGGAAAAAGTAAGACCTTTCTTTTCCTAAAAAAGATAAACTGTTTTCGAAAGAGGAAATCTAAGCTACAAGAAATAATAATAAAAAATATTTCCCTGTATAGTCGATAATCATTGTTTTTAACGTAGTCGGATACCTTATCGTTAAATTTGGTGTAATTTTGCATTTTTTGGCGACATGTTGGCTATTTCTCCCTTTTCCTGGCTAACAATTATTTGATGACTTTTTCGTTGCTCCCTAATAACGGAAAAGTTCCCGAGGGTTTAATATAACTAAATTGAAAATTAATATTTCAAGTACTATGGATTTAATAGACTATTCAAAATGTTTATCATATACCAATAACCTGTATAGGTCTCAGTTTCAATTCAATTTTAAAATGTAAATTAAAAAAAAATAATTTTAAAATGCAAATTTAAAAAAAATTAATTTTAAAATGTAAATTTAAAAAAAATTAATTTTAAATGTAAAAATTAATTAAAAAAATTATTTTTAAAATGTAAAAATTAATTTTAAAAAATAATTTTAAAATGTAAAAATTAATTAAAAAAATTAATTTTAAAATGTAAATTACAACAAAGATGATATAAATAAATTCCGAATGTTTGAGTTTCAAAGTGTATTGACAAGCTAGGGAGATGCCTTTCCTTGCGTTTGCGAATTGTATCGTAGGGAGTAGTCGGTATGATGTACATGTTACCCTTAAAGTATATAATGCAGTTATTTCATAGAATACCTGGTTATTCCATGAAATAACTGATCGTGTCCGTTAAAGTGTGTAATATGTTATTATTTTGACACTTTAACTAGTTATATCATAGAATAACTAGGTATTCTATAAATTAACTAATGAGAGACAGTTAAAGTATAAAATAAACAATTTATCTAAAATGAAATAACTAGGTATTCTATAAATAAACTAATTATAGACAGTTAAAATGAAAAAGAAGCAATTCATCTAATTTATGCAGCGTATAAACGGTATTTATGGTAAATGTACCATAAAATCATTTGTTACAACAAGGATTACTAAAATGATACTTGGAATTACAAAGAACATTATTTCTAAAACGTTTTTTTCCCGATACTTTCCATATTGTTAAACGAAACGTAAATGTACCTTATACTAAAAAGCGAGATATATTATATAGATTATTTTACACTTTAACGGGCTGCAGATCGATATTCTATGAAATAACTAGTTAAAGTGTCAAATTAATAACATATTACACACTTTATCGGACACGATCAGTTATTTCATGGAATAACTAGGTATTCTATAAAATAACGGATTTCATACTTTAACGGAAACATACACACCAACAACATTTGAGCTGATAAGAACATTCAAGTATTTTCGATTTATTTATATTAACATCTATAACTCCGGCGTCCTGGCATAGGGGTGTCTTATCCGTGACCTGGACCTCCAGGTTCTGACATGGTTGTTCTTCTGTGTTCTACCAGTGAGATGTATGAATGTGTCCCCCTGTAAAAAGGGGTTATGCAAGCGAATGTGTGTGTCATCTTCATATGAGCTAGAAGTCAGTCTGTTGCCCTCTGAGTGCTCAGGGGTCTTTACATTCAATAGCTACTGCATCTTCTTTACGTGAAAACTCGGACACGACATCATCATCTATAACTCTCAGCACGACTTGATGACTTTCTACGTATTCTTTTTACAGTACTTATCTTTCTTGAGGGCTGATGTTTGCCTAATTTGCTTGTCAAGTTTATAATAGTTTATATGTGTGAAGAATGTTTTGAATCAAGGAAAAATTTGCATATTTTCGCCAGACCAGAGAACTTTTACAGTTTTAAATTATCTTTTAAAAGCTATGATAAGGTTTTAATAATTATAAAGTTGTCAATGCGTCAAAGAAAGATCAGGTTGGAAGATATTTTTATATTAAACTAGGGTGGTTTGGCTTCTAATCGGTATCGCTCACCAACCCTGATGTTGTGCGATGTTGTCCCCGATGTTCACCAGTTCCAGTTAGCAATTTTTAAACTCTTATGAAGAAATATTTTCTTAAATAAAACATTCATCTGCTGATCAACTTACCTCCAATTCAAAACTCAAAGTCCCAAAATAAGAATATTCTTTGACTGAATTTCCACTATCTAAATATTGATCCAATTTTTCATGTTCTGTGCCAACTTAGTAGATTCAGATAAGAGTTTTTTTTTTAAAAACAAATTTTTGATTGGTCTTTCTTTGAATTTTATTCTTCATATGATATCGCTAGATGCTAGATACAGGGCAAGATATTAAACGTACTCAAGAGAAAAAGGGATCGGGCTTCATACTTCTTCTTGCATACAACCGATCATCCCTCCACCACTGTATCGATAGGATTTGTTGTGGTCGACTGCTGAATAAGTTTGTCCAACCTTACATTGACCGAACAGTTAAACTAACATTCCTTTCGAGGCAGTAAATAGCTGTCTTTTTCCCCATCTACACACTCTCAAACAGTTGCAATGAAACTATCCATCTTTAACATCATATCCCTCAGGATTTGAGATTACTTGGTACCATCACTACAGTTTTTAAATCATTATTGACAATCTTCAGGTCTTTCCTTAACTCTGAGACCTCCATACATTCCAGTGCATAGTGGTAAACCGTACCCTTTCCTCTACAAATGCATTTGTTTACCTGCGTACTTCCAAATGCCACATGCATCATGTTTGAATAGTATCTTTGCAACAGAAATCAAAAACAAATATGAAGGGGATAGCTAGTATGAAAGTAAATTTCAATCATGAATAGCGATAATGATAGTTACAACTTTAATATTCCTGAAGAAATACCTATTTTAAATTTTTTTTGGCTGTCTTAACATTGCTTTAATACATATAATTTTTAAAACCTATTACAGGCATGGCATTACCTGGTACCATCAGTATTGTACTTAAATCATTATTGACAATCATCAGGTCCTTCCTTAACTTTGAGATCTCCATACATTCTGGGTTCATACTGACCCGGATGACACACAGATACAATTTTAAACACAAATTATTGCATATATATATATATATATATATATATATATATATATATATATATATATACATACATACATATATATATACATACATACATAC
>JAPMOQ010004182.1:0-11744 GCA_026543055.1 Argiope trifasciata
TCTTCAATTTGAAGTTGGTAGGAAATACTTTTGTGACGCACAATTGGCAAAGCTAAGAGTGAAACATTTACCTACTTTGAATAAGATCCGAATGCATCAATAATGAAATATACTAAGTTTAAACATAATGATACTACATCATATTTAACATAAAGATATATATAAAACCTATATCATTTATGAAAATCATTCTTAAAGGAATTTTTTTTGTTTATGTGAAATATTATGTTAATACAATGAAATGGATGTTAATACAATGAAACTAGACTCAGTTTGTGATCTTGTGTTTACAACTGCAGTATGTGACGAATTTCGGTTAGATAAATTATTAAAATATTTCGACAAAAAGGGATGAAGCTTTTATTGAGGAATGTAGGAGAAAGATTGGAGTGATTTATTTCTATAAAAAGAAAAAAAAAAGTTTTTAATGCTTTGGGTACATAGTGTTGATGTTTCCAACTGTTCTTTCTCATAGGATACTTAAAATTTTAGAAATAAAATTAAAACATGCATTGAATAGCATTGTTCCTGACATAAAATTTACTCCAGAATCTTTTGATTATTTTCTTTTTGCGCAGTGGAGAAAAGCATTTGGTGACATATCTCGTTTATAGCAATCAATTCGTAAAGAAAGCTCTCAAAGATGGCTGACAATTTTCTAAATTATTATTTTGATAAAATATTTATTTTCGAAGGAGAATCAATTATTATTAATAATTACATAAAAAAACGGTAAATGTCGCCTATTTTCAAATAATTGTGTTTCCGCAGTTTTTACTGAGCGAAAAGAAACTGCATATAAAAAAGGTGTCTCTGTGTAAAATTTGAATGTTATTAAAAAGTCTCCAAGTAGGAAACCTAGTGAAAATTTAAACGCCAAATTAATTCTAAAGATGATTGATTTTGTGCCGGGAATACAAATAAGGTATTATTTTGCTTCTCTTGTTTACTTCATGATAGAATATAGAGCTTGGATTGTTATTACAGCTATTTTCGTCATCATTCTCAAAAACAAATAATATTTTTTTACAAAAATTGAAAAACATTAAATAAAATACTTCTAAGATGTTTGGTAAGAAATTGTAAACAACTATAACCCTAAAAAGTTTTTACAAATATCTGAAAGAGATCAAATGTATGTATATAGTTTCTTCGTAGTTTAAATTTTACTTTACCATTGCACAATTCAGAAAATCTGCATGACAATACTGTAAAATATTTTCCGAAGTTTCTCAAATGACGTGACGGTAAATACGAATAAAATTTGCAGTACATTAATATTATCACAAAAAATTAATATTATTGATCATTCAGTTTAGGATTTAAGTAAAAGCTTAATCCTTTAAGGTCACGAGCTTTAAGAGTTAAGGTCATTAAGAAGTTAATCACTGATTATTCGAAATTATTGACCCTGTATAGTCTGAACACCACTGAATTTTAAAACTTATTTTGCTGTATTTCAGAAAATATTTGGCATGAACCTAGAGATTTTATCAATCCATTGTGGAACCAGCGGCAGTTCGTAAATATTGATTACTGGAATGAAGTTAATATTAAATGGAAAATGGTTTTCCCCACAATCTGAAATAAAACTCAATTATTTTTGAAATTACAAAATCTTCTACCAATTTCCAAATATTTAAGTATCTGCGATTTTTGATCATGCTTATGGTAGTACAGGTAGTATGCATGCTTATGGTAGTACGTACAGACAGACAGAAAGTCAAACTTTGAAGAATTTTGTTCCATATTTGATAGTATGCACTTTTGATGTTAAACCTTTTTAGAAAATTTTATCTATCTGGCACTCTTTGTTTCGTAATTATCAATTCAATTTATGCTGGATGAACTCATTTCAATTATTAATTATCAATTAGTAATTATCAATTCAATGGACAGCTGGAGAAACAGTTTTAATCCGAATGGGTTACTCTAAAAAAAATGACAGAAACCTTCAACTTTTTTTGAGGACATTAAACCAAACCCCATCAGTCTTTAAAGTTCAAAGATTTTTTTTTTAATTATTTCTAGAGACCGACAAAAACTATGACTAAACCGTATATTTCTAATTTCGAGAAAGATGTCTGAGTTACAAATTCTATTTTGTAAGTCATTAAATTACTGCACTATATTTTGTGAACGACATAGTCAAAAAGGTTCTTTTTATCTTTCCAAATGCTATTTAAAGAGTAACCTCTCAGCCACTGCTGGCATTATATCCAAAATTTAGAAACGGAAACCATGGTTTTTGAAACTATAGAAAGATTCCACACCACACCAACAGTACTGTGTGAAGAAAATCAACTCCCTGTTCCGAAAGAAATTGCAGACAACATTAAAAAACTTAAAAATGGTAAAGCACCAGGAATTGACAAAATTAATAGTAAAATTTGCAAAAAACTAACCAATAATGTAATAATTGCACTCACCATTTTGATCAGAAAAATCCTTGAAATTGGACATTTTCCCACACGTTGGAAAACAGCCACTGTGGTTCCCATTCTCAAACCAGGTAAAGACCCCACAAACCCTACTAGCTATCGTCCAATTTCCTTACTCCCCACACTTAGTAAAATAACAGAAAGCATAATTCTAAAGAGATTAAATAAATTCATAACCGACAACAACATCCTGTGCCCAGAGCAATTTGGCTTCAGACCAAACCTGTCAACCACCCACCAATTACTAAGAGTTACAGAATATATCACCGAAGGCTTTAATAATAAACAAAAAACAGGAGCAATATTTTTAGACATACAAAAAGCCTTTGACAGAGTTTGGCAGGATGGTTTAATTCATAAATTAATAGAATACAAAATTCCACCATATCTAGTTAAATTAATCATCTCATACCTCGAAAACCGAAAATTTCAAGTAAAGGTAAACGAAGAATTATCAGAAATTAAGGATATTTCTGCAGGGGTCCCACAAGGGTCAAAGCTAGGTCCTGTACTTTTTACTTGCTATATAAATGACATACCTAAACAGTTCAACACCTTACTTTGCTTATATGCCGATGACACTGCAATACTGGCCAGAAATAAAAACCCAAAATACATACAGCTAGCACTTAACAGACACTTAAATACTATTAATGAATGGCTCAAATTATGGAAAATCGAAATCAATCCCACGAAGACGGAAGCTGTCTTATTCCACAAAGGAACTGGAATTAGAAGATTCCCTGAAGTTGAAATAGATTCCCATAAAATTCCCTGGTCTCAGGAAAGTAAATACCTAGGAGTTACACTCGACAGCAAATTAACCTATAGACCCCACCTTTTAAATGTTAAAAATAAATTCCGTGGCGCCGCGCGTAAATTTTTCCCCCTACTTGCCCGGAATTCAAAAATGAATAGGGATGCCAAGTTACTTATTTTTACTGCCTATTTGCGTCCAGTACTCACATACGCAAGCCCTGTTTGGGGCCATACTGCTAAATGGAATTTAAAGTTAGTTGAAGTACAATACAATAGAGTAATCAGAAACATTGTTAATGCTACCTGGTATATGACAAACACCGACATAAGGAGAGCACTAAACTACCCCTCTTTCAAAGAAGTCGTTAAAAAACTTGCAATAAACTTTTATAAAAAATTAGACTCCCACGATAACGAATAACTTAAACAAATTGATAAATATCTCCCTGACCCTAAAATTAAACGGCCCCGAAATGTTCTCTTACTTTGATCAATGCTTTAAACTGTTCTCTTAAAAGATTCCCTCACTCTATTTATGCCTGTGTTTGTCACATACCTGAGTTCAAATAAATTAATAACCTATCAAACCTAAAATTCACCTGTCAAACACATAGCAAAACAAACTCTAACCATGCAGCCAATGGGATAGCTTTCTTTACTCTGCTCACTCACCCCCACCCCAGACTCTAGCCAGACCTCTCATTGGTCGCCGCCACTCCACCACCCCCGGACCTTGCTTTTCTCGCTCTTCAGGCCTCATTTCCAGTTACTCTTTCGAGCTAACAACAACAAAGATGCTCTTCAGTTAAGGCTAGCTACAACAAGCCAAGTTTTCACAAATTCTTTACGCCATGAGCGGAGGTAGCCCATAACGGGCGGGTATTCCGGTAACCTACAAGACCGCGCCACTGCTGGCATTAGCCAGAGCGTTGCCCGAGGAGCACCATGAGGAGCTGGGCTACCATCGTTCCCCACCCCTCACCCATTTCTCGAACCCCCGCAGAAGAAATTGGGTTACCGATTATAATATTGTTGTAACTTTTGTAATAAAATGGCAGTATATATATATATATATTTTTTTTAAATTTCGGGAAGAATTTTAAATACACAATTGAAAATCGTTATGTGTTTTCATTCCAATTCAATATTATTTAAGTCAAAGTTTATACTTGGATAATGTGATAATAAATACTTTATTTTTTTATTTAAATTGTTGCACTGCACACCTAATAAAACGATTATATTCTTTATATTACATATTCCGAAGTGATTTCTCAAAATTTCTAACAAAATAAGCTATGAGAGAGGTGGAAATATTCTAACATCAGTTTTTCGTTTTTAAGTAAAAAGGAATTAAGCTGAAATTCTATAGTTACTCTGAATTATTCCGGACCTGTATTTCAAATATAAAATATTTCGTTAATATATTTAGGGATTTATCCGAAATTTCAATTGTTAAGTTCACGCACATACGCAGAAGTCATTCTTTCTTCAGCATTGGGCTTTTTGACCAGATTCCCAGCGTCTTTCATACTTGATTCTCATATTAAGAAAGGAAGACAACTGAAGCATTCATGGAATATATGGCTTGGCGGTGAAGCGACAGGGAGAATGTATGATTTTTCCTCGTCCTCTGTTCAAGCGACAAAATCGCAAATTGGATTTATTTTTCATATATATATATTTTTATTTTAAACAATATTTCGAATATAAATACCAGAATTACTCCCAATTATTCCATAAATTATATTTCAAAAATAAAATGTTTCGCTAACATATTTAGGGATTTATTCGAAATTTCAATTGTCAAGTTCACGAACATCCTCAGAAGTCCTTCCAATTCTTAGAATTTGGATTTTTGACCAGATTCAAAACGTCTTTTATACTTGGATTGTCGTATTAAGAATAAAAGATTTTTTAGGCTCTCAAGGAATATGTGGTGTAATGGCTTGCGTGATCCGGCGGATTTATGGCTTTTGATTATTCTCAGTTCGAGTCTCAAAAGAGCAAAATGGGTTTATTTTTATTTTCTTCATTTTTTAAATTTTTAATTATATTTCGAATACTAATTCTATATTTATACCTTTTTCCATGCCTTATATTTCAATATATATATATATATATACTATATTTGGGGATCTTCTTCAAAATTTTAACAGTCCAGTTCAAGCACATACGCATCAGTCATTCCTGTTCTTATCATTGAACTTTTTCACTAGATACCCAGCGTCATTGATACTTGTATTGTCATTTTAAGAAGGAAAGACCCGTCTGGTGCTGAAGTAATATGTAGCTTAGTGGCTAAAGCGCCAGCGTGAGTCTGTGCTTTTTGCTGGTCATCAGTTCGAGAATTTAAAGCCAAAAAATGATTTATTTTTATTATTATTACATATATATTTTTATTTTGAATAATATTTCGAATACTAATTCTAAAGTTATTCAGAATTATTCCATGCTTTACATTTCAAACTCAAAATATTTCGTAAATATATTTAGGGACTATTTCAAAATTTTAATTGCAAAGTTCACACATACGCACCTGTCATTCCTATTCTTATCATTGGACTTTTTCATGAGATTCCCAGTCTTTGATACTTGGATTGTCGATTAAGAAGGAAAGAGCTCTCTGGAATTGACGAACTATATTACTTGGTGACTAAAGCAACCGGGCGAATCTTCACTTTTTGCTGGTTCTCAGTTCGAGGCTAGAAACCGCAAAAAGGATTTAGTTTCATTTTTCTTATATAATTTTTAATTTTGAATAATATTTTGATTATTAAGTGTATAGTTACTCTTAATTATTCCTCATCTGATATTTGAAAGTGAAATATCTTTCTTTAATATGTTTAGGGATTTAGTCAAAATTTCAATTGACAAGTTCAAGCACATGCGTGAAAGTCATTCTTAATCTTTGATCTTTTTCATCAGATTGACAGCGTCATTGATACTCTGATTGCCGTATAAGAAGGAAAGATCGCTCCTCTACTTTAGGAATATGTAGATTGTTGGCTAGAGTAACCGATCGAATTAATGTTGTTTGCTGGTCCTCAGTTCGAGACTTGGAAGAGCAAAATGAGTTTTTTTTGTTTTCCTAATATATTTTTTAGTTTGAAAGATATATCGAATACTAATACTATAGTTACACGGAGTTATTCCAAGCTTTATATTTCAAAATTTGAGATTTTCTTTAATATGTTGGATTAATTGAAATTTCAATTGCAACTTCACGCACATGCGCGGAAGTCATTCCTTTTCTATTATTGGACTTTTTCACCAAATTCCCAGCGTCTTTGATACTTGGATTGTGGTATTAAAAGGAAATACCCCTCTGGTACCTAAAGAATATATAAGTTTTTGGCTAGAGCGATTGCTAGAATCTATGCTTTTTGCTGGCTTTCTGTTTGAGCCTTGCAAGCGCATTTATTTTTATTTCTCTTAATTTTTTTTCTTTTGAATAATATTTCGAATAATACTTCTAGCTAATCCCAATTTTTCTTTAAAAAACAAAATCTTTCGTTTATATATTTCTTAATTTTTTTGAAAATTCAATTGCCATTCAAATTAAATATTTAGAATTTTATTTCAAATTTCCAGGGTCAAGATCCCGCACATGAGCAGACTTCATTGACATTCTTAGTATTGTGGTTTTTCACCAGATTCCCATCGTCTTTGAAAGTCGGATTAATGTATTTAGAAGGAAATACTTCTGCGTCACTCAAGAAGTTTGCAGCTTGGTGGCTAGAGAGACGAAGCGAGTTTGAGATTTCTGTTGGTACTCTGCTCGAGGCTTCAAAGAGCACAATCAATTTGTTTTAATTCTTTTATTTTATTTTCATTTTGAATAATATTTCCAATACTGATAGCCCGTTAAAAATAAAAAATAAAATATTTCGATCAAATATTCATAGTTTTCTGTCATCGAATATTTATAGTTTTCTTTCAAACTTTCAGTGATAATTTGAGGCACATGCGCATAAGTCATTTATATTTTTAACATTGTGGATTTTGACCAGATTCCCAGCTTCTTTGAACCTCGGATTGATGTATTAAGGAGGCAAAAGTTCCACGTCACTCAAGAAGTTTGCGCCCTGGTGACTAGACCAACAGGCAGCCCTGAATTTTAGTTATTTTCTCATCCTCATTTCGAGTCTCGAAAATGCAAATTGAATATATAAATATTTTTCTAATTTAATTTTTATTTTGAATAATATTTCCAATACTGATACTATATATACTTCCAACTATTTAGCGCGTAAAAAATAAAATATTTCGATCAAATATTTACAGTTTTCTTTCAAACTTTCAGTGTTAAGTTCAGGCACATGTGCAGAAGTCATTGATATTCTTAGAATTGTGGGTTTTAACCAGATTCCAAGCGTCTTTGCAAATCAGATTGGCGTATGATAAAGGAAAGAGCTCCATCCCTCAAGAAGTTTGCATTTTGGGGGCTAGAGCGACGAAGGAAATTTATGAATTTTGCTTGTACACAGTTCGACCTTCGAAAGAGCAAAAAGGATTTATTTTTATTCTTCTTGTATATACATTTTTGTTTTGTTTTGAATAATATTTCTAATACTAATTCTATAGTTAGTCAGAAGTATTCCACACCTTATATTTTAAGAACAAAATATTTCATTAATATTTTTAGATATTTATTTGGAATATTAATTCTCAAGTTCACGCACAGGCTCAGAAGTCATTCCTGTTCTTATCATTGTGCTTCTCTATTAGATTCCCAGCGTCTTTGATATTTGGATTGTCGTTTAAGAATGAAAACCTATTGGTCTGTCAAGAAATATCTGGCGTGATGGCTAGAGTGAACGGGCGAGTCTGCGATGTTTGGTGGTACTATGTTCGAGGCTGTAAATCACAAAATGAGCTTATCTTTATTTTTATTATGAACTAGCCGCCTTTGACGACCAGCTGGTTCTCCAATATTAAGTACAACTAAAAGTTTCAATGGAACATTTGAGTGACTTGACTTCTAATAGTTTCTTCATTAAAATACTTTTAAGTTTCAAATTTTGAGTCATATAATTCACTCATAATATTATAAAGGTCTTAAACCATAACCACCATTGCAACACTATTTCTGATTTTATGCTTCGTACATTCCTGCAACGGTGTTCAACCTGTTGTGCTTTGTCAGCAACGAAATAAACTTGTAGAAATTTTGTCTCTTCATTCAGTTGTGGATGCAAACTACCTACTCTGTGGTATACTTGTCCTTGAATTTTAAATGTTGGCATAAAATCTGGCTCTCTAATTTCTCTACCCGAACCGAATGAAGTCATTTGAAAACACGAGTTATATTTTCCGATATTACTTTGAAAATTAATACCGTCAGGAGAGTCGGTTGAGAGAAGCGTGAGGAGTGGTTCTGGAGGTGTTTTTGACAAAGGAAATTGGATTTTATTATTATTACAGCACATGCTACTGGATTCGCCTTTCCATTTAAGAGCCTTGCAGTAACTACATTCAATAATCGTTCGACCGATTTCAATTATAGGATCACATTCATAAGTTATGTTGGGATCATACGCTAATGCAATATTTTCTTTTTGTCTCCATATTGTATTTCTTGTATTTGACATCCTCAACGCATTATTGAATTGCCTTAATTGGCGATTATCAATAGTTTCCGATACTCTTAAAATGGACATCCTTTGACTGTTAGATACTTGTCTACTGCGTCTTTCCTCGTCCGTTTCAGATGCTCTTAAGGTGGACATATTTAGGCTGTTAGATACTTGTCTGTTGCGTCTTTTCTAGTCCGTTTCAGATGCCCGTAAAGTAGACATTCTTCGTTTATTAAACATTTGTCTGTGACGTCTTTCAATATTTATCTCAGATTCTCTTGCGGTAGCCATTCTTTGTCTGTTAGACATTTGCTGTTGTTTATGAAACCCTTGATTTTCGTTTTCCGAGAAGTAGCGATTCTTTTTCTTTCTCTGTTTTGAATTGATCTTGAATATTTCTTTTTTCTTGGAGGAGGCATATATTTTATATAAAAAAATATATATTATTATTTTTTCTTTAAAATCAGTACAAAAGAAATAGTCAAAGTTAAAAGATTTAGTTATTAGTCGTTAAAGAGTCGATAACTTCATTCAGAAAAACTTTTTGAGTTTAATGTTCTAATAATTTATCAGTTATGCTTCCAAAATATTAAATGTGTTTTTTTTCGGTTATGTTGCCAAAATATTAAATTTTTTTTTTTTAAAAAAAACGGAAAAGTGGAAAAAAATTATTGAATCAATGGTTTAGATATTGCAAACGATTATGGAAACCTTTCTCTTGTATTTATCTTTTAGAAAACATAACACTTAATATTTATTTAATTACATCCAATCCCATGTTGAAAGTTACATTTTTTTTTTTCGGTTTATTTTTCAGTCATAGTTAATTTATTTTTTAATTTGAACTTCTGTCAGTATGATGGCAGCAGTTTAATAAAAGCTATTTTCCCCTTTACTCGTTCATTATTTATCGTTTGTTTTAAAATTTTATTGTTTTGTCTGAAATATATTATTGAAAAATACGTTTAAAAATTTCTTTAAAAATTCGTTAAAAATAGAAATTTAAGCTAAATGTTAAAATACTGGCACCATTAGAAAGCTAATTTTTTAATCTTTAACTTGATATAAAAATCAGCTTTGTGCAATAATATTTTCGGAAGTTATAGAAGAAAAACATCGAAATTTCGCTTAATTTTTAATTAATTCAAATTCTAATGAAATATTCGATAAAAAACCTCAGAGGTGCACATTTACACCATCCAAGGTATACATGTACCAAATTTAGTAGCTGTAGGTCCAATGGTCTGGCCTGTAGAGCTCCAACACACACACACATAGAGCTTTGTTATAAGAATACATAATATTTCTAATACAAATTCTGTAATTACTCTGAATTATTCCACACCTTATATTTCAAAATTAGTTTTTTCTTTAATGTCTTTATTGATTTATTCGGAATTTCAACTGTCAAGATCACGTACATGTGTACCAGTCATTCTTATTCATGTCATTGACCTTTTCCACCAGATTCCCACAGTCTTTGATACTTGAATTGTCGTATGAGAAATAGAGACTCGTCAGGTGCTGAATGATTATGTGGCCTGGTGGCTATAGCGGCCTGGCGGATCTATGTTTTTTGCTGCTCCTTAGTTCGAGCCTTGAAAGTGTAAAAATGCTTTTTTTAATGATATTTCTAATACTTATTCTATAGCTACTCAGAATTTAACACACTCTATATTTAAAAATTAAAGATTCTTCTTTAATACGTTTAGAGATTTATTCCAAATTTCAACTGGCAATTTCACACGTATGTGCACCAGTCATTCTTTTTCTTTTCATTGAGTTTTTTCACCAGACTTCTAACGTCTTTGATACTTGGATTGTCGTATTAAGAAGGAAAAGCCATTCCGGTACCGAAGGAATACGTGGCTTGGTGGCTAGAGCTTCTTTGCAAATATATGCGTTTAGCTTCGAAAGCGCAAAATGGGTTTATTTTTATTTTTCTAACATATTTTTTATTCTAATAATATTTCAAATATTAATTCTATAGTTACTCAGAAGAATTCCACACCTGATATTTGAATAGCAAAATATTTCGTTAATATATTTAAGGATTTTTTAAAATTTTGATTGTGTAGTTCACGCACATGCTCACCACTCGATACTGTTCTTATCATTTTGCTTTTTCATGAGATTCCCAGCGTCTTTAATACTTTATCATCGTTTTAAGATGAAAAGACCCCATCGGAGCAGAAAGAATATCTGGTTTGGTGGCTAGAGCGACAGAGAATCTGTGCTTTTTGCTGGTCCTCAATTCGCCTCGATAGCCCAAATATATATTTTATAGCCCAAATTTATTTTTATTTTTCTTATATATATTTTTTATTTTGAATAATATTTCGAATACTAATTCTATAGTTACTCTGAAGTATTTCACGCCTTATATTTCAAAAACAATTGCTTAGTATATTTTGGGATTTTTATGAAATTTTAACTTTTAAGCAATGCTTAAAATGTGTTCATGTTGCTTTTCTTTCTTCCTTTCTTTCTTTTTTTCTACTTTGAAGAATATTTGGAATAAAAATTATATCGTTACCTTGATTTATTCTATACCTTATATTTTAAAAACAAAATAAATCGTTACTATATTCACAGATTTATTCAAAATTTTAATAGTCTAGTTCATGCACATGCGCAGAAGTCATTGCTTTTCTTAGCATTGGGCCTTTTGACCAGATGCGCAGAGTCTTTAAAACATAGATTCTTGTATTATAAAATACGGCGCTGGCTCTAAATGAATGACTCTGAATTATTTCACACCTTATATTTCAAAAACAAAATATTTCATTAATATACTTGGGCATTTTTTTTGAATCAATCTTTGCAATTTAGTCTAAAAGCAGAATAATAAGCGTAATATGAATTATGTTAATGCGCATGGAATTGACTCTTTGAATTCGGATTAAATATAGAAATGTTTTTGATGTTTGAACTGGAATGGTATGGAATAATGAAAAATTATTAT
>JAPMOQ010004190.1:0-13430 GCA_026543055.1 Argiope trifasciata
AATTTATAATGTAAACTTCTATTTTTAATGAATTTTTAAAGAAATATTTTAACCATGTTTTTATCACGTGACTGGATAAAATAAAAGAATGCCGGAAGTTCAAAAAAAAAATTACCATTTCAAAATAAATCTACAGAAATGGCACTTTCAGCACGTGACTTAAAATATTAATCACATCAAAATTCTCTAAAACCACCAAGTCACTACTTCCCGCCATCAGTAAAATTGCTGAACAGATTATACTTAACAGGCTCAATAAATTCCTTGATGATAATGACATCCTCATTCCTGAGCAATTCGGATTTAGACAAAACCTTTCCACAACGCATCAACTTGTCAGGGTCGTCGAATATGTTGAGGAGGGTTTTGCCAATAATCAAAAATCTGCTGCAGTCTTTCTTGACATCCAGAAGGCCTTTGATCGAGTTTTGCAAGATGGCCTTGTTTACAAGCTCATTAATTACAATATTCCAAAATACATTATTAAAGTCTTAATCTCGTACCTTAAAAATAGATCATTTTGTGTTCGCGTCAATAGTACTTTATCTGAATTTAAACAAATAAACGCCGGTGTCCCTCAGGGATCCAAAACTGGACCGATCTTATTTTCTCTCTACATTAATGATATTCCTAAACAATTCAACACTATGCTTTGCATGTTTGCCGACGACACTGCAATACTGGCCAGGAACAAAAACGCCAATTTTATCTCCATTGCACTTACACGTCACCTAAAAACTCTTGAGGACTGGTTTGTTAAATGGAAAATTGAAATAAACCCTAGTAAAACTGAAGCTATTCTATTCTCTAAGTATAATTCTAAACGTAATTTTCGCCCCGTTAAAATTAAAGATAAAAATATTCCCTGGTCTAAGGAATGCAAGTACCTTGGTGTCGTTCTTGATAGTAAATTAACATGGAAGCCCCACTTTTTATATATTAAAAATAAGTTCCGATACCTAACTCGTAAGTTCTTTCCCTTAATCTCTCGGAACTCCAAAATGTCTAGGGAAAACAAAATACTTATTTACACTGCCTATTTGCGTCCGGTTTTAACATACGCATGTCCGGCTTGGGGTTATGCTGCCAAATCTAATCTTAGAATTATTGAAATGCAACAAAATCTTCTAATCAGAAAAATTTGTAATTGTAAATGGTACATGCCAAATACTAATATGTATAAAGCTCTCGATTACCTTCCTCTAAAACAATTTGTTAAAAAGATTGCTGATAAATTCTTTTGTAATATTAACAATCACGACAATGAAGCCATTCTTTCTATTCCCAAATACTCTCCAGATCTTAAAATTAAACGACCACGTAATATTTTAATTTAATTCTTCATTTTTTGGTTCTGTTTTTCTTTTAAATTCCTTCTAAGTTTGTAAACAAAGTTTTTCGGCCAGCATTTCCCCAAACACTGTTGCACCTCCTCACTCATCCTGACAACCAATAGCTGCTTACGCTTCACGATGCTCCTCCCACCTGCATTGCTGATAGTACTATATAATAGACTGCTCCTGTACATCACGCTAGTTATGGACTGACAGGCTATTTTTTCATCTTATCATTACCGGAGATCATGCCTCATTTATTGAGGCTCGGTGCTCCGTCAACGATGTTATCGAAGTCGAAGTCGATGCCACTTTCAGCACGTGACTGGATAAAATAAAAGAAGTATAAAATATGATATTTTCTTTGAAAAATAAATGCAAAGCAAAGGTTTCTATAATCGTTTGCAATATCTATATCATTTACTCAATAAATCTTCTTTATTTACGGTAAACTTGATTGAATTTTGACAGGATATGCATTGAAATCCCGACTTAATGGCATATTTATGTAATCGTTTGCAATATCTGTATCATTAATTTAATATTTTTTTTCCCTTTCTCGCTTTCTTTAAAAAAACATATTTAATATTTTGGAAACATAATCGAAATTTTTTTTTAATATTTTGGAAGCATAACCAATGGTTAAAACTGACTGATTTATAAAATTAAAGAATATTATTAGGAAAAGGTGTACTTTTAGTACTTTCTGTCCGTCATCTTAAAGAAAATACTAATTTCAGGTCAATCAATGCCCGGAATTACTTCATGGCTAATGAATATGTGATTTAATTGAAACTTTTAGAACGCTTTACTCATGGCGAACCAGCTGGTCGCCAAAGGCGGCTAGTATATATATAAACCATTCTATTTTCTTATGTCATCGCATAAATTTGATATGCAGCAATGCAGCAGAAACTTATTCCTGCTCTTTTCCTTATTTAGCTTCTTTTGTGTTAGAGAATGACAACTCGAAGAAAAGATGCCTAACACTGGTGGAATGTCCGATTTGTCAAGAAACGCTCCCAGATTTGATCAGGACCGGGAAAGTGCTAATGGCTCCCTCTTGCGGTCATGTTCTGTGCTCCAACTGTGCCATGCGAATCTGGATACAGCGACGGAAACGTTGTCCAAAATGTAACAACCAATTCAATATCCAAAAACTTATCCCGGTTTACTTATAGCTAATATTGGAATTCAGATTTTGTAATAAAGTTCAGTTTTTTCAAAAGAAGTTAAGATAATTTTTTCACCATGAGTTGTGTATTGATGGAGAGTATTATCTCCGTTTCGAGAATATATTCATATTTGATGAAAGACCAAAGATATTGATTTGTTTGATATATGCAGCGAATACTGGTGTCCGATAAATAAAATATTTGATCCTTTGTGTGTTAATGAAAATGATAACTTAAAAGCTGAATGAACTAGAAAGGCGAAATTTGGTGAAAATATTTTTAACGCAAATTGCAGATTTGTTTCAAATATTGGATTGAATCCACTCATGGACTGTAGGTATGTCCATGTGTTTGGAAAAATGATAACAACAAGAAAATGCTCCCTTCTAGCTTTTCTCCTAAATTAACATAGTATGGGACGTTTTGAGTGTCGTAGTACAAAAAAACTGTTTTTTGGATCTTGAATATTTTTATATTGGTTAGGTCAATAATTTATTTTAATATGTAATGTTTCTGATATCACCAAATACCAAATTCCGTTTGTCAAATTAGTTGTATTTTTGAATTACAACTTTCACACGCTTCAATTACTTAGATCTGCCGATGGTCAATTCGTACACAATTTGGGTACAAAATATGATAAAAATCTAACTATAATTTTATATTTTTATTATAACGTTACCTTAGAAGTATCACGATATTGTATAATATTGGGGAAATATCAAACAATATTGTGAATACCGTGTAAGCGGCAATGTAAATATATATAACGTTATTCAAAAGGCAATAAAAATTTTAAAAACATAGACACAATAAAATTTTGACACAAAACTATTAGTTATTCTCTAATAATTTATTTATTTTAGATCTTATTACAAAAAAAATTAACTAAAATATTTTTGACAATCGTTCAATTGACATGATCATAGGTGAATTTATAGATTTTCTATTTATGAATATTACTCAGAATTTAAAAAAGTCCTGTAAATAAGGTTTAAATGCTAAGAATCATAAACAGATACTTCATATCGGAATTGTGTTACATTTCTGAATTGTAATTTCTCATATTGATATTCATTAAAGAATCTTTCATAATTTCTTTAATTACTTCGTCTAGATTAAAGGTTCCCAACCTCTTTTGAACTGGTGCCCCCTTTTCTAGTGAATATTTCAATACCGCCCCCCTCCCATTCTAGAGAAATAAGAGCGTATATAATGCAGGGTGAAAACAAGTATTAAAAAAATCTGATAGATAGAATATTGTTGGAATTGAAACGCTACTGAATTTCTCTTTATTTAAAAAAGTTTTAGCTTACCTGTCATAAGGAAAAGGTGAGATTTTGATGATACGAATTAATTCATAATAAACTATTGCTTTCTAAATAAATAAATTGACAGTTTCAGAGACCCATCAAAACGCTTACTTAATTATATTAAAAAGTATTTTTTATTCAAATTTACAGACATCGAATTTCAAACTGAACTACTGAGAAGGCTGAATTGGATGCATTTTAAGGAGCTTGTTAATATCGGGTTCAATTTCACTTAAAAACAATTGTAAGTTGCCGCGTTCAGTAATATGCAGACGATTTATCTTTTTCGTTACCAATTTTGCCTTAGCACTAAATCCACGTTCTGCTAAATAAGAAGAGGAAAATGCTATCAGAAGTCGTTGAACAATCGACCATAACCCTGAATGCAGTTGCGAAATATACTTCTGCAGCCAAAATTCTTGAGTTTAATTTTTAGATCCTCATTTGTCGTCAGTTCTATTAGTTCTTCTAACTGAGGTGATCCTGCTGCGTTGATATTGGAAAAAAGATCCAAAACCCAGGCTGGTATGTCCATGCTTAAAATGTCCTGCAATCGCCCCTTGAAGTTATTGTACACTATATTTGGTTAATCCTCTAACGCCCCCTTCATGCCATATCAACGCCCTCTCATTTTCACTGCGTCTTTTACCGCCCCCCTGAAAGCTTCAAACGCCCACAAGGGGGCGTTATCGCCCACGTTGGGAATCTAGGGTCTAGATGGAGTGATCTCCCTTAAACTTTATGGTATACTCCGTAGTAAAAGTAAATTTATGTTTTAAAAATGCGTTTTTTCCAACTGATTGGAAGTAAAATTTGGCACAGAACAACATCTTCAGTCACAAAAATACATATCAAATTTAATGCATGTAGTATGAGACAGTATACTATTCTCTCTCTCCCACCCTCGTCTGCAGATCGCAGTAGTGTTGACTAGACCTTAGTTCGCGTCTGTTACAACTTGCCAAAGGCAAAACTTCGCATGCTCAAGCTTCGAGGACGCCAAATGGTTTATGGCGTTCAAGATAAGGCTCTATAGAGCCAAATGTTGTTGCATTGAAAGTTTATTTACCAAACAAAACAGCCATGTTTTATAACAAAACTGAATGAGAAAACCATGTCTTGTTATAGCCAAACATTATTTATTTGTACAGTTAATTTTTTAAAATATTGTTTTCATTCATATATGACTGTATTAATAAAGCATATTTTGGTCTTCATGTTCACATAACAGGCAATAATGCCTGAGTTTTAATATTGTCTGCAATTTCTTTTAACTTAGGTTTGAAAATTAATGCTTTTCAAATAAATACTTTTCATACGTGAAACTTCGAGTGACATTATACTGTTTCTTAAGAAATTGTAATTATAAAAGAAAAAAAAACTAATTATTAATAAATTTTATTAATATTATAAAATTCATTAACAAGAAATTGGCATATATTTGTAATTTACATTAAGTACACAAAATGCAAACTTTTAAAATCACTTTTGTTACCTTCATTTTCAGCAGTGGGATTTTGTGCTGAAAAGATCGGTTGGTTTCTAAAATTCCAGAAAAGACTTAAAAAAATGAAACTAAATTAAAAAGCGGAAGTGTTTGTGTGTGTGTGGGGGGGGGGGGGGGTAAACTTAAAAGTAAATCGGCGCGTTTGCTACTCGAGAAAGCTGTGTTACCTTTTGGAGCATGTGCAGTTTTACCTTTGGCAAGTTGTTACGGGCGCGAACTAAGGCTCATTGCACACACAGTGTTTTTTTTTTCTTCTGTCAGTATTTCGCCGAGACCACTCCCAGAAATCAAATACTTACACACACGGCGTTTAAATTCCGACTCCGTCGTAAGAGTCAGCATAATTCCATCAACAAATAAATTTACTTTAACCGTGTTATTTAAACTAAGTACTGCTTAAGGGTAATTTGAAAGGAATGGAGTACAAATTCTATCATTATCATCTTGTCGACGAATGAAGAGGAAAAGGGGGGGAATTGACTTATTTCGATTTATTCAATTAATGAGAAAGAAGGATTTGGGATCTTGCATCTGATTGTCCGAAAGCGCTAGTGACAGTGGGCGTTTGCACAGAATCCGATAAAAGGCGGATTGATCGAATCTTTATTTGTCGGCCTAGTGTGTAAGCTCTAGTATAATTCAATACATTACTGTTGTTATGAAGGCATCGGTGAAATAAGCGATCAGGAAAAGGAGCTGTGTGTGCAACCAGCCTAAGGTCTAACTAAGACAAGGAAGCGTGCTAAAGAGGCAAACGACAGTAAGCAGTCGCTTGGAGCGTAAAGTGCGAGACAGTGTTGAAGAAGCATGCACTAATCAGCAAACCTTATTCTCAAAACGTTGTAACAATAAATGATCCCTGTCCGCATTAAGGACAACCAGCCCTAAACTTTTATTCTTTTCTTCATGTTCGTGTAGTCCTGTGTCTGTAATGTAAGAAAGACAAACGTGTAGTCTTCTTTTACTTAAGAACACGCCATGGAACACTACCCTGTATACATTTAAGTCATTACAATTTTGAGTGATCTCTTTCATTTCTAGTAAAATCGCATCGATTTTAACGATACATGTCACTATACATTTATAATTGTAAATTCTTTAATTATAACTGTATACAAAATTCTACGGCGCCAATATTTCTCATATCTAAAGCCCTCCAAAGTAACATCTAGAAACTACAAGGAGGAAAAATCTTGACAATTAATAGTAGTGTGAATCTATTTCTCATAGTCCCCACAACTTGTTTTTTAATAACTCTTTTTATATTTTCAAGGCGTGTGGGTGGCCAAGAATAAAAATGTCAAAGGAAAAAAATCCCATCAATACCTTTGGCGCATTGTATTCTGAAAGAGTCACCCTGCTCTTAATTTCTCAATTCATCAAATATCCTCTGCAATTATGATGATGAAGTCGTGTTTCCAAGGAAAGGGGGTGCAGTAGCTTCTGAGGATAAAGACCTCTGAGTGTCCAGAAGGCAGAAGTCTGACTTCTAGCTCACAGGAAGGTGACACACACATTCGCTTGCACGACCCCTTTTTACAAGGTGGACACATTCACACGCCTTACAGATAGAACACTGATAAAGAACAGCTATGTCCGCCCATATTGCAGGGAAGACGCGCTTTCCCTGTACCAGACGACCGCAACAGAATGAAAGAAAGCAAACAACTGAATTATCTTCTTCAAATCAGAAGGTTGCAGTTAATAGATGTCAAAATACTTAAGAGCTTACAGGAAGATGAACAGGTGATTTTGATTATCAAGAACTTCGGATGCAAAGAAATTATACATAATGTATGGTTTGACAATTTTTAATTTTTTTCAAATATTCAATCTAAGAACTGAATATTCAGTGAATTTTAAGAAAATATCGGATATGTCAATTTTATCGTAGTTATCGCATGATGGGTTGCTAGTTAGGCCCAATTTGAATAGAGGACCTGTAGTTATGATAATTTTTGCTTATTGTAGGGACATTGATTAAGTTCTGTCTCTTGTTTCGGGTTCATTTTCTGATGGAGCTAAGATCTGGAATGTTTGTTTCATTATGAAACTTGGATTTGCTTTGTTGATAATTTTGAGTTGTGATTTGCATTGGCAACTTTTTCATGTTTAAGATGATATCTTCTAGAAAAATTCACCCCAATAAATGTTAGATCAATGGCATTCTTAGCCAGAAAATTGTCTTTATTCCATAAGATCTCTGAATGGTTAAATGCCCATATGAAAAGTTTTAGATATTTTTTTATGTGAATTTTGGATGTGAGTCGCCGAATGATTTTAGGCGAATTGAAGGAGATATTTTTTAGTATTGAAAGAATATAATGATTGTCTGAAATTATCAATGTCATTTGTCATTCTTCACAAATGACAACATGTCATTTGTGAAGGATTAATAAATCATCTATTTCTAGATATACCGCTAAGACTACCATCTTGAAAATAGAATTTAATTGATGAATACGATAAGAAAAGTTTCGGATCCTGGGCAAAGCAGTAATTGAGGTGATGCTATATGGACCATCGAATAAGCAGTAGTAGCAATGAAATGATTTAGAAATGTGTTGGTACACAATCAGTCAAGCTATCTGAAGTTTCTGAAACTTGGGTTTCTTTGCTTTCAATATGAGTTCGTTAAAAAAGATGTCACAAATCCTGGGTTGGGTATGCAGAAATTCTGATAGTGCTGCTGTTGTTACTTATGGCACTTTACAAGCCAGCTTACAGAAAGCTGTTAGCGATTAAAGACTAAATTAGCGTTCCATGTATTTTCAGTAGCGCCAACTCGGGTCAAGAGTACGAATTGACTACTTCATGTTTCATATTCTCTTGCACAACCGCTTTTTACAGGGGGAGAGCATTCACACTATTCACTAATAAAACACAGAATACCAACCATACCCGAACAGAGTCGAACTCGGGACGCCCAGAACACGGGGAAGACAAGCTACTCCTATGTCAGGACGCTGGCGTTCTGAGAGTGTTATTAAAGGCATTAAAAATGACGGAAAAGATTTCTTACAAAGAGTTTGAAAATGCTTTGAGCTTTTGTTGCTGTCTTATGCAAAAATTTGGACAGTTAATGAGCACAACAGCCAGTCGCAACAATTCATGTTTATATAGCTTATTTCTGTAGTAATAGGGTGAGTGGCCGTAATTAAAAAGTATTATTAGATTCTCTGCAGAGCGGTTGATATTTTGAAATATTCGTAAAGTTCTGCAGTCACTCTCAATTCGATTTAACGTTCTTCATACACTTTATCGATAAAATTGTTATTGCAAATCGGAGAAAATAAAGAAGAATGCGAGATTGCAATATCGATGCATCGTGTACTATTTTAAAATTTTACTGAAGAATTATAATCTAAGTCTTGTTACGGCTGTAGACAAGATGTTTGCAAGCTCATATTTCGAATTTGCATAGTTAATAATGTTGATGATGCTCTTATATGGTTGGACATGAAGAGCCAAATGGCATAACAGGTGAAGTTTAGAAGTAGGAGTTATAAGAGTATTTGTTTCCTCAACACCAGTTCAAGAAGGTAATAAATATTTTGAACGAGTAGGAAATATTTATTGCACATTGTATGAATCTCAGCTAATTTTCTGCAAGACTAACATTTAGGTTAAAATAGCTATCAATAATGGGTATTTAATCCGCTTCCTTCACTGTGGAATTTTCGCATTTGGATGAAGAATTTAATTTCTGCTGTAATTTTCGCGGTTATTGAGGGGATCTAGGAACAAGAATAATATAGGGGAATTAAACTCCATGAAAGTCACGATTGTGGACTCAAAGCAAGTGGTATGTGGGCTTAACCCTGCACCGGTCGCGCTCTATAAAGTCACGTAAAAGGTTGCGCGGATTACAATTGTAGTCCATTTTCAAATCAAAATAAAACTCCAAAATAATTAATCAACATTCTTTAATCAACTTTAAACATAACAAGGCACTTCTTTATTTTTTAAACATCAAATTCACTTAAAGTTACTATTGTAATCCGTGCGACCTGTGCTAAATGTTGATATTTTTCCAGGATTTCTGCCTTCGTTCTTTCCGCGTCACTTGCTGATCTCTCAAATCCTAGTGCAGAAAATATAGAAATCCTTTTATCATAATTTGGTTTTGGGTCTTGAAAATCCCCAACTGCTGCAATATCAGAGTCGGAATTGAACATAAGCGTTACTGATAATATACTGGTCAGATTACTGAACACCGAAAATAAAAAGTCCGATTTTTCTTTCTTAAATATTAGAACTCTTCAAAAAACTGTTTTTAAGAAAAAGTTGAAATAGATACAGATGCAAATGAAATTCTGGCGTTCTCATACACTGGAGAATAAAGAATTGGCAAAAGAATGTGAACAGATAATACAGGTAAGAACAGAACAGGAAAGGGAAATGTTAACCCTTTGCACTGAGATGGTGCTTCTCGCTTACCATTCAAGACGGTGCATTCTTTTCACGTTTTATTATTTTTTAAAAAATTTTGATTCTTAAAAAAATCCAAAGAATGGTAAGAAGACGTAGATTAGTTTTTCGATAAAATTCAACTTAATTCTATAATAAATACTTTTTTGTGCAATAAGGAAGTCCTTGTATTATCTGAATAATTTTACATTGAATTACTTTTTTGAGTGCAAAGGGTTAAAGGAAATAAATCTAAATAGGGGAAAAACATAAAAGAGGATTTTGAATTCAAATACTGGTTCTGGAATGCACAAGTAGCTTTATAGATAGTTATGAAGAATGGTTGTAACACTTAATTTGCAAAACTCCAGAGGTCTAACGATCCGTAATTTGTTTGTTTTGATGGCAATTCTACTAAAAACTGACTTTTATATTGATTGATTTAATAATTTAATCCCCTTTTTGGTATAAACCACGCTATATCATTAATCATTTCAGTATATATATTATTGAGTATCAATAATATATTGTATGTATTATAATACTATCATCATAATAACTGAGCCGAAAGATTATAATTAGAAAATGCTTTATTTTATCACAATTAATAAAAGAAAGTTAACGAAAAGGTATTTTTAAATATTGTTTTTTTTATTATTATTACTATTGTACAACTTAGCCCAAGACCGAGCAAGTTGCAAAACTGATTTTTTTTCTTGAAAAAATATTTATTACTAAAAATATATTAAAATTGCACATTGTTTTTTTTCTTTAGTGTGCGATAAAAGAATAGTTATGCTTTAAAAAAGCAGTTATTATAGAGGAATCTAATACTATTAAAATTAGAAACATTTTTAAAACTTAAATATGAAGAATCCGCTGTCAGCGTCAAATATGGAAAGTAGAATGGTCGTGCAGTATGTTTTGAAGTGAAAAAAAGCCGAAGTTTTAAATTTACAACTTCACATGAAGATTTATATTTAAAAAAATGTATCACGATCTCATTTTCCATGATAATATTACATCCATCAGCAATCTAATATAAATAAAAAAATACTAGTATGAAAATGCTTTTTAAAATGAGTAGGAATGGTTCATACAACGAAAGGTATTTTTTTAATGATCTGTATCACATTTATATTTGTAACAAATTATTAATGAGCCATTAGAGTTTCATATACCGAACCTAAATTATTCATTTAATAAATGATAGTGATAGTAAAATAAGCAATAATAAAAGTTCTGCTGTTGGAATGTCGATGAAAGATCGCTTACTCTTTGGTAAGCAAAACTAGCGTATTAAACATGCTGATTTTTTTCTTTGAAAAGTAAAAATTTCCTTAATGCTATTTTTTTTAGAAAACTTTATTTTATAATTATCTATACTTATAAAAAAGCTCAATGTGTGTGTGTGTGTTGGCCCTCTACAGGCCAGACCGTTGGACCTACAGCAACCAAATTTGGTACATGTATACCTTGGAGGTCCGGAATGTTCACCTCGGAGCCCTTTTTTCGAATTTTTAATTAGAATTTGAATGAATTAAAATTTTTTTTCCGCTATAACTTCCGAAAATATGATCGCATAAACATGATTTTTACATCAATTTAAAGATTGAAAAATTAGCCTTCTAATGATATCAGTATTTAAATGTATAATTTAAGCTTCTATTTTTAACGAATTTTTAAAGGAATATTTTAACCATGTGTTTTTTAGCACGTGACTGGATAAAATAAAAGAAAACAATGATGGAAGTTCAAATAAATAAACAACTATCATCGCAAAATAAATCTAAAGAAATGCAACTTTTAGCACGAGACTGGATAAAAGTAAAAATATTTATAAAATGTAATATTTTCTAAAAAAATAAATGCAAAGCAAAGGTTTCAATAATCGTTTTCAATATCTATATCATTAACTCAATAAATCTTCTTTATTTAAGGTAAACTTGATTGAATTTAGACAGGATATGCATTGGAATCCCGACTTAATGGCATATTTCTATTATCGTTTGCAATATTTGTATCACTAGCCCCCTTTGCCGACCAGCTGGTTCGCCATGAGTAATGTGTTCTAAATTTTTAAATTAAGTCGCATATTCATTAGCCTTGAAGTAATTCCGGGCATTGATTGGCCTGAAATTAAAAATGTTTTTTTCCGTGATGCTGCCAAAATATTAATTTTTTTTAAAGAAAGCGAAAAAGGAAAAAAAATATTGAATAAATGATTTAGATGTTGCAAAGGATTATAGAAACCTTGGCTTTGCATTTATTTTTTTAGAAACTATCACATTTTATAATGGAAAAAAATTATTGAATTAATGATACAGATATTGCAAACGATTATAGAAATATGCCATTAAGTCGGGATTTCAATGCATATCCTGTCTAAATTCTATCAGGTTTACCATAAATAAAGAAAGATTTGTTAATTAAATGATTTAGATATTGCAAACGATTATAGAAACCTTTGCTTTGCATTTATTTTTTTGAGAAAATATCACATTTTATATTTTTTTTATTTTATCCAGTCAAGTGCAAAAAGTATCATTTCTTTAGACTTGATTTACGATGATAGTATTTTTTTATTATTTGAACTTCCGTCATTTTTTTTTAATTCAGTCACGTGCTCAAAAAAACATGGTCAAAATATTTCTTTAAAAATTCGTTAAAAATACAAGTTTAAGTTATACATTATAACACTAATACCATTAGAAAGCTAATTTTTTCATCTTTAAATTGATGTAAAAATCATGTTTGTGTGATCATATTTTCGGAAGTTATAGCGGAAAAACGTCGAAATTTCGACGTTTTAAATTCGAAATTTCGAAATTTTAATTAATTCAAATTTAATTAAAAATTCGAAAAAAGGGCTCCGAGGTGCACATTCTCGACCTCCAAGGTATACATGTACCAAATTTGGTAGCTGTGGGTCCAACGGTCTGACCTGTAGAACGCCAACACACACACACACACACACACACACACACACACACACACACACACACACATTGAGCTTTATTATAAGTATAGATTAATTCAATACTTTTTTCCCCTTTCTCGCTTTCTTTAAAAAAACATATTTAATATTTTGGCAACATCACTGAAAAAAACATTTTTAATATTTTGGAAGCATAATAGATAGTTAAAACTGACTGATTTATAAAATTAAAGAATATTATTAGGAAAAGGTGTACTTTTAGAACTTTCCGTCCATCATCTTAAAGAAAATATTAATTTCATTCTAATCAATGCCCGGAATTACTTCAAGGCTAATGAATATGTGATTTAATTGAAAATTTTAGAACGCTTTACTCATGGCGAACCAGCTGGTCGCCAAAGGCGACTAGTGACTAATAAAAGAATAAAGAGCAAAGAAAATTTGTTTTTATACATAAACAATTTTGTTGATACATTTTGTTCGCGGCTGAAGTATCGTTTGAGTAATTTTACTGCAATAGAAGTACTACATTGATTTTTTTCGTAACGATGCAACCACGTGAGCTGTTGGAAAAGAATGAAGAATCAAATAAATTACTTAACGAATCTTTTTTTTACCTCTTACTATATCATGATTTATCTGAACATTTTATTTTACATTAATTGAATATGTATTTTAAAACGGCTATGAGATTGCTATTTGTTATTGTTTCAAAATAAAATGGCGATGTGGCATACTATGCATTCTGATTTG
>JAPMOQ010004198.1:12462-35278 GCA_026543055.1 Argiope trifasciata
TTTTTTTTTTCTTGGAAGAATATTTGGAATAACAATTCTATCGTTACCTTGATTTATTCTACACCTTATATTTTAAAAACAAAATATTTCGTTATTATATTTACAAATTTATTTGAAATTTTAATAGTCAATTTCACTCACATGAGTAAAAGTCATTGCTTTTCATAACATTGCTCATTTTGACAAGAAAGCAAGCGTCTTTAATACTTCGGTTATCGTATTAAGAAGCAGAGATATATCATGTACACAAGGAAAATATGGCCTGGCGATTAGAGCAAAAGGACGAGTCTGTGATTTTTGCTGGACCTCAGTTCGAGTCTCGAAAATGCAAAATGGAATTTTTCTTAGTTTTGTAATTTTTTTTCTTTGAATATTATTTGGAATCCTAGTTCTATAGTTACTCTGAATTATTCCACACCTTATATTTCAAAAATAAAAAAATTTGTTAGTATATTTAGCGATTTATTCGACCTTTTGACCAAGTACGCAACGTCTTTGATACTTAGATTGTTGTATTAAAAAGAAAATACGACGCTGGCTCTAAATGAACGACTTCGAATTATTCCAAACCTTATATTTCAAAAACAATATAGTTCATTAATATACTTGGGTATTTATTCGAATTAATCTGGGGAATCTGGTCTAAAAGCAGAATACTAAGCGTAGAATGAATTATACGAGTGTGCATGGAATTGGCTCTTTAAATTCCGAATAAATATAGACATGTTTTGAAGTTTATATTTCTTTTTGAATTACATGTTGTTCTAAAAGCACAATGCTTTAAATATCAGCGCTTTCTGCGTATGTTCTAAGAATTGAAATAAAAAATGGTACTTATTTTATGTTTTTAATTTATTTTTATACGCATAACCCATGAGAAGTGTGCTATTTTTAAAAAAATATTCTGGAAAATAGTCTTCAAATTAAGCATAAAAGAGAAAAGAAATAATAAGCTTTCTCTTCGGTTCCGAGATTCGAACCTAGGACCTATAAAAATCAACGATTGACAGGGTCTGTCTTAGAATATTAGCGTCTGAAGAATATTATTATTAAATATGACTCGCAAGGTACAGGTCGCAATTTAACGATATTATTTGACTGAAATTATATGAAATATAATTATTTATTTCATTTAGACCTGTTTAAATAGATGTATTCGGTTACTAAAGGTTTACAAAATAGCTGTTAGAATCCAATTGGAGTAGATACCTTGTACATATTAAACTATATTTGAATTAAATAAAGTTGTTTAATTGAATTAATAATATAGATATTGTGAAAGATCATAGAAAACTTTTCCTTCATTTACTTTTCAAAAATGTTCATGTCTTATATTTATTGATTTTATACAGACACGTGCTGAAAATTACAACTGTATATATATAATTTGAAATACAAGTTTTTAAACTTGGGAAGTGCGATCTTTCTCAATGAGTTAGAGCTTATGTCAATACGATGGGAATGCGTTGATAAAACTTAATCATTTGTCCATTAACGTATTCGTGCAACCTTAAATTTTATTTGTATTTTGCACGAAATAAATTGTTGCAAAATACGATTAAATTATTTTTTTTTAAAATCATTAAAAATAAAAGTGTAATTTGTTCGTTAAAGCATTAGTATCATTGAAAAGATTATTTTTTGAGCTTCTATATTATGTAAGAATCAATATTGTTCCGTTTGTTACAGCAAAAAAATCCAAAATTTTACTTAATTTTTAATTAATTAAAAACATTTTTTTTAAAGAATTAGTCCGATGTGCTTATTTCCAGCCTATAAACTAAACACGTGCTAAATTTGGTAACTGTAGGTAGGATAGTCTGGCATGTAGAATATGATATAGAAATGATAAGATATTTGTGGGGGTAATGAAAATAGTTTGAATTATATTGCGATTTTGATAAATATTGATGCAAATAATATGAAATAAGTTTTTTAAATTAAAATGAGTTTTTTTTTAAAGAAAAGAAACAATAATATCTTAACTGAAAAGTTAACTTTCTAAAATGATATAAAGGTCATTTTGGGGCAGTAGCATTAAAATAATTGCCACCTAAAAAATGATATATCCTTTATTTTTCAATTACTTTTTTATGCTGATTTCAAATCTTTAGCTGTTTTCCGAAATTAAGAATCATGTTAATTTTTAAAAAATTAATAAAATGCACTCTTGGTCAGTCTTTCTAAATAGTTGTTACCTGAAGTAATGACTTAAAGCATGAATGAACAGGCATATACTAAAATAATTGCTTATTTCTTAAGATAAATCTTATAATTATGTTAATTAACAACATATTTTACAATTATGTTAATTTTTATAAAACTCTTATTATGAAGTGATAACTTAAAAATAAAACTTATTCAAATTAAGAAAAGATTAAATGATGCGAATAACATTGATACAAAGAAAATATGGTTTGCATTTTTGCTAAATAAATATGATAGGAATTAAAAACGAATTTTGTTATTTATTTTTTCCATAAGTATTTGTTTTAATAATTTATTTTTAGGGAAGATTGAGTTGATGAGGCAACAAAAATAACCAATTTATAATTAACAATTTATTATATATTAACACAAATTATTAAGTAGTGCTCTGTATAATTATATATTGGAATAATAATAGTATGATATGAAATGCTTAAATTTTTTCCTGATAATTAAATATATTTTCAGCTAGCAAATCGGTAAATCATTTTATAATTCTTCCTCAACAAGAAAAGTTACTTTTGAAAATAAATTAATCAGTGCCTGCATATAAAAATTAACATTATATATTTTAAATCTTTACTATTATCATTTTACTTTTGAAATCACTGGAACTATAATAAATAAATTTTCTTTTTTATTACAAAAATTATTCCAAAAATAGTGATAACTAATAGAGCATTCATACTAAATGATTTTTGAAAATCATTTTGACAGGGAAAATTTTGAGTCACTTTGTAATAAACAGTTTAGTTCATATCTGGAAGGGCAACTGAAATTTAAAAATTTGTAATGTTTATGTGATATTGTTAAGTCTATCGCAAACAAAAGAACATATATTCAAATGTAATACTTTTATTTAACCTCATAGACAATACATAAAAAATGAATGAAAAAATAAAAATGACAGTCTTTTTTTCCCAATGAAATATTTAAAAATTGCGAGCACAAAACATTCATATAAGATTTGAAAAGAATTCATAACTGCACTAGGAAATTCCCAATAAGAAAAGTAGAAATTTCCTTCAATTTCTAAAATAAATGATCAATCGAACAAATTAGATCTTTTGAAATTAAAACAGGACACACTGAATTGTATAAAGCAAAACTTCTCACATAACAATATTTACAGTACGTTTTTTTCCAAAAAAAATTATAACAATATCAAAACGTTCATTTAAAAAATGCATAACATTGAGCAGATGGAATATTTCTCAAAATAACATTATAACATACACTTTGACACAAAGGAAAGTCTGTGTGGAAAGTTTCTTCAGTCTTGGCAGTCATGGCAAACAAACTTTGCAAGTCAACAAGTGCCTCTCATTTCCTTTGATAATCTAATCATTCAAACATTAACTCATCCTAATTATTACGATGATGTAAATTAAAAAAAATTATATATATCTTCACTCGTTATTTAAAACACATAAAACAGAATATGCATTTATCAAAGCTTTAAAATAAGCATTAAATTAAAATAGAACTGAAATTATCAAATATCAGATTTAAGTTATAATGCTGAATCTTTCACTGTTTCAGAAGAATAATAAATAACATTTTTTCAGTTTTATGAAGGAAAAAAAAAATTACAGCCACCAACCAAGAAGATATGTATCAAACAAAGATGAAATTAGACTGAATAAATTGGATCAAAAATTTCACTTTACTATTATTATTTGAAATAGAGAATGCACATCATAATGCAAACATCTTTAATCATCACATTTGCGTAAGAAAAATAACATGTTAAGTAAATTTTTTTTCTTCACTCTAATTTCATCTCAAGTATTAAGCTTCAAGCATTAAACTTCATCTATCTTAACCTTATTTATCTATTCAGATAAATATGAAATGCATCAGAGTTGTTGAGAAATGTTATTTTAAAAAAAACAGCTTCTAAAAACAGCTTGTAAACTAAAACAGCTTCAAATTGTTATGGAATCGATTGAAATACATTAAAATCGTTATTGCATTTCTGATAAAATGCAGTGATAATGCATCATGCATTTCCAAGAAAATGCAATGATGATTTAATGGAACATTTTATTTTTGAAACAAAATTCAATTAACAATCTTCATTTAAAATCTATACCATTGTAACATATTCAGCTTCATTCAAAACATTTTACAAACAACGCTTAATATAATCTGTTTGCATTCCATTGTTTCATATCTCAAACTTTACTGGCTACTAGTGATATTTTGAACATATCAAAAACTGTTGACATTTTGTAAATACTTCCAGTTGCACAGAAAGCCTGAAGATTTATCGTGAAAGCGCTTGTTAAATCAATATGATTAATTGGTCATTATATGTTGGTCTCTTAATTTAAATGGTTTGGTCTCAAATTTGCTATCAACATGTAGTCAATTAAAATGTTATGAAGTTCTAATAGGAAGAATAAGGAAAAATCCTAGAAGCAAAATGGGATTAAAATAATTTTTAATATTGGAATAAATGATTAACCAATTAAAAAATGAACATTTTTTTAATTAGATCATTAAAACTATAACAAAAATGATATAGACAACAAGCTCTTGACCAATACACACACATGGTTTACATTTGTATATAGTATATGTTATAAAAATATAGCTATGGTTCCAGTTTAATGAAAACTGTATATAAAGTAGTTCTTCTACAAAGAAGAATATCAGTTTTCACTCAATATTTACTTCACCCTTCTATGCATCAACGACAAAATAAACTCAATCTGAAAAGATTTTAACATGCATAATTAAGATTACGATTTAATTAATTAATTCTGTGCAGGAAATTGAATTATAGTAAAATCAAAATCATAAAGGATGTTTTTCTTGGATAATGTTAAGAAAATTAGTTCAAAACTTATATTTCACCTAACAAGAAATATAAGTTGAAACTAAATGAATTTTGTATTAAGGCTGAAAATAAATAAATAAAAACATATTCAATATAAATTTGAATTGAGAGCAGTATCTTTTTCACTGTTTCAAAAATAATTCAATCATATAAATTTTCTTGAGGCATTAAAAATACTCAATCAATACACACTTTATAATTAATAGAGGCTCATCAACAATCAAACAAAATGTAAAGAGTTCATTTTCATACAAAAATTCACTTCTCTGAGTAATAATTAATATACTTAAGTCTTGTCAAACAGAAAGCATATAATGTGAAACAGACAAGATAAAAAAAATCGGCTGCCAACATAAATTTTGTGGCAAACGTTTGTATACTTGTATTTGAATTCATATTGAAATCAGTCTTATGAATTAATAGTAAATAGAATAGTAAAATCAGTCTTATGAATTAAAAATAAAATTTAAAAAACAATGGAGAGCAAGTAAAAGAAATTTAATTTGGCATGATGCTTTCTTTTTTTCAGAGCCATAAAAAATGACCAAACAGTCCTTAATTTTTTTTAAAATGTCCTTCATTATTTAAATAGCTAATAATATTGAGCTATTTTCACATAGTTTTCTCTGATGGAACAACCACTAATAACTTCTGCAGGGTTCGAGTGGCTCCATCTAAAAGAGATAAAAATAATGTTTTTTAAGGAGTAAATGATAAATTAAATTTCATAGTGTATACAGCATTTCACAAAATTGAATAAAGGCACTATCCTCTTTATAAAGATTTTTAAGAAAAAGAATAACATTAAACTTTCATTAATTATTTAACACATATTATTATTTTATTCAGAGTAAGTCTTTTATTTCTAAAAAATGAAATGAAAACAGAAAATTTCCAAAAATTGTATACATTTTTAACCATTATCATTATTAAAAATTTCCTCTCATGGATCTGATATTAATGGTTCAATAATGAAACTTAATAGTTAACTTCTTACCAATAGCATGCCTGATAGCTTTGGGTTTGTTTTCCCAATAGATGAAGATCAAATAGACAGGAACACCTGTTGCGATGATAAGGGCTCCAAAACCTATGACAAAAACAAACCGTTATGAGAAATGACAAATTCATATAATGAGCAACAAAATACCTCAATAGATTCACTGCAAAATGCATTAACTAATGTTATTTCCTAATATAAAGCTTTTCTGCAAATATAATACAAAATAATATTTGTAAAAAAAGCATTCTACATAAGTATGGATTGAGAAAATCACATTTTTCATAATTTGAAAAATAAGCCAGAGATTTAAAAAAATGCTGCACAGTGTTAAATTAGAAATCCCGCCAGTTAATCTGCTTCTATATTTTTAATTTAGTTGGAACATTTCTATATTTTTAACATAGAAAGTGCATTATGCTTTAATTAATATTCAAGATAAAAGAAAATAGTTTTTAAAAATATACTTTTATTAGTGAACTAAATAGGTATTTTTAATCTCAATTATTTTCCAATTTTAATGAAGGCAAACTTTTTACAAATTCATATTTAGAAATCATTTACAAATCATACTAGAACTACTAGTTTAAAATAATAATTGAATTTAACTAATGAGTAAAACATAAGTAGGTTCTAAAAATATCTGAATTCTGCAAAATTTTCAATATAACACAAACAGTTCTAAATTAACATATCAAGAAATAAAAATTCAGTATTTAAAAATGTGAAACATGAAATTAAATAAAATGACTTTAAATAGCACTTTTCTAGTTGCAGACTATGTAACTGCAGCAAAAATATGAAAGGGATGCAATGATGCATTAATTTGCAGCAACTTAAAAACTAATTACAATATAAAACTAATGTCACAAACTCTTTTTGATCTGAACAAATAAGATTATCTCCTACGAAGTAATTTTTTTTTTTCTGACAGGAAGGTAATATTCATTTAAAATTATATGTATTTTGCCATAGAGAATTTTGTTCTTTAACCATGAAGAGATATATTTTCAAACGAAGTAATGTGCTTTTCTACTAGTTTTTAAAGAAATTTGCCCAACTACATGATATTAACTTATCACAGCATTTATTGCAATAATAGATGATTAAAGTAAATACTGAGTCCATAATGCATTACACGTTGAGTCATTAATCTGAATAACAATCACTACTGTAGAAAACTGAATTGTGTTAGAACATTAAATAATTTAAATACATAGTTAATAAAATGATAATACATAATATGACATTCCCATTTTATGGCGGTACCAAATGTAACTTTTCTAACAATTTGAACAATCAGTTATTGAAGCAGTATGGATTCAACAGATACAAATGGACAAAGTAATACAATATATATTTAGTATTTACTGTCACAGGTACAATTCATGTCAAAAAATCAAAACAAACACTTCCTTTTTTTTATATTAATTCAAAATTCACATGCATCACCTCAAAATAATTTATGAATTCAGAGTTTTGTACATTAAATTTCTCAACTGATGGTTAAAAAACGAATCATCTCATGGAACTTCCCAGACGTAATACAATAAAACATTGTAGTTTATTGTGTTAAACTACAATGTAGTGGCTACATTCCTAACTTATCTTTTGATACAACAGATGGCGCTACCTTACTAATAACAAGGTATATTTCCCATGTTCCCTCTTGAGTATCATTATTAGATTGTATTCAAAGTGAATATAATGTATTTGCATGTTCATGTTTGTTTTGTAGTGTGAAATGTGTAACTTGGAAAATTATATAACTGTAGATGAAACTAGTCTATTATTTTTATCTACCTCGTAATGAAGTGTATCATCCCTTTACAACATTGTGTTTTTACACGTATCAAAATCTATTTATATTTTTATTTTTATTGGAATAAATCAAAATTAAAGCTACAGGATTTGTATTTAGCAAAAAAATTTTGAGTAAATTATTTAAAAAAAATATTTTTTTAAGGAGATAATTCTTTCAATTGCAATAAATCTTATAAATTTGTAAATGAAAATAATGCATAGTGTGAAACAAATCAAATTTTTATTGTTCACCCATACTGCAAAAGAGAATTTAGTTTAGTTAAGTCATATTGTGCAGTTTTAAAGCAACTCTAGAGTTATTTATGGACGAAATTCGTAATTTTGATTCGTAGTCAGACGACATGGATGGCACCCCTCTCCAAACTTCTACCCCACACTTGCAGGAGGACATGCAATTGGATATAAAGAGAAAAAAAAGTGAATTACCTGTTCCCACGGGATCAGCCATCATGGGTACCACAGTGATGAAAATAGTGGCGATGATGTAGATAATGGGGAAGAACAAGTTCACCTGTAACAGAAGAAAAAACTTAAATTCAGCAAAAGGCTTCAAAGTACATTTTCACTTTGCTTGTTTCTACATTCGGCTCCAACCTTTATTTAAAGTTTAATTACTTTATTTGAAACTATAAAAAAGGGAATAACTTTAATTCAAGCGATTCAAGGCACTATGAAAAAAGACTGGGATGTGTCAAATAGCGAAGACGCTTTGGAAAACGTAGCTAATTTTCTAAGAATCATTTAATATCTCGTTTCTGACTGATGGTTTTATTGCACGTTTTATACAAATTCTGTCATTGATAGAGATAATTTGCTCCTTATATTACAATTAGTTCACATTCAATATATAATTAGTATATATTAGTATCAGTATTAGTATTAGCTCCTGTAATTAGTTCACATTCACCATATAAATCTTTATTTATATAGTACAAATTTTCAATCGTTAATAAAATACTTTTTATTCATCCACCTAAGTGCAAATACATTTTTTTAAAGTCGTAGTTAATGATATTTGATGTTAACACAGTTATTCCTCAATTATTAATTCATTTAATAAATTTAATTCCTTTTTAATACTTTAAATAGAGTTTTACCAGTTTGCCATGAAAATAGAAATCAACCGGCAGTAGCTCAATCGGTAAAATGCAAGGATTTTAATATTTCTTAGGTGAAGATGAAGGATGCGAGTTTAAATCTTGCGAAAATCAATCATTTTTTGATACTTAATATTTTTTTATAATTATTTAATAAAAAATAACTGAAATGAAAATTTTATGTCGACGTAAGCCGGAATTGAATCAATTTGTTTAAAAACATTACTTTGATTTTACAGTCATGTGCTACAAGAATATTTTGTCACCTTAATATCTCTTCTCATTTTGGTTCAAATGACGTTCAGTGTTTAAAACGGGAAATTCATTGAGATTGATAATTTAAAAGATGAACAGTCACAAGTAATTTACGAAACGTACTACACTCGCTTTTTCTAATGGTTTCATATCGAAAAAAACTGTATTAAAGCTCTAGAAGGTTTGGACGTCTCTTAAATTTGATCCGATTTCTGCCATGACGGCATCCAAGATGATGTCCTCGTTCTTGAGATTATTATAAAATATATACAATACTATTACTTGCAAATAAACATCATTAAAAATAATGGTTAAATAACAATGACATTTATTAGTTTTAAAACTCGTAAAAAGTTTAGTAATTCAGGGAACAATCAGAATACGATTCAATTAAAAAAAGGTTTCAAAATTTAAAAACTATTTTAGTCAATTGAATTGTTCAGAAATAAAGTTTCATTAAATTGGGCTTTTATCTATGCATTTTGCAATTAAAACATTCCAAAATATTACAATTTATTTAGGAAGAGTATTTTAAAGATAAATAAATGACAAGTTATCCATATAAATAAAAATGAATGGCTGTCTGTATATCTCTTATGTCTTACTAAACCGATCAATCGACTGCAAAGAAACTTCATCAGCTTATTGTTTACAACCACGGGATGGTTATTGGAATAGATCAACTATCTAAAAAAAATTAAAAAAATTTCGAACCTTTAAATCACATTTTCTAAAATTAAATGTGAGAATTCTGAACGAATATTAAACGAATCTCGAGATACAATAAATAATACCTTTCATTACCGTTCTGAAAGAACACCACGTTTTGCAATTCTAAAATAATAAACAAATATAATAATATAAAAATGAAAATTTGTTTTTTCGTATTTTGCTCTTGAATAGGGAAAGTGAGGAATAAAGCGGCAAAGGCTGTTATCCCATAGGAACCAAAAAGTTACTGTTAGTGAGTGCCAAAATGCTTCAGGGCTCGTTCGTATCTTATATAATTTTGTACTGTTCATCCTATTTCGATAACACAATGCCAAATTATTGATTGGCTGCATTTAATATTATTCTTCGGCGGCCCAACGCGCCGCGTACCAGCTAGTAAACATATACTTGTGAAAGCTAAACAAATTATTCTTATTATTTCTCATTATCAAAGCTTATTTCGGTAACTTGAGAACAATTAACAAAAATATTCGTCACTCATATCTCATAAATAGCTGTTGAGTATTTCAGAATTTCATTTTATACACAGATTGTTTCAAAGCTCTTGGATTAATCTTTAAGTAAAATGATCGTAAGAACATAAATATGAATTCCAATTATAGCAGTTCAACCAACTTTTAGGAAGCTTGTTTCAGTCAGGCAATAGGTCAGATTCCTAATTGAACAAAATTTCTACAAATTTATCACATGTACCAATTTTTACAATCTTTTTGCAAATTTACAGCATGTATTTTGATGCTAGTATAAAGTTTACTTCATTGGCAATCAACTATGAGCATTTCACAAAATTTATGCCTTAAATCCATTAATTTATCTCTTTTCTTCTTTCACTTTCCAGTGCTTCGTCATTTCAGGAAACAGAAACTATCACTCCGACTGCTTCCCATTTGATTTATAACCAGGCATTCCATTGCATTCTAATACCAAATCTAGAGCTCGTGCCAAGAGTTGTGAGTACAATTCGGTTATTAGAGCCAAAATCGTGGCCAAGTTGGCATTAGTTTGCACAGCGGCCTCAAAGAACAGCTCATCTTTGCATAAAAGGCCATATGAATATCGTCCTAAGAATAAATGAAGTACTCTTCAGATTTGTCAATTTTTGGATCTCATTAACGAACAGAGCAACAAATTTTAAAACACCTTGAGTAAATATATATTTTTTAAATACCTTTATCTCATTCTTGATTTATTTATTTAAAAAATGCATTAATTTTAGTAGAATAATTATATTTATAACCAAATTGAGTAAAAAGAAATTTATGATTTAGATTGCACTGATACCTTAATCGGTCTGGCAAGATGAGGCTGTTTCCATCTAAGGTAAGGTAGACAGGCGACGGCCAATCCAATAGCCAACCATGTGGCAAATCCCACGTAGTTAATTAGTGCATAGATATCGCTAGAGCACAGGTACAATATCGACAGCAAAGCCTAGGAAAAAGAAAAATATAGTTACAACTATAGAGTATGTGTATAGTAAATCAGAGTTTTATTTTAATTAAAGTCAGATACATAATGGATAACATAATACATTTCATATATAATATTCAAGAACACTGAAATTAAAGCTAATCCCCTAAGTCGAATTGAAATATATTTATCTATTTACAGGAAAAAAATTGTAAAGTCATAATAAAATTAAAACAACATTGAAATGGCATATTAGCAATAACCTTCCCTTAAATATAAAATTTCCAAAAATTGTAAAACCAAAGCTCCTTGACTTTTGTCACAATTCAACATTTAAAAAAAATCATCTAAATTGTAATATGCGCAACTAAGAGGTTTCGATGAATTGTAATTGCGTTTTGAAAAAAAAAATCGAATAAAGCCAGTTTGAAAACGTAGTATTTTAGCCTAAATTTTTAAGAAGCATTTTTCCATCAAAGAAATAAGAATTTTTTTTATTTTAATTACTTCTTTTATGCTGCTTGATTTATAATTCATCCTAATAAAAAGCCAAAATCAATTAACAAACAATAATAAAACAATGATTTTTCTTATTCATTATCAGACGACGATTTTTAAACATTTCGATTTCTAGTTTAATTCTGTCTTTCCACAAGTTTCTAATGGAATTCACAACAAATCTTTCACATTTAGATTAAATTTATTTTCATATGCCTCTTATAATTGAAATTCACTACAAATATCCAACATTTAGATTAAATTTATCTTCATATGCCTCTTATTATCGGAATTTATTATATCTCCAACATTTAGATTAAATTTATTTTCATATACCTCTTATTATTGGAATTCACAACAAATATCCAACATTTAGATTAAATTTACCTTCATATGAACCTTATTATTGGAATTCACCATAAATCTCCAACAATTTCTTTTTATATTCAGATGACCCTTATTATTGTCATTATAGCATAGCACAGCAGCCATTAGTCAGCATGAACACGTAGCTAATCGCAGCATCATTGGTCAGATGTAAATAGAGAGGTTTAAATAAACACATTGCAATATTATTTTTAGCATGCAAGACATCCAAGGACAGTAGAAAGTATTTTCATAGAGAGTAACGATGGCAGTGACGCACAACTAGGCAAACGACGTTACTTTCCCTAACTATACTTTGTTTCGACTACACGGGAATAACTGAAGTAAGCTATTTTCAACTATAACACAGTCGCATTTGCGAGGCAAAAATAGGGCAGTGACAGTACCTTTTGAAAACAGTTCTGTCCAAAAATGGTACCATTCCATCCGTTATATTGGCGACAAACAGTTAATAAAGCACAAGAAATTCATAAGGCTTTTAGATTTTGGTTAAGTAAGGATATGAGTATTGAACGAGAATACCCATCAAAATTAATCATTAAACAAAATTAAACACAATTGCAAACAAAATCTTTTAGTCTTCAAAGAATAAGATGACTATTAATCCACTTCAAAAATCCTGAAAATAAATATAGAGTAAAAATCCGCCATCGTTTCGAATAATTTAAAATATAAGTCCGACATATAAACATGCATAAATTTCAACAAAATAACCACGATTGAATTTGATATAATCGAAAATAAACTTTACCAATAACTTAATGATATATTTTTATAACTAAATTTACAATAAATGGGGAACTGGAAAAAAATTTAAAATTCTGTAGGGAAGTAAAATCTACCTCGGAATACCTTTGAGACTTTTCTATGTAATAATATTAATACAGAAAAACAGCCCAAATTTTTTATCTTTTTGTTATTTTCTTTTTCTTTTTAATGAATTTGTTATTATTTTCAGCGTTTTTTGTATAGATTATCGTCATAAATCTCAAGAAAGACGACGCATTTAAAAGCAGATATTAAATCATAATTCCATCTTTTATGTTTGGTAACATTTAAAAATCCAATTTAACTAAGAAGAAAATTTGTAGAATTCACATCTAAACATTTTCGTGAAGCTAAAATTGATTTAGATGAATATAAATTTTGGTAATAGATGAATATAAATAATTGAATTTAAAAAATTTGAATCATGAACGATATCTGAAACTTTTCTTAAGCTGTTAAAAACCGTAGATTTGTTTTTATTCATAACAAATTAGGAATCCTTTTAAATCTTTGATTTTTTCTGGTTACCATTCTTATACTCGTTTTACCAACTTTACCCACTCTGCCTGATAAAATTTTTTTATCAGATGCTGAGTCAGTTTAATAGTTTCATATTAATCTATTCTAACAATACATTAAATAGAATGCAATGTTCTATACTTTCTTTTGATACCACTTTCACTGACTCATATCTCATTCCGTAGTACAGTATCTTTTCTCAAGATAAATATATACAAGGTGGCCAGAAATAAAACACCCCTACTCTGACCTCCATGGATATCGAACTACTCAGTGTAAAGGCTCAAAATTTTGTACACATACTATTCAAAATATGGGGAAACGGATTTCACGAAAAAAAAATTAGTTCCTGAAATCACCGATAGGTGGCGCTGCACAACTGGAACTATGATCAAAAGACACAAATAATAATAAAAATTAAAATGTTTATGCGGAATGGAATGCTTCCATGCTTCCTTTTTAATTTTTCTGCCCCTTATGGAAAATAAAAATAGTAAAGAAGCTAGAACTCCCGTTGTAACTGCAATTTCATACTGTAACCAGAAAAATTTGCATAAAGCATGGTTAGAAGCCATGTTCTGGGTATAAAAGAAGTTAAAAGGTGGGGAATGTCATTCTTATTAGTGATGGCTGTCACGCTGCCAGAACGCGCTTTGCTTGTGAAGTTGTTTTACGAGAATAAAGGAAATGCTCCAGCAGCACTTCGAGAGTTTCGCCGACTTAAGGATTTGCGTAAGGGACCATTGCTTCCACAAGCTCTCAGGAGAATGATCGCTCGATTCGAGGAAACTGGACATCTTGGAGTTCAGCCTGGTCGAGGACGCAAACCGGTTCGTTCAGATGTCGTTGAAGATGTTGCCACTGGTATTGTTGAACAGTCATTGGATAATGTTTTAGGCTGCAGTAGTGCACGTGCAGTGTCACGACACTTGGGTGTTCCCTATAGCACAGTGTGGAACGTACTCAGAAAAATGGTGCATTGTTTCCCGTACAAAATCCGCCCTAATCAACAATTGCTGGCCACAGACAGGGAGATGCGACTGACCTTTGCATTGACATTTCTTGCTAGAGTTGAAGTGGATGCATCGTGGCCGTGGCAGATTCTGTGGAGCGATGAGGCCCATTTCCACCTCAGTGGAACAGTGAACACCCATAACTGTCGCATATGGGACACGACAAACCCCCGTACCTTCCAAGAGATTCCACTCCACTCACCGAAAGTTACAGTCTGGTGTGGATTCACAGCCACATTCATCCTTGGACCGTTCTTTTTCGAAGAGGTTACTTCCAATGGCCTTGAGACATGTACCGTGACGGCCAACAGGTACAAAAGGATGCTCGAAACATTTGTTGTACCCCATTTGCAGCAGCGCCAATGCCTTGACACCATTACTTTTATGCAAGATGGAGCACCTCCACACATTGGACTCCCTGTGCAACAGTTTCTTCGCCAACATTTCACCACTGACAGAATAATCAGTCGCGCGTTTCCGACAACTTGGCCATCTCGTTCACCGGATCTTAATCCGTGTGATTTTTGGCTTTGGGGACACTTAAAAAACCTTGTTTATCGAGAACGTCTGATAACCTTGGCAGATTTGAAAGAGAGTATCAGTCTGCATGTGAGAAGCATCTCAGATGACCAGTTACGATCCGCAGTTGAACAAGCTGTCTACAGACTTCACATTTTACATCTTCAGGAAGGGAACCATATTGAGCAGCATTCCCTGCATCGATAACGTCCTTGTTTCATGTATGCTTGGTACTTTCAAATAAAATGTGTTTAAAACGTGTTTTTGTGTCTTTTCAGCATACGTCCAGTGGTACAGCGCCACCTATCGGTGATTTCTGGAACTAAATTTTTTTTTCGTGAAATCCGTTTCCCCATTTTTTGAATAGTATGTCCACAAATTTTCAAGCCTTTTCACTGAGTAGTTCGATATCCAGGGAGGTCAGAGTAGGGGTGTTTTATTTCTGGCCACCCGGTATATGCTCAGAATCCGCTCTTTATTACTTATTGCCAAATGGTAACAGTCAAAGGTAAACAAACCGTAATACAAATATGAGTGTTTCTACGGTTGCAATGAATTGAGGACTTCATTTAGTTAATTAATGAAACTGTAAAATGTGATTAGAAATGTTTTGAAGAGCGATCGCCGTGTTTTAATTCAGCCAGAAAAAAGCAGACATAAATGGTGCTAAAAAATTTTTTACTGCAATAATTTTTTTTAATAATTTACAAAAAATAATTTTTAGTTCAAATAAGCTTTACAGAAATAAGCTTAACCGCCGGTATATAGATAATCAGTATGATTTTCCGATGAAAATTGCTATTCATATTTTTCCAAACAACTATCATGCAATAATGGTCATCACATTATCTTAAGATTCAAAAAATTACCTTTTTACTAAAAATTCAAACTCTAAATATTTGTCCAGTGTTTAAATGATATTTTTTTAATTTAATTTGTCACTCAGTCGAAATAATTTCTTTAAATAGTATGGCGGAACTCAAATTCATCCATCAAGTGTTTTAAAAATATCTTGAATTGACTTAAATTAAAAATTGATTTAATCATCTTCTTACTTTATTTATTTTTATTAATTTATTATTATTGTTTTAATCAAAAATTAAAAATTCACTTTGATTTCATAACACATGAAATTTGTCATTTGAGATAAGCTGAATAAAATTTAATTCCTCTTTATCCAACATCACACATTTATCCAACATATCACATAAAGGATGAAATTTTCTTTAAAAAAAACTCATTCCATATTTAAAATTTAACAAACAAAAGTCAATAATTGTGTCGAACGAACCGGTCGCCAAAGGTTGCTAGTACATAATAATCAAAGAAATGTATATTTCAAAAATAATTTAAATTCACAATTTTTTTTCTGGTTTATCATCCCTTGATAATTTATTTTTTGTTCCTATTTATCTCATTCTGCTGAACATGATTTTTTCACGCCATGATAATTTATCGTATTCACAAAATTCAGAGAATCTAAAAACAATTTAAATTCACTTTCTGAAACTAAAATAAAAATTATTTAATTGAAATCATTGTAATCACTCATAATATGTGATTATCCATTCCATTACATGATTATTATCACCGAAAGCGTGGGAAGGTCAGTTGTGCAGTGACATTTCACAGCCACGAAATCGGTCCTGATACGTTGATGGCGTGTCTGAATTGACAGTGAAAGAGAGATGAAAGACCGTTTCCGCGAAGTCAGCGGGTTCTGACAAAAGGACAATAAGATCGACGTCATGAGGAAGCCAAGAAGTTATCTCAAAGGATTAAAAGTTGAAAGAGTGTGAGATTGCTAGCTAAAGTAAATGTTGGAGAAGAGCACAGAGCACGTTTTAAGAGAGCACAAAAAAAGGAACAAAATTCATATTTCAAAAAAAGTATTAAATAAAAATTGTCTCTCTTGATGAAGGGATTTACGCACTTTGCCACAAAAATAAATAGTATTATATTTATAAAGATTCTTTAACATTCTTTCATTTAAAGAATCTTTATAAATATTCTTTCATTTTTTTAAATTAATATCTAAGATATAGTTTTAATTAATCAGTTATCGAGAAAATTGAGTGAAACAAACCTTTATTTATTAATATATATTTTAATATTAAGATACATATATTTCAGAATTACGCCACTTTAAAAAATTTACTTTTAATTTAGTCTTAATCAATAAAGCGGAAAAATCTGCCATGATACATTTTAATAAAGCTTTTTCAAAAAAGCAAAATAAATAAAAATCAGGAGAATATATAATGACATGAGAATATAGAGCAGACATAATTTTTATCTCATTTAATATTTTTTACAATAATATTTGTTTCGTTTCCTTTACTTCTAATGATTCCTTTTTAAAATAATCTCTGAATGTAATAAAAATTACAAATGTTAAAAAAAAGATCGAATGGAAAGTGAATGACGGCTATTTAGATATTTTTTATTTTATTTGTGTCGACAAAAAAGAGTGACTTTTCATTTCATGGAGGAAAAAAAAGGAAGAAAAGACTCAACCTTCTACTTTGAAGCATTTTAGAATGATTATGTTTTTAATTAGTTTCATATCTTGTCTTCGGTTGCTTTGATGGCATCAGCCATTGCATTAAATACATGATATATTACACCTCATAAAATGTTCACCAAAATTAATAGCCAAAATTATTATCATGTTCATAAATATATATATTTTTTATTTTGTGAAAATTGAGGGAAAAAAGTTATTTATTAATACATATTTAAATATCAAGATATATAGATTTGAGAATTGTCACTTTAAAAAATTTACTTTTAATTTATTCTTAATCAATAAGGTGGAAGAAAAAATTAGATTCTTTATCATCGGTTCCTATCATCGAGATGAATATGTTTTGATTCTATGAGAAGATATAAGATAATACTCTAATTAATAAACAATGTTAATTAATTAGTATACCGTGACTTAACGGTTTCCGAAATAAAATGTGATTAAAAAGTAATTTGGATTACGTCGATTAAGAGATTCGCACAAAATGAATAACCGCGTTTATAAACGCATAATAGCGAAAGACAAGAAGCATACAAGACATATTAAGATGAGATCGTCAATATAATCTGCCATTTTACTTCTGTCGGAGACGTAAAGTTATTGATTCTTTTTTAAACATTTTTTGATTATCAAGAATAAAATTTAAATACTGAATAATGATGGTAAAAAATATATCGTATATGATAAACACGTATTATATTAATATAAATTTTTGAAAAAATGTTCCCTTGCTAGATAGCTAAATTTCACATTGCAAGCCTCGAAAATGTTACATGATCTTCATGTCAAATTTATAGACTTATTTGAGAAAAACCTCTTCAGATGATCTGTCATTGCGTTAACTTTTATTTGAACAGACGGACTAACTATAATATGAAGAGAGTTATATTATAAAATTCGGTGTAGTGATTTAACATCAGTAATATAAACAGATATCAAAAACGCATCGACTTAATTGGTGTAAAATTTTGTTCAAATATAAGTTAACTCAATAACTCGAAAATAAAGAGAAATAATGATAAAATTCGATATACGGGTTTAACATCATTAACGTAGTGATATGCCAATCAAATTTTATACCAAATCTAACAAGAGGTAGATCATTTTTCGATCAGTCTTTCCAAAATATGTAAACAAGATAACTAAAAACTTATTGACTTAATTGGTATAGAATTTTGAGATTACAATTGCAGTTCTGTGTCATTTTTTTCTTCAATCGATTGGATACCAATCGACGTTCTTGAAAGATAAAATTCGCCAAGGATCGCCGTACAAATTCAGTAACAATGCTATATTATTGGCATGATCAGCATTTCAAGATTATTTTAGGTCAGTATATTTTAAGGTTTTCTCTGCTTTATCCAAGGAGAACATTTTATTGTGGGGGAGGGGAGAGACAACTTTTTTATTAAGGGTCATCCCTACGGCCCTCCACCCAGTATGGCACGCGACGTCCGTCTGCCGTCGTAAAAAAATGATTTATATCGACTTGTGAAAAGAGATATCCTGTCACGATCGCCTCTCATTATTTTTTTAACGGAATCGGTTAGAAAATATTGGGTCCAAACACAAAGCAGTTTGTCAAGAATGTGGAAATGTAATATGATCTTCCTTAGTTGATGCATAGCGTCATTTTACAGTGTACATATAAATATTTACTATTCTCTCTCTCTCTCTCTCTCTCTCTCTCTCTGTGTGTGTGTGTGTGTGTGTGTGTGTGTGTGTGTGTGTGTGTGTGTTTGTTTAAGGAGGGTGGGTTTAAATATTTTATGATTCTAGGCAATACACGTTATTAGACCCTTCTTTTAATGTGATGGTCAATTCAGTTTCATATTTTTAAAATGTTTATGATTTATTTTAGATTAATGTATTTTAAAATGTGAATTATTTATATTTTTATTTATCTATTAAAACTGTCTTTCCGGCATTCTCATTATTACAAAGTATTTTAGTTTTCTTGATTTCTTAATTTTGATCTTAACATAGCAGATATAATTTCTTAATTATTACTTACATGAGCTCTATGTCTATTCTAATTTCTCACGCTTCGAACAAAGTATGGAATTAGATGTGTTGTGTTTTGACGTATGGTCCACTGACAGTTATCTGTCAGCGATTTAAACCAACTGGGGCCAAGAGTACGACTTAGCTACTTCAACACAGCCCTCCACCCGGCATATGAGCCATGCGTCCTCCCCCACGACCCCTCAAACGGTTTTCTAGGGTGCTTTGATCCTGCCCATTTTACCGACAAATTTTCGGTAGAATCGACAGGCATCAAAAGCCCTAGAAAACCACAAAAAGAGGGGTCGAGAGGGGAATTCATGGCTCGCATGTCGGGTGGACGGGTCGTAGAAATGACCCTTTAGAGAAAGAGTATACCAGTAAGTTACGTGGAGACCACTCTCACAGGTTTATTTATTTTTAAGTAAGCTAAAATCTTCACCATTCGATCATTAGATGTATATTTTATTCAGCAGAGAAAGTTCGAATTGATTACCATGGCAATGACAGCTGGCGCCGGCGTCAAGTGTTTCACCTGGATCATGGACAGGATACGAGGCATCTGGCCTTGCTCCGCGCCCGCATAAAACAACCTGAAAACACAAACCCATTCCTTACAAATACAGTTTCAATTTCAATACAGACTGGATGGAGCTTAAAGAAGATTGTTTTCCCACTTTTTCTCAGAGACATTGAGATGAAGATAAGCTACATCTAATTTATTTCGTACAGACTCGGTTTGTATCTGAATAAAACAGAAATTATGAGATGTAAAATCCTATCACAGTCAATTAAAAATTTTAAAAAATATTTACTTAGAGAATACTTATTTACACTTTATAAAAAAATTCTTCCAGGCAGCAATTGTCGCAAAAATATATTAATAATTCACCATATCTTAAAAGATCATGTAAACGTAACCATGTTCCTTTCGAAATATTCATATTCTAATTCCAAATTGGAATAATATATTTTTGATGTATTTCATATACCAAAAATATATTTTTGGCTGGAAGTATTTCATAATCTTTTCTAATTTCATAATGATTCTGTCATTAACTATGATGTTTGTTATTCATTATTTTACTTTTACGGACGTTGTATGCACTTTTTCATGTATTTTATTAATTAATTTATTTTAACCTTAGATTTAAACCTGTTTTAGTGTTGTCACATTATCATTTACATAGTTTTTAAACCGTTAATACATTATCCAAGCTGTGCGCTTTAATCGATGTAGATTAAAGTGTACTTCTTTGATTTTAAGATTTCTATATCCAAAACATTTTGAAGAATGCTGTTGATGCATTCATTGCCTCGCTTCGGCACTAGCTAATAAATAACCACTTGGGTTTCCTGTTTGATTTTAGTGAATATAATCAAAGCAGTTTTTTCTGTGCAAAAAATTGGACGGATTTAGCATTAAGATAATTTAAAAAGCAACACATCAGATTTTTTCTTTTAGGGATATGTGAAACATTGCAGCACAATAGAATAAAGAAATTAACAGTTACTTCGTTAGAAAAGGAAATATATTTCACAAAAGTTAATTATTTTTCATTATAATAAAAAGAAATCAAGTCACTAAGATTCGTGACTATCCTTAAATAACTAATATCTTTTATTTCTCTTGGTTTAAGTGACTATCATCTAAATTTGCAAGAAAAGAACATTTGATAAATAGAAATCCATCTAATAATTCGAATGAATTCTTATTTCAATGATAATGGCATAAAAGAGATGCATATTTTTTTATTAAAAAAGATGCATCAAACGATTTTCTCACCTGGATGAGGTGAAAAGAATTCCGTTGACTCCTCCGTAGGTGGACATGGCCACGAAGACGGGCATCACCCACGCCATACTGCCGTACAAGCTATCGGCGAACGTCTGAAAAGAGGAATCCAAAGTAACAAGTGGTCTTATATATATATTTATATGTATAACATAAATTTGCAGTTGATTACAAAACGACAAATTGAGAATCAAATCTAATTTATTTTTCAACGAAGGCACGATTTATACAAGAGAACAAAGATGAAACTTCTTTTTTGGTGGCAACAAAAAAGCAACCACAGCAACCAAAGTGGCAGAAACTTTTCCTTCAGTGCTTTTTAGCGAGTGATTCTTATAGGGATTTATTTCAAGCGGGATGATTCAAGAAAGAGAACCTTTGTAAGCTTTGAATAGAATACCGAATACTTTGAATGGAATATGAGATATTTTTATTCCTTAGCTTGCAGCGTTAAAATTACAGAGTCAGCAAAGTTTTAGAGAACATATTAGATATTATCAAATCAAAGTGGAATTTGGGCAGGAAAAAAATAAAATTTTAGTTTAAAGTAATATGAGCTGATTTCAGATTTAAAAAATAAGAAATTAATTTAAGATTTAAATTAGATTATCATTGCATATACATTACATATTATTATATATACACATGAGGTACGAGAGTTATATCAGCAAATTTTTTTTCCCTCTATGAAAAAATGTTATCACAGTAATTTTTTGGCGTTAAAAAGTTTATATTTTAAACAAGTAGCTAAATAAAATTAAAAAAATTGTAATCCAATTCCTATTTACTTTCTTATATTATATTACATTATATATATCTTGTATTATTTACGAACGGGTGTCGCGTCAGTACTCTCAGAACTTGGCAATCAAATAGAAATTAATAGGAAAATTTAATTAATGAATTAATATTAAAAAAACTTATTAACATCAAGCATCATCTACTGCAAGTTTAATAAAATGTAAATGAACTGGAGAGGATGAATAAATAGTACTTATCATGTGAACACATGATATCCATTTCGAGGTCGTTAATGAACATTTATGAGTAGGAGGGTCTCGCACTCACCACAGCTACTGCTTCTGCACCCAGCACTTCGGCAACGGAAAGAGTAGTGTGGAAAGCCACCACGGTGAAGGTGTACACCACGGTCACCAGAATGCATGAGATGAAGATGGCTCGGGGAAGGTTGCTGCAAATAGGAAAACTCTCCATTAGCACTAACACTAAATGCGCACATTGACGCTGATGAAATTGCATTAACACTAAATGTGCGTATTATAATTAATGAATTTGCACTAACACTAAATGCGCAGATTAACGCTAACACTAATGATATTGCGCCAACACTAAATGTTCACAGTATCATTAACTGCTTTCAGACATTAAACATTAAATGTGCACACTAACAGTAA
>JAPMOQ010004206.1:0-30497 GCA_026543055.1 Argiope trifasciata
CTAACATGCAGGCTTATCTATTTGTCGTCTATGTTATCGGTTTTAATCGTATTAGAGCTCTACTATACCTCAAGTCGGGACTCCACCCCAAAATATTTTTTGTCTATTTGGTGGGATTGGAAAGGAGCTCCTTCCTCAAGGTGAAACTATAATTTTTTTTTAAAAAAAAGACCAGAATTAATTAATGTTTTTCATTATGAAAACGCGTGACCACATATGGCTCTAGTCGAAAGAGAGAAGTTCTTACTGTTTGATTAGGATGTTTTACCGCATTCTGCATACTCTCCTGATCTTACTCCATTTGATTATTACTTCTTTCTGTCATTAAAAAGTTCTCTTCTCGATAAGCGCTTTAAATCACTCGGCGAAATAAAAGCGCACCATGAGGATTATTTCTGGTCCAAACACAACAATTTTAGAAAGAGTTCATGATAAGGCTTCCTGAGAGATGGAAGAAGTTAATAGAGCATAAGGGTTCTTATATAAGGAAATAAATAATACATTAAAAAGTAAATATTGTGTTTTTCATATTAGAAATTGGGAAGAAATTTATGGGACAACCTAATACTTTTCAATGTGCATCAAGTCTTTCTTCAAAAACACACACTATTTTGATCTGTAAAGCCAAACAACATCTCATAAATTTAAATTGTATCTACCCACAAAATACCAAACCCAATAACAAGATCTGAATTCTCTCCCCTGGTTATCTTACCCTTCTGTCAAACTCTAATCCCCATCCTCCTCGCCGGAATAATCCCAAAAGTGTTTTGAAACTTTAAACTGCACCTTGGCATTTCCACTTCATCCGTGGGGCGCGGATCGATCTGTGGCGCCTAATTAATTAAGTATCGGCTTTTGTGCCACATGAAATGTCACTGTGTTCTCAGGGGCCAAGCGATTCGTGACAGGCGGAGGACCAAGTTCCTGAATAATGGCAGCCTGCTCATCGAAGATGTGGACGACGACGACGCGGGGAACTACACGTGCAGGGTGCAGAACGTCTACGGCGCAGACGAGATCGCCTTCATGCTGGTTGTCAGAGGTACTTGCTGTGACTTTCACTTGTTTTTTCTTTTTGTCAGCTTTATTGTATATCTAACGTCTGCTGTCAGGAGATGGATAATAGTTGAATTTGAGCTTTGTCAGTTCATTAATGAAATTAGTAGGGTTATTAGGAGAATTTGTTAAAGGCAAGGTATCGTTGTTTTGTAAGAATTTGAGATGTTTTCTAAGAATTAAAGATATAAATATTTTCCTGTAGTTTAAATAAACGGATATCATTGTCATGTGTGAACATGATCCTATTTTCGTTAAGTGATTTTGAATAACTGAATGCAACAAATAACTGAAGCTCGAAATCACATACGCAATGAATAAATCATAATATTCACTAACATATTTTAATCGTATATATTTTCTACATGATCTTACTGCATTGTATTATTATTATTATGTATGCTTCTTTTAAAACAGATGCGTTTTTGAAAGATTGGCCTGATTTTACCATTATGGTTTTATTATTACTTATACTTCTTTGATAGCAGGTGCGTTTTCAAAAGGTTGACGTGAAACTATGACACCATGGCTGTTAATTTTTTAAGGAGGAGATTAAATTATTTAATTTTTGTAATATATTCAAATAAACTTCACTCGCGTTTAATAATTGTTTCGATAAAAGTATTTTATCTTTCTTCCCAATGGGGAAATATCCATTCATTCTTAAGTGGGAAACATTGAAGGATTTGATTCGTGTTCTAAGTTTCATCCATTATGAAATTATTTTATGATCTCAATTAGAAAATGGCAGTTTGTGTTTACAAAAATATTGTTTACTTAAAAATTTAATATAAATTATTATGTTTAAGAATTTATTGATAAATAGTTTATTATTTGGAAACTATATATATAGAGAGAGAGGGGCGGGGAGTGAGGGAGAGAAATTTCGCAATTGTTTCAAACCGATTTAAACTGGTTAATGACTCAAATTAATTAAGAAAAATGATGACTTAGAAAATAATAATATTCTCACAAGATAATTTGAAATTTGCGATCATAGATTTCATTTTTACTTTTTAATATTTTAATTGTTGTTTATTATTTTTATATGTGCTATTACTTGTACTAAGTTACTAGCTGACTATTTATTGCTTTGCATTTTTTACTTTCTTTACTACGAAGTTTACAAAGATTAAAAATTGTAAACGTTAAAAAATTTAACTCAAAAACTTGACAAATATTCAAATTTTAAACCATTCTGAAAGTAAGAAAGTGAAATCATGTTAAACATGCTTTCTTGCAGAAGATTCTTCATTTTTATTATTCGTGCCATATAAAGTCCGAAATAAATGTTTTAAAACCTAATGGTGGCACTTAAAGTCATTCTTAGTCAATTATTAGGTAATGATAGAGCTCTTGTAGAAGCTTCTTAATGTTCATTGTTTGTCCCATATAAAGTCCGCAATAAATGTTTTAAAAGTTAAAGGAGGCACTTAAAGTCACTCATAGTTAAATGATGACATCATGACCATTCTTATTGAAGCTTCCTAATTTTCATTAACGGTGCCATGATTTGGGCTTTTAATTATTATTTCAGCACCAGACCAATAAGTATTTTCATGCTGAGTTTGGGCAAAAAAAATTTCTATGGGGCAGGAAATAAATTAGTGATTTGGAACACTTTCCACAGATGAGAACATTAATTAAACAACAACCATGGAAAACATTAATCGAAATTACTGTGAAAAACCCAAAACGGCCCATATCCTAGAATGAGCTGAATAAATTTTGTGTTGAAAAAAGCAACAATAAAATTAAAAACACCTTATATGAGAATCTGACTTCCATTTTCAAGACGGATGAAAATTTGACTTGGAATTCCCCCTGAACTTCGTTTTAAAATGTATTGTTATAGATATAGTTCTTCTACTAAAATTTTATATTAGGTATAAGATAAGACTTAAAATTATCTAAAAAAGTACACTGCTGTGAAAAAACTAGAGAATTTTCCAGAAATCTTAGTTACATTTAGTTAATTACAATTTAATCTTGAATTTATGTATCTTTAATGTACTGTCTATTACACTTCTTCTATAGAAATTAATAGTCTAAGGAAGAAATTCAAATTAAGGAATAAAAACAATTCTAATACTACATGGAGAGTTATTCTGTTTTATCTAATATCAAAGGCTCTAGATTATCTTTTTAAGTGAAATAATTATTCCATTCATATACATTTTATTAAGGCCTTTTGGTGGTGTTTGGAAATATATTTGTTTTGAAACTATTTGGAAATATAAAGAACAAGTCTGAAACTGTGATTTTCCTTTTAAGTAGTATGGACTTTTTAAAAGGAAAATGGCAAGAGCTATTAGAGGATTTCGTTTCATGTTATTATTACAAACAAATTAAGAAAGTTCACAAAACTTTAAAAATATTTTTTTTAAATATCCGTTTATTTTTTTGATAATTAGTATTTTTTTTCGTCACAATATCTATTAAATTAAAATTAAAATGCAATCATCAAATAATAAATACAACAATTCGCCACATATAGTTATCCATAAAAGTAATTGCAAACTTTTAAAAGGAAACTCAAAAGCTTCTGAAGAGAAAATTCGTGTTTGGTTTTTTTCTGTTAGTCAAAATATCCTCAGTTTGGCCTGCATTTAACAATGATTGGCGAAGCTTTCATGATTTTCGCCAAAAAGCGTTACCATTAAATGTAACCCATTATTACAAAAAACAAAGTTAGGGTTTCATTTATTATTATTCCTTTGAAACACATTAGAGCTATGGAAAAAAACCTGATGAAAATAGGTTTGCAAAAATTTGTTACTTTCTGGAACCAATCATGAGAAGACAAAGTTTAATATGCTTTTCAAAATACGAATGAAAGTTCACAAGAAACGCACAGGAATACAAAATAATACTTCATATAATTAATTTGTAACTATTAATTTGTAATTATAATAACGACTTATGTTTCAGAATTATATTTTAAAAATTAGACTAATTAATATCGATTTTAAATGCGTAGATTATTATTTTGATTTTTGCGTGCATTTTACAATTTTTATATCATCAAATTTTTAATCAGACATTATAACCAGTAACAGAAAAAAATGGAGCCAAGAAAAGTCTTTTCATATGATCTTGCAGTGTCTATATAAATAAAAAAGTAATTTATGAAATTCAAATCTAAAACAAAATACAACATTAAGTAATATAGCATTAGCAAATCTAAAAATCTTATATAGCATTAAGTAAAATAATGATTTAATACCCGATTGAATAGATTAAAGACAGATATTTTTTTCTTATTTTGATAAGTACAATAAATTATTGTGAGATTTCCAGTTTCGCCATATAATCTGCTATTCTGAAAAAAAATTCTTGTAAGGGATTTTTTAATCAAAATCACTTATTTAAAAATAATTACTAGACAGTTCTAGTAATTATTTCTTAATTTTTCTAATTGATTGTAATAGTAATTTAAAATATTTGCTTCAATCGAAAACAATATAAAAAATTGGAAATGTACTCTAATAAAAAATTAAGATTTGAATTATATTAAAAATATGTTTTATTCGAGGTCATGTATCAAAATTCGTGTTTTCCAAACTAATCTGCACTAACATCAATTAATTGAACTGTACATGCTTTTTCTTTCCGATACGTTATTGGAGCTTGGATGATTTTTTAAGAGAAGTTTAAAAGTGTCGTTTATAATTATCATTTCTTATTATATGGATAAATATTCAGCTATTCATATAAATTCATTCATTTCCTCTTATTTTTTATTCATTTTCTTCTTATCAGTTATCCCATCCATTTAAAATTACTTCGTTGATATTCTATTAATTATTAATTCTAGAAAAATAATTGATTTTTTTCTTTTTCTTTTGCAGCTAAACATTTAGATGGAAGAGGTAAGATATACAAAATTTGTAAAATGCTTATTTATTCAGATTTGTTTTACATTTTATATACTATTAATGTATGACTTTTGTATATTTTTTCAAGCTTAAAATTTTAAATTCTGTTTGAAAATATCTATAATGACTTTGAAAAATTATATTTTAGAGTGTTAATTGAATTTTGAATCTTCTTATGACTGAAATAGTTTTAATTGTAACATGTAATTCCTGTTAACATTGTAATCATAAAGTTGTTGGATGTAATTTTTATAATATATTACAATATTCCAAAATTTATAATAATCCTCTACCAATGTGCCAAATTCTATTTGAACTGTAACTTAAATAATTTTGTTGTATAAAATTACTTTTTCTTACTCTCCGAGTATATTAAACAAAATTTGCAATATATTTTGTACTGTTGTACAATATTTTTATACTCATTTTACTAACAATATGATTAATTAAGACAAATTAACGGAACGAAAAGAAATGAACGTGTTAATTATATTAATGTCTCGTTTAGAAGCATTTTTTTTTACAATATTGTAAAATATCGTAATAATTCCCAAGCAATGCGCCCAGTTTCATCAGAATTATAACTTAAATAATTTAATACATACAAATAATATTTCATATTCACAAATTATACTAAACAAAATACATAAGATATTTTACAATGCTGTAAATATCCACTTTTTCAACAATATAATTAATTCAATGTGTGTCAATGACAAATTTAATGCATATCCAAGATTGTTAAAAAAATTTCGACAAATTAGAAGGACATTTTAATTGAACGGAAATAAACGAAATTCTTATAGGTTTAGTTTTAATCCTATTTATGTCTCATTTGGAAGTAACATTAGAACTATTTTCTGACGGCCTTCATAATTTTGAATCTTGGTCGGAGGAAGAAATACTCTGAACTGAAATTATCCTCTTTAAAATTTTGAACAACACCAATGAGATAATTTTTGGCCGGCAACATCAAATTTGAAGGCCAGCCTACACGATGTATCTATAATTGAATCCAGATTCGAACCTGGTGACTTCCTGGTCTTGTATCTTATTGCTTGGCCATTTAAACCGAAAATTGCATGTAAAAATAAGGGTTATAAAGGCCTTCTAGGGATTCTCTAAGAAAATAGCAAAATAAAATAGATACTTACGACAAATCACTTTGCAATCTACCAATATTATTAACAGTAAAGCCAAAGAATATACAATTTTAATAATAAATTCTGGTTTTCGACGGCTTATAATGATTGGAAAATTGAGAATAGCAGTTATATAAATAGATATAATCCAATAAAAATACTAATTGATAATTCTGATAATCATTCTATATAATTATCAACTTTCTGTAGAATTTGTTCCTAATAACGTAGAATTAGTGGAATATCTGAATAAGAACTAGATCCATCGATATTTTGGATAAAACGATCTATTGATTTAAGAATATTCTAGAGTAATTATGTATCAATTTGTAACAGAGTTACTTGCTTACTGGTATTAGAACTATCTCTACATAGATTTGAATCCGATTGACTGAGATTTTATTCAGAAAAGGAGAAATCACTTTGTAACATTCATTGCAAAAGCAGTAGAGATTGTTAAATCAATATATCTTCCCATCGCACGAAGCATCAGCAGAATAAATATTGATTCAGGTATTATACAAAATCTACGCTGATGGAAATGTTCTACAAAGTAATGACAACCATATCAAGTACTATGGGCATTACAAGCTAGTTCATACATTGTATCAGATATAATTATATTATCGTTATTAAGTTTTCAAATAATTTGATCAATGCTGGATCAAATCGAATAAATCGTGGTTCATTGACATTTAATTAATTTATTTGAGGGCCTTAGTGAATACTTATTTCAAAAGCATTTTCAGTTTTAAAAAATGCATTATTTTTTTATTTCTTAATTTATTTTTATTTTGAGGAAATCAATATAAAAATAAATCACGTATTTATTAATCATAAAATTTCACTTCGTTCTAACTCGAGCAATCTTACAGCCATGAGAATCCTGTAATTATATATACTTATTACCAATAGGCCTGAGACCTATTGGTACTTAAAATTTTTAAGGCCAAAAGTTTTCATTTTTTGGCCATAAAAAGTTCGATAAAATCACATGTAATTATGACATGTAAATCCGAATAACCAGCGTCAATCCAAAGAATGATAATATTTGATTTTTGTAGATGCGCATTTTTATCAATTGTTTATACAAAACAAATAACAAAGTTATGAGCTGATTTTTTTTTCAAATTTATTAAAATGGATTTACCATAGTCTTCCACTGAGATTTTCAATCATCGATTAATCAATCTATTTTATTTAATGTTTTTCAATATGAAAGCTACCATTTGGTTTACCCAAAGTTTTGAAAAAAATCTTTTGGGAAATGTGATAATTATTGCAATAAAGAATAAGTAGACTGAAAAAAATGAGAATTATAAAAAATAATTAAAAATTTATATAAATTATGTTTGGGTACGAATATTAAAAAGTAAAAAATTTAATCCAAGTCTCGATGTAAGCATATATTAAAAACTATTAGAGCATGAGGCGCTAAAAAATTACAATAAGATAATAACATAACAATTCATACCAAGAAAAAAATTCATTAAAAATTTATTTATCTAAGAATTTGATGAAACTCCAAAGGGATTAAAATTATGTTCATGAATGTCTTGCATTTTGGAGATTTTTGCAGTATTGAAATCAAAGTATTTTCTATATTTTAGTTTATTAATAAAATATTATTTCAATACTTTTTATTTTATTACTTACACTTTCAAGTTATTTATTTCTATGACATAATTATACAAATGTTATTTTAAAGTGACAATATTTCTAAGAAAAATAACTTTCACAGCTCTTCCAGCTCCATCCTCAGTCACAGTTGTGACTGAAACCTCTTCTAGTCTCGAGTTGAAATGGACAATGGACACTAGAGGGCGCATAAAGACGAAAGGTAATGTAGATATCAACTATCTATATAAATAAAAATGAATGAAGGAATGCCTCTTATGCGCTGCTGTACCGCTTATCGGGTTGCGATAAAACTTGAAATACTTATTACTTGCACTTGTGGGATGGTTACAAGCATAGTAAAATTATGTAATATATAAAATTATTTTGGACCTATTTATCGCATCTATTAACTATTGTCAAATTAACTCGCCAAGGAGACAAACAGATTCAGTAAAGGTTTTAAATACAAGCTAGAGGTTAATATTTGGTAGATATTGTACATAAATGCAATGTAAGTCGTTCTCTGAAGTAGCAGCCCTATTAGAGAGAGTATGCTAGAAAGTTTTGGAGGAAACAGTCCTATAAAATTTAAATTTTAATTAAAAGTTTTATAAAATTTTAGCGTTTTTATCAGAGACTTCTGGAAATATTAAAATACAAAAAAATATTTGCATTATTTTAACTTTAAAAAAATATTAACCACCTATATCGACACATTTATGGCATAAATATATTTCCTGTTTTTAATCAATTTTAAAAGAAAATAATTTGATCACATTTTCTAACATTAATCTTGAGAATTCCGAACGAATATTTAATGAATCATGAAATGTTACAAAAAATAGTTTCTTCCCTCACAATTCTAAAAGAATACATAAATCGATTATGTAAAAATGAATGTTTGTCGTACTTTATTCGTGGTCGTAATATTCACTTGATTTCTATGCAAATTGATCAACTCACTGCTTGCACCTGCCTAAAGGTTATGCAGTTATAATTTCTGTTATATGAAAACGAATTTTAGTTTGTTCGCATCTTGAAGGCGGAAAAACAAAACAAAAATACTGGCTACCCTAAAACTCTTGAATAATAAAATAAAGAATAGAATAAAATTCATTTATACTTCTCTTTTAAATATCATTCACTTTCAATGAATGTATTCATTTACGATATGAAAATAAACATCATCTTTTTCCTATTATTCCTAATTAAACAAGACAAATTAAATTGCAAAAGATATTTGCAAAATTATTTCTTCTGTGGCAACAACGCTCCAGTTACCAGCTAGTACTCCATAAAAATTATACAAAAGAAAAAAACCAACGAGAATTATCTCCCAAAAATTTTCCAGCATACACTGTAATAAAATTCCCACGACAGAAAACGCCTTGCATCTATTTGTAGTATAATGGTTAAGAAATGTTAAAGATTGGCGTGAATTTAGCATTTTGACTAAACTTATTGTGCCTTTCTTGGTGAGTAGTTTGGTGATTAAATCCTAACATAAGGATAATAGCATTTAAAATTGGAATTTATGTTTTAGACGTGTTTTTATTGCCGATTAAAAGATAAATTTGACACAAATCTATACCTGTATCACAAAATCATATACCAAATCTGATATATTTAAATCATTACGCTTTTCTATTATGGCGTTAAGATATATTTTAAGGAATAGACAGATAGCAAAAACTCGGTTGTTTTGGCTCAAAATGTGACAAGTGGAAGCATTATAGATGTTAAATCTGTGCACCGAATTTTATTTATCAAATTCTCTTCATTGTATAACTGCCATGTAAACATTTATTCGAACAGCCGTCAAGTGGACTTCTTCTGAACATATTTTATTCAAAATTTTGATAGAAACAATCTGCAAACGGATTGAAATATATCTGAAATAAAGAAGAAATATATAAATCTGCAAATATATCAAATTTTCCGTAAAGACTATATATCAAATTTGAGCTGTCTAGTCCAAAACATTTTTGAGTTATTTTTGTCACAGGCAAGAGAACATTTACCAAAAATGTGCTTTTTAAACTCTGGGGGACTTAAAAATTCGAGATTCCTTAAAATCTCAATTACAATTTTTGACGATTACTATGTTTTTTATACTGTGTTTTACGAGAAAGTAGAAACTCTCAGTTTAAACCTACACTAATCATTTTTAGTACATTCATCGAAAAAGAAAAAGATACTGAGTCTTTTCATTTTTTCAGATGGTTAATCAAAAAAAAATTTTAATATTAAGTGAATTTTTAGATTATATTAAAAAATGTAACAAATATTATTAAAAAAACCATTGCAAAAATAAAAATAATACAATCTTAAAGTATTATGATACAACTAAAAATATTTTGAAGTTGATCTGTCTAGCCCTTAATCATCCAATAAAAATTTTTACTCCCATGTTTTTCTATATCAGCCATAATTTTCAGATTTGTGGTTAATGAAGAAATAATTGACCAAATAATTCTAAAGTGGTCAAAGGAGATATCAAATTTTATCTTCCGATCACTTGAAAATGGGGAAAGCCATTTCTTCTATTTGACAGGATCATTAAATTATCTTCTGAAGGTTAAGAGGCAACAATCTCTGATTTCTCTGATCAGAGATTTAAAAATATTTTTTAAATCTCTGTTTTCGTTTAAAAATATTTTTTTTCTTAAATTGTGCTTTATTTTTCAGGTTTCATTATCCGCCATAAGAGGGAGTACGGTCAGTGGGAGGAGACGAGGACTTCATCCAAAGTTGCCACTTACACACTGCAAAATTTACAATGTGGTACCAAATATTATGTTTATGTGGCAGCGGTTGGAAAAAATGGAGAAGGTGAACCCAGTGAAGTCATTACTGCAAAAACTGAAGGAAATGGTAAGCATAGAAGCTATTAATTCAATTAATCAAGTAAGATGCACATAAAGATGTATTTATTTAGACCCGAAATTCAATCAATTTTATTTTATGAGTATTGATGCGTTATCCAAAGTCTTATAAGCAGCTTACCTTTCATCGATTACTCCTTCACTATTATAGTTAGAAATATAGTTATTAGAAAACGCTGGAATTGCTTCTTAAAGACAACTTGTGTTAAATTTGGAAAATCTAAAGTCTTTCTTTCACAAAAAGAAAAACACAAACATGCGCTTTTATTATTAGATATTGAGATCTTAGTAGATCTTAGGAGATCAGTACTCATATTTTTTAAAGATTATTTCAGTTTTTAAAAAATATTTTTTACTAAGGGCAATTTAATCATTTCTACTTTAAATTAAAGTTGAAATTTTACGGTAACTGAGAAAAAATCAGAGAAATGTATAGTATGACTTTAGCCCTAGTATGACTTATGACTTTAAGCCTTAACGCATATTATAATAATATGCGTTAATTATATGACTATCAAATTTTAAAGCTTGAAAACATTTTGATGAAGAAGCTATTAAAAGACAAGTCACATAAAATTTTCAATTGAAACGTTTAAGGAGCACTGAAAGCGGCACACTGGCCGATCGCCAAGGGCTGCTAGTAAATTATAAATTAAACAAAATGCTCCCCGTCCATTACCATGGAAACTTCATTTGCCCCAAATTACACATTACAAATTATTGAAATAATAATAATGTGTAATTTCGGGCAAATGAATACATAATGAATTATTGAAATTTTATAATTATTATAAACGTTATAAATCATTGAAAATTTATGATGCTTATAAATTACTATTTATTGAAAATTCGACAATATAAATTACTGAAAATTTTTACTTCTTACTAGTGTCATGATTTAATTAACCTTACCCACAGCTCCAGTTGCACCAAGAAAAGACAACTTCATCGTATCCAACTCCACGTCGCTGGTCATCCAGCTGCGAGCGTGGGAGGACGGAGGGTGCGGCATCAAATCATTTGTCGTGAGATACAAGCGGCTGCACACCACGGAGTGGAAGATGGCAGCCAGCTCCATCAGCCAGCAGCAGGAGAAAGTGGTCATTAGAGACTTGAGTCCGGGGACGTGGTACAGTATTCGAGTGACAGCTCATAATGTAGCTGGTTCTACAGTGGCAGAATATGAAGTTGCGACCCTCACATTGGATGGCAGTGAGTAGTGGCTTTTTGATTTTCAGTAAAGAAGATCTGAAGTTGGTCTTTATTTCTCGAGTGTTTTGTTTATTCAGGAATGTTTTGTTGCAGGAATTAAGGTGGGTTCACACGAGGCTTATTATTGTCCTCAAAAATTGCCTCTCTATTGTTGTCCCGGCATTGTCTTTGTGTGAACAGTTGAGACAGCGCGGACAACGTTTGTCCCTATGTTACAATTGTTTGCCATTGTCCCTTAGTGGTCACCTGATTTTCTGGAAGTAGGCATGATCTTTTATTGAGGGCAATAATAAGACTCGTGTGAACCCACCTTTAGAATTTAACTTCGCAAAATCTGTATATATAAAAAAGAATGATGTGTTAGAATAACACATCATTCTTTTGTGAATAGAAGTAAATTCACCTTAATATACACGAAGAAGAAGGGAGGGAGAGTGATATATAAACGGCAAGGAAAAGACAGCTCAAACTTTTAGAAATAAAGGGTTATTTGCATGTCATGAAATGTATTCGTGCTCTAATAGCAATGATATTTTAAATCTAATGAGAAAGTTATTATGTGAGTTGTAGGTTAAATCAATAGTTATTCACAATGCATGCCTATAAGTCATATTGAAAAAATTCGATTTTCCAGGTCCTTCGGTGCTTATGTCCCTCTCATTTAAAAATCCCTTCGCCACAACATGAAAGATTGGCTCCCAAGATCACTAGATCTTGATCTTTGTGATTTCTGATTGAGGTGCTTTTTAAAACCTGTATTCTATCTTTACTTGAAGATACACATGACACATAACATTCACTATATTAAGACAGATGCACTCCCATTTGATACGATGTACGATATTTCGCGATTTGAATGCACGGTTGAAAATGATAAATAGCATGTTGAACATGTCTTGACGAACTATGCACTGCACAGTTGATTTAACCTGTGAAATAGTCTATATCTGGCTGATAAAGTGTACAGCTAGCTGCCTATGCATTTGGTTATCAATATTTCGAACACATATGTGTTAAGACTATAAAATGATATCTGTAGTTTTTTTGTATGTCACACTTTTTCTCCCCGATCTAGCCGATATTTAGAACTACAGTGAAATGTTGTGTTGAATATATATGCATTAAGAAAAAACTTTTTTAATTACTGAAATTCTGTCTATAATTAAATTTGTATGATTGAAAAGACAACTGAAGTTTTAATAATGTGTAAAATTCTTTTTGGAAGTTTTCTCAAAACCCCCATTCGACCTTGCTTTTTAATTAAATAAAATTTATATTAATTCTGTTTTATATTATTATATACATTGTCTTATGAGATATATTAGTACATAAAATAATCCGATGATTGAAAACTTCTTAAAAATGAATCAAACAGTATATTATTTTTAATGTATACATAAATATTTAACACTTTCTTAGGCACAGTTGCGCCCATCCTACTCCTGGAAAGCAGAGAATCCATCAACATCTGGGAGGATGTAAACATAATAGTTCCGATCGTCGCTGCCGTTATTGCACTCACGGTGGTGATCGGGGTAGCTGTTTGCGTGTGTGTGAAGAAACGCCACGGAGCAGGTAACACATATTTTGCATTATATTAGTTTCAAATAAAGTGCGTTATTCCCAAATAACTATTTTTTATTCTTATTTACATTTTAAACCATTGGCAATGGTCTCCTTAAAACTTGCCCCGCATTCTTTATACTGAACTTTATTATTTGCCTTTTTTCAAAGTTTGCGCAGAGAAATTCAAGCACTGCTAAAAGTGGGCAATATTCTGTTTGAAAAATTACAGAAAGAGCTCTGTATCTGTAGCTTTTTGTTCCGGATAATGGACTATTCTTTTATTTATATTTTTATATTTATTTATATGTTTTTATTTATTTATTTATTTTTCTTATTATTCTTTGGTCTTTTTCTCTATGCTTTTATTTTCTTTCTCTCTTTGCTTTTATTTTCTTCAATGTTTTTTTTTTTCTGGATCACGTTTTTTCATCTTGTACACGTGCATGGGAAAGTTATATTTTAATAGCGAGTCTTTTGATAGCTATTTAAATTCTATTTTTTTAATTATAATTGTGAGCTTTTCACGGGTGTAACGCCATTTTAGGCACACACCGAATCATCATCAGAATACATCAGAATTCTCAATGGGCGAGACCATGAAAGCTACAAATGCTCAGATTTGTATATTCAGATTCCAGCATATAAGCTTCTTTTTCTTTTTCTAGATCACAATGAAAAAAAAAACGAGTTTGCATTCTAAATGCTGTTTTTAACATCGGTTTAAACCGAAGTATGACACAGATCAATCATTTTAGTTTTAAAAAATCGCATACCAAATGCCATTAATTTAAGTTTTTCGGGTTATCACGCTCACTTACATACGAAAGTACAGATCAACAGAGTACCATATTTATGACGAATTTTATTTACACTTTGATATCGATCTGATATTTGGATGTTAAGCCAATGTGCCAAATATTATCCATCTAGCATTTCCCATTCTCTATTTAAAACGTTCAACTCCGTTCGGATCCATAGGTTTATTGTAACTGAATTTCGTTCAAAAGTTGAAGAAAATCCATTAATTTGGAGTAAATACATCATTAAATTTTATCTCCCAAGCTCAAAGGATTTTTAAATTATCGTTTTGAAAGTACAGCAAACATGCGTAATTCCAAAAATGTTTTTTTTTGCCTCCGACTGGTCTGAAATATAGATTTATCACAACCTCGAATCAGAATTTATAGACAATTATTTAAAAAAATTTTACATAAAGCATAAAAGTCTTTTTTTATCAACAATAAAATGAATTGTACCATATGCAATTTTGCCGATGTACAGTTATTACAATATAACTTTTCTCGGATGCAACTACTCTATAACAGTTATTGTCTATTTCTTTTTAGATGGAATTCTTGAATTTGAATTTCGAAATTAGATTCGTCACCATCTCGAGTTAGAATTTTTTTTATAATTATTTTACTTTTTCGCATATAAAGAATACAATTCTCTTTTACCAACAATAAAATGAAATGTACCGTATGCAACTTTGCAGATGTACAGTTATTACAGTATAACTTATAGTATAGCCACTACTCTATAACAGTAATTCCTCGCAATATCTATTTCATTTTAGATTTAATTCTTGAATTTGAATTTCGAAATGCCCTTTTCAAAGAGACGCTTGAACCCAATTCAACCCCATTGTAGTTGCAACTCCAGTTCTAAGAAAATCCCTCTCTTCCCTTTTTTTTTTTTTTTTTTTTTTTTTTGGCATTGCCTCTTTCATTGAGGGAAAAAAGAGGGGAAAAGTGGAAATTATATGCACATATATCTAAATTCAAATCAATATAACTCCTCTTTTAACGAACTTTGCTCTCTACCTAGATGGGAGATACAAATGATCATGGTTATTAATTTGTTAATCGAATATGATAAAATATTTCAATATGAAATGAGTTGAATATCATTTAAGATATCCGACTACATTCAAAGGAATATTTTTGAAAAAAGTTGTAATTTTTTTAATGTATTGTCAATTGTAAACACTCCAAATACAAAAAAAAAATTATTTCACAACATAATATATTTTGACAAATAAGAAATATTGTAGTAAATTTTAATGAAATTTAACCACAACGTTGACACTCTGCACAAAATTGAAATGCCGTAATCCTATTTTTCTTTGAACACAACTTATAGAATATAATGATTAAATGAACCAAAGTATAAGAACAGTTTTAATTAAAGAAATTATAGATAAAAATATGTGTAATTATGCATTTTTTCCATAAATTCACAACTTAATCTTTCTAAAAACATCTATAAATGAAGAACAATTTCACCGACAATAAAAACTTTTGGTTCATTTCATTGCCCATATTATTTAAAACACACGCTGAAATTTTTATGTAAATACCTCTATTAGTGTTTGAAATATGTTAACGGTGGAAAATTTTTATGAAAATTAAAGACAAATTTTAGCTGAAAAACAGGATTTATTTAAAATTCCCCTGGATTATAAATCAGGCCTTCTTTCCAAAACGATTAATCTTTTCTAGAAAAAAAAAGTCTGAAGTACAAGAAATAATAATAAATTCATCAATGTATGTGGTCGATAATCAGTGTTTTTTACGCAGGCGTATAAAAGAAAAGAAAATATTATTCTATATAAAGGAAAAAATAAAATTGTTGATTCATTTCGTTGCTCGTATAATTTAAAACTCACGCTGTATTTTTTATGCAAATAACTAAATTAATTTTTGAGATATCAAGTTTAACGATGGAGAAATCGAAGTTAAAGACAAATTTTAACTGAAAAATATGTTTTGCTCAAAATTCTCCTGGATGATTGGTAAGCCTTCCTTTCCCTAGAAAATATAAAATATTTTGAAAATAGGAAAATTTGAACTGCAAGAAATAACAATAAAAATGATTCGCCAATGTGATCAATAAACATTGTTTTTAGCGTAGTCGGGTACCTTAACAGGTTGAACGCAAAGAAAAATTCAGTTTTCTTTACAGGCATAGACTTTTGATCATTAATTGATATCCAAGTCTGTTTTTCTGAATTTAGTTAGGCTTAAGAAATTCGTCGAAATTTTCAAATTGGAAGAGCAGGTAAATAAAAAGAAATCAACAGACTTAACAAAAAATTAAAGATCTTGTTGCCCCTTCCTACGAATTTACAAACAAATGGATTAGAAATTTTCTAGTTAAAAAGTATGGGAATAAAAACAAAAAATATATATATATTTTTCAAAAAAAAAATTAGAAATTTTCGCAAAAGCATTTTTATATGTCTTAAAAATCCCTATATTCAAAATTTGAGCCATCTGAATAATAAATTGTTTAAATTTCAATCCATCAAAATGCTGGTAAATTTCTTGATTCAACTTGTTGGTGCATTTGTTGCCTCTTCCTACAAATTTACCAACAAATGGATTAGAAATTTCCCGGTTAAAAAAATGAAAAATCGAAACAAAAAAATAACTATATTTTTCAAAAAAAAAAGTTAGAAATTTTCTTAAAAGCATTTTTATGTCTTAAAAATCCCTATTTTCAAAAATTGAGCCATCTGAATAATAAATTGTTTAAATATCAGTCGAACAAAATGTTGCTCAATTTCTTGATTCAAATTATTGGTAAATTTGTTGCCCCCTCATGCAAATTTACCAACATTGAATTAGAAACTTTCCGGCTAAAAGAAATGAAAAATCGGAACAAAAAATAAGTATATATTTTTCAAAAAAATAAATTAGAAATTTTCGTAAAATCCTTTTTATATGCCTTAAAAAATCTCTATTTTCAAAATTTGAACTATCTGAATTATGAATTATTTAAATATCAATCTATCAAAATTGCCAAAACTCTCAAGACGGTTGCTATCCTGAAATTTCTAAGTATTGAATAGTAAAAAGTAATATCGGAGAAACTAATTTATTTTTTATGTATCTACCGCTATCTTCTATATTAAATTATGATTGGCAAAAGCATTGGCATAGGCTATTTTCTTACAAAACATCCTGGGTTTGACAAAATCACTTTTAAGAAACGAAGTAAACAAGAAATTAAAAGCATAAAATAGGATTTGGGTCTTTGAAGAATCATTCTTATAGCTAATGATTTGAGTTTTAAAAATCTCCCTTTACAGAAAAACGGAATAATATATTTAATTTGACAAAAAAAAATAATGTTTTCTATTCGGAGAAGTAATGTATATAGTTTAATACATGCCATTTAATTAGAAACGTTATTTATTAACCACAGATACTTTGTTTTAAAAACGAAAGGAAGATAATAAAATAAATATTACAAAGGATTGCAATTTATTTTTCTAACCAATATCTACTCATTAATTTCCATTCTAATCAAAATCTTCAAGGAAATATAAGTTTTTCATTAACTTCCTGTGAAATTATTGAAAATAGGAACACACAACAAGCTGCAATTCAAAGATAAAGATCTCTTAAAAATTAAAAAAGTACTAATTCTACGAAAGAGTGTAATACGGGAGAGAAATTGTGAGAAAGATTGTTACAGCTTGTCATACAAAAGCGTTCTTTCCTTTCCTTATTTCTAACTTGTTTATCAGCTTGTAAACATTTTTAACAAAGAGATCGTTTTTGTGTTCGAAAATAACCGCAACGCCCACTACAACTCTAAACTATTCATAAACTGTGGGTGGTCACATATTTCTGATGAAATGCCATTCGTTTAAAAGAAATACTTTCTTTTAAAAAGTAAAACACAAATAAAAAATAAATATGAAATATGGAGTGTTTTTAAAAGGCACTTTTTCATTTGTTCAATAAAATACACATGTTTATCAAAAAATCTGGAAATCAAAGTAAATTTGAAAAGCATAAAGAGCTTATTTCAATATTCTGTTGGAAATTTAATGCCATTCATAATTTATTTTTAATAAATGATTAAGCATTTTCATTGTAGTTTTATTTTTTAATGTTTTTGTTCCTGTCGCCTCATACTTTCATGATTTTTCTGCCCGGTGCCAAATTTTAGGTTTTAAAAAATTGCTTTTTAAATTTTAGTACACTTAAAATTATTTTTGAAAATACTTTATAAAAATATATTATTGTCATTAGTTTACATTTAGCAATCTTTCGTAAATACTTTTGAAATTAAATTTTTATAATTGCTATATATTCTTGTGTTAAAAAGGTATTTGCTTTGAATTGCTTTTTCTACTAAGTTAAAACTAAAAAAATTAAACTACTGAGATATATGACTATATCCGGGATACTTTATTTAATTTATTAAATGCTTGTTCTTTTTCTATTTGCCTAAAATAGTTGGGTAAAAATATGAAATTTTTATTCAATTAAAGGTGTTTTTTTTAATTGAAATAAATATCTATTTTTGGTTGAAAGAAATTATGATGAAAATCTATTTTAGAAATTTGGTTTGTTCTAACTCATACAAGTAAAAAATATATTACCTCATTCTTAAGCCAAGAACCCATCTAATTTTTAAATAGTGCAATTCTATTGTTGAATATATTTTTTTAAACTTAATTTTTTTCAATTTTAAAGCATTAAAATAGTTGTTAAATGTTTTAAATAAACAGATTACTCATTCTGTAGCTTGAATTGTTTAATTTATTGAAAATTCAATAAAATCTGTGCATTAAATTTTAATCTGCAAAGTTTTTTTATAAGAAGATTTTTATAAAAATTTTAAATTTTCGAAAATACTATTTAAAGTGGAGAATTATGCAAATATAAAAATTAATACATTTTATCAAAGAATAAATATGAAAAAAAATCCAAAACTTTTTCAGCCTTCTCTTAAATTAAGAATAATCGAAAAACAATTATTAAATATCTTCACAAAACAAAGAGTTTCCAATGAAATTATTTTTTTTATTAAATTCATTGAATTCTAATTAAATTCCTTACATTTTAAGGAAATTCATTACATTTAGTTAAATTCATTCAATTGAAAATATTTTACTATCATTAAAGCTAACGAAACACCGAGTTTTTCTTTTAATTTAATCTGGCTCATCCTGGATTAAACAAAAAAAAACTCTTAAAATTCCATCTTCACAAACATAAAACAATTAAAATTGGTACTTGGTTATTTTTACGTTGTTACGTTTACTTGGTTATTTTTAACTTGCGTGTTAAATAATCAAAAATGAAAACCGTCGCCAAGCTGGTTACTTGGCTTTGGCGACATTTAGTGTAATCAGAAAATCGCAAAATAAACTCATTTTATTGACGTAATCATTTAGTAAACCTGAAAATCCCTTATCATCTTGGTGAATTTTTGGCATCTTAAGAGTAGCGTCTACTATAGCAATCTTTGATTAATCTGAGAATTGTCTAATATATCCGGTTGTAGAAAACATAAATATATTCAAGTTACATAAAAGTGCATCAAGTAAAGAATTTTTTTTATTCCCATAGAAGACTATTATGAGAGACGTGGTGAGAACTCCAATACGACTCCACTGATGTCAAACCAACCTGCCAAGAAGTCGACTGACGGGACTAATGCGCCCATACGTGAGACCTCTATGTACCAAACATGTGGACCGAAGGCCTCTCTACCTTCTGGGAACCCGGACCCAAATGCAACGGGAGAGCAAGGACATTGTGAGGCATAGTAACATTTTGCTAATTTTTTGCCCTCATAGCAATCGCATAGCTTTCTCGCACAAAAATACTATTGCATTTTATGTTACGTTTATATATTGTTACAAAAACTCACTTTTCAGTAATTATCCTGAGACTATTTTTAAAAAGTTTAAAATATTTAAGTAAATTAATATATATTTATGATAGTGATATTTAGAGAATTCAGAGATCCATGTGATTAAGCAATTTAAAATAAAATATTTTATTTAATAACAGGTAAAACATTTAAGAAAAAAAATTGTAGAAGTTTTTTTTTTTTTGTATTCTCTTTTTAATTAGTTGACTATTATTTAATCAAACAACAACTCAAAGTTTTGTCTTTTTTTATATAATGCGCTCCTATAATAATTTAAAATTTCCAAATTTTATATTAAAATCGTCATATATCGTACATAAAAATTTACCGTGGCTTTTGACATTGATACATAATTATAACAAGGAGATTTTTTTATTTTTAAATAATTTAATGAGTATTTATTAAAATTGTTTGATTAAATTTTGATTTAGTAAAATATTTATTTCATTGAACTGTTAAAATTTTTGATTGATTTATTTTAAATAAAAATCTTCCAAAATAATTTTAATAGCAATTCTCATTTACCTGTAAACCATTTATCGCACACATTAATAGTTTTTAAAAAAAATTTTAAATATTGCTTTGCATATACATTTTCGATAGATCATATGCTATTTATTAACTTGTAACCAAGTTCACTATTTATTACTGCAGTGCTAAACTCCTGGTGAGACTAACACTATGGTATTACACATTTAGGGTAGTTTAGTATTTAAAATGAATTGCATTTCATCATTTTAAGAGCATAAAAACTATTGTTTATTGCTATTCTAGAAGTATTTTAATCAAGTATTTTATTTTTCATAAATTACATTTATAAATTTCAGCAATAATCAGCTATGATTTTCCCTCACAGTTACTGACATACATAAGAAAAAATTTATATTTTTTGTTAAGAGAAACAAATCCTTTTTTTCTTTCTAATTAGTAATAATTTGTGTTGTGAGTAAATAAAGTGTTAACAGTATAGAGTGTTAACTACTAAATGTATTGATATGACCATTACAGTATTCACAATGGTCCTCCAATGCCATAAGCATGTAAATGTCACATAATATAAAATGGCGCAAATTTTATACAATACATACAAAAATGCAATTTCATTTCTTGCATGATATTCATTATTTTATCTTGCGTTTTATGCTTTAGATTAACAACGGAATACATACATGTAACTAAATAGAATATAAATACCAATTTAATTTTACTATTCCATTGAATAATGCCTCGTTCGTTCAAAATTTGTTTTGGAAAACAGAGTCAAATCTTACGAACGGATGTAAATTATACTTTGCAAATTGTAACATGCATCATACTAAGCATAATATTAATTTATGGCATTCTGTGTAAACAATAGTAAAGAAATAAATTTTTGTAGAATATAATTTTTGTTTTATGTTTTACCAAGAATATCAGTAGGACTCCTATGAATTCCTTCCCCCTCATAACATGATTGTGATCTAGTATTACTAACTTCAACCCGGTCCATCTAATACATTTTTTTTCAGAAAAGGCTTCAGATTCAAAAACACTTTCAAAATAATAATAATATACAGCGGTAGTATATGGCAAAGTGCAGAAAATTGACAAAGACAGATTCAACTAAATGAAAGAAATACACAGGAAAAAAATGGCCAACCTGTCTGAAATCTCAATTTGGTGTATTTGTCACAGACACTAGATCTCGTAAACGAATTATTTTACTAATAATGTCCAAATATTCTGCATAGAAAACTGAATTATTATATGATTTACTTGAATTCTTCAGATTGCATCAGAAAAGGATTACTGGCTCTAAAATAAATCATATAATGTTCTCGGAATCTTCTTAATCCAGTAATTGCAAATAATCAGAGTGTAATTTCTTTACTCATAATGCAATAAACGAAAGGTAAAAAATATTTACTGTGCCAATCATAATATTAACACAGATTTCTGAAAGCTATGACTACATTTTCGACTGTCAAACGATAAATAACAAAAAATTTGGAAAAGTAACAAGTATGTATAGATGGATGGATGACTTTGGATAACTCGTTTTAATGGTTGTAACCATACTGTAAAGCACAACTGGTTGCAACACACGAGACCAACTATCGGTTGCCAATGGAAGGCCACACCTACCTCAGAAACATCACGTGATCCCTATCAGACAATTGCAAAGGGTTCTCTCATCCAAGCAACTATTTTCTATTGTTCCGTTGTGATCATGTGATCAGTAGGGGGTCACCTTCTATTGCGCACAACAGTGGGTCTCGTGTGAACGCTACTTAAGTGAGGTAGCGTGAAAGCTCGTCACGAACATCACGAATTTGAAAATCTGTCAGGTGATTATTAGTCTATGAGCCACAAAATTCCTCATTTTGGAATTTAATTAATATTACATCAGGTGTATTAATCCTTTTTTATAGTGAATGTTTGTTTATTTTTATAACAAATATATCAGAATGTGCAATGAATGAATCTTTGCCTCATGACTGACTCTCATTTTCTGTCTCTTTTCGTGCCCGCCCTCCACCCACAGACTATGAGGACGATATCACCCCGTATGCCACATTCCGGCTGCCCGGATGCGAGTCGGACACCGAGAGCTCACACGAGACAGTTCGAGAGATGCAGACCTTCGGACATCAGCAGTATAGCAGACGATCCTACCCGGACCACGCAACGGCTCAGTATGAGGTTCCCTTCCGCATCTGTCCTATTCCCTCCCCCGTGGTGCATGAGCTGTGCGCATGTTCGGCATGAATAACCATTTTTTAAACGATATGTTTCTAAAAATTATTTCCTACAATTTTTATCTCATCATTTAATTGTTCATTAATTAATGCAAATTCATTCATTTGAAAGTGGTAGTACACAACTTATTATGTATACTAGTCAGATGCCAGCTTAATGAAATAAAAAAGATCCCAGATATCGCCATTAGTAACTCTGGTGACCTAGGACGATGGAAATAAATAAAACGCAACCTTCGGGCTAGCGATGCCCTCTACCCCAACAAAAAGAAATAAAAAATAGCCATAAATAAATAAATGGCGATAAATAATCAGCAAATAAAATAAATCAAGCTGGTTAATAATCAGCCAATAACAACAAAAAAATGGGTAAGACGCATCAAAAATTCAACAGCCAATAAGATCACCACTGAAACAGCAACTAAATATCGTTCGTCTCACCACTCACTGTAGGGTGAATACTGTAGAGGAAGCTTTATAAGCCAGATAACATCCTCAAGTTTGAGAGATCACTTTTATTCTTATGATCATGTTATCTGGTTACTAAACCCGAAGATCACGATTTCGATCCTAGCTATCGCCAATAACTACATTGGTGACTAAGGACGATGAAAATAAAAATAAATACGCAACTTTAGTTCAGCTATCGTAGTGCCCTCTGCCTAAATAATAAATGAATAAAGGGGATAAATAATCAGCCAGTAAAATAAAAAAAATGCAGATAAATGATCAGTCAATAAATAAAAAAGCGATAAATGATCAGTCAATAAATAAAAAAAGCGATAAGTGATCAGTCAATAAATAAAAAAGCGATAAATTATCAGTCAACTAAAAAGGTTGATAAATAATCAACTAATAAATAAAAAAGGGCGATAAATAATAAGCAAATAAATGAAAAAGGTGATAAATAATCAGCCAATAAAAATGAAGATGATAAATAATGAGTCAAAACAAAAAAAAATGAGTAAGACGCATTAAAAATTCAACAGCCAATAAGATCACCACTAAACAGCAACAAAATATCGTTCGTCTCACCACTCACTGTAGGAGGAGTATTGTAGTGGAAGCTTAATAAGCCAGATAACATCCTCAAGTTTGAGTGATCAATTTAAGTCTTATGGTCATGTTATTTGGCTACCATCCATAAGGTCGCTAGCTCGACCCTAGCTATCTCCAAATAGCGACAGGAGTACATAGTCTTTGCCTTGATTACAAGCATTTGTATAGAATAGTCCTTCAAGACAAACATTTTATACAACTTTGTATGTTAAGAATTCTTTTAGCATCATTGAACAAGAGACCCAACTTATGAATAAGTTGAGATTGATTGAAAATTTATTTTTAATTAGATGGGGCTGATGAGGTAAAAAGCGCAAAGCTTTTGTGATTTTATGAAATCATAGCTGCCATTTCTTTTTAAGATGAATTAACCCATGGTTATGGAATTTTGCCAAAATAATTAATCATTAAATATTAACGAGACATGTTTTGTCGAAATTTGCCTAAATCATTTTGGATATTACGTCATAATTAGAAGAGAAATCTTATTCTTCTAGTCACAATGAAAGCATACATGTGAAAGAAATTAGTTCAACTAATGGGTCTAATTAAAAATTTGTTGAAGGAATTTAAAATTCCTTAACAGAAGCACCTTTCTAAGAGTAATAGATTTTTAAAATCAGATTAAGACTTTGAGCTTATACTGTGCAATTATTTGTCGCAATTGTATTCCAGAAAACTAAATAATTTATAATAAATTAACAGAAAGAGAAAAGAAAAAGTATATTTTCAATTAATGTCTCTCATATTTCCATAATTGTATTATAAGTCAAAATATTGCAATAATTGCTTATTGAAAAGACAATTTCATTTAATATCATCAAAAGATTAAGAATACATTATTTTTGAGATGTCTGCTGTACGTAAAGCATATATTAGAGGGTATATTACTGGTAAGAATTATATAACTATACAGCGAAAATGACATATTCGAATTAAGATAATAACAAAAAAGATGACATTCATATATTCAAATACATTCAAATATCGTATTGAAAATACTGCAAATAAATTTAGAAAACCATGCTAAAAATGAGATTAATTTAGGAAATAACCATTGAATACAATGCGAAATTCATTTGTGTATAGATGAGTTCTTTTAATGCTTATAGTTTTTTATTTGAATAAATCAATCAAAAGGCCCTTTCTTTTTCAGGTGAAATACAAAAAGGTTAATAATAAATACAGCAAAAAAAAATGGAATGGTGCATTATTGCTGTTTCAAAATTAAAATGTTTAAACAATATAGTTTTCCCCGATTTCATAAATTTTATTATTATCATGTTTTATATTTTTATTCTTATTTTCCATATCTTTATTTGATGGTATATTTAACCATACCTCGTGATAATAATAAAACAATAAGTTTCAGTGCAATAATTATAAATCTTTGAGTAAATTTTTAAATTTTCGATATTTTTATTTATATTTTTTTCCAAATTCGTATTTTTGAAGTTAAACATTCATCAACGAAATTGAATCACCGAGTTCAAAGCTATTCCATATAAAAATCTCTTGTATAGAAAAATTCATTCATTTACAGATTATGAATGATAGTTCTAAAGAGTAAAACTGGCTTAGCTGAATGCATGTAGATGAATTCTGAATGAACTAATCCTACAGAATTTTTTTTCATATAAATAGAGTATATATAGTAGATATATATTAATCAGATACGTATTAATTAAATAAATCTTACTTTTCCAGTGTGCAAGAACAACTTATACTAAGCCAGGACATCGCTCAATATCAAAAAATTGGTAAGTTATACTTTTTGGGCATTATTTGTGTAACAGCAATTTCGATGCCTTGTCATTCCACAGCATTAAATAATATCGGCTTTGGCAGATTTAAGCTACTAAATTCAGTCTATAATTTAAAATTTGCTAATAGATTTTTGTAAAATAATAGACAACATAAATTTATCATCATGGTGCCTATGTGGTGATATCTTACTAAACCAGATAACATCTACGGGATTGAGCAATTGCTTTTGTCCTGTGATTATGTTACTGGGCTTTAGATTCAAAGGTCCCGGGTTCTATTCCGAGCACATCTCACTTCCCACAATGGTGACCTCGAACAATGAACCTTCAACCTTCATGTGACTGATGTGGCGCCATCTACTGCAACCAAAGCAGTCAGACTCACTTGACACAACAATTCACACACACTCGCCATAACGCTTGGCGTAATTAAAAAGCTCTCCGCTCGCCAAACAAAGATGGGTGCGGCTCATTAGACGCAACAGCTACATACACCAACCATTCACTCAACAAACCAATTCATCACCACTCAACAACAACTCATATCGTTCGCCAGCTCACTGGAGGGTGAGTCTGTGGGGATATCTTAATAAGCCAGATAGCATCTACGGGAATAAGCAATTGCTTTTGTCCTGTGGTTATGTTACTAGGCTTCAGACCCAAAGGTCCCGGGTTCTTTTCTGAGCCAACATCACCTCCCGCACCTACAACACATTACGGAATATTGAAAGGAATTTTTTAACATAAATGTGCTTTTTGTTAAAGAACTTCTTCTAATTTAATTTATTATATCTTCTAATTAAAATATCTTAGTCTGTTAATATTTATTCGGAAAATAATTAAATTAGCAGAAAATGATTGGATATATTTTTTCAATAGCTCTTCTTTGGGATATATTTTATGATTTTATGTTCAGACGAGCAGTTCTTGCATATAATTTAAATATAATATAAATTATAATACATATATTACTTATAATATAAATCTATATCGCCTTCCTAAACCGTGCATTCGATTGCGATGAAACTTGTTCAGCTTATTGTTTACACCAATGGTATGTTTATAGAAAGAGCACAATTTTCTAAAATTTAAAAAAATTTAATCTCTACCGCATATATTTACCAAGGATTAATCTCCGAATTACTTGCTGAGGAGACAGTAAATTCTGTAGAAATGCTAAATTCAGGTTAAAGATTAATATTTTGTAGCTATAGTATGCAAATGTCGTACAAGTCAGAGGTAACAACTTCATTGCAGATTATGCAAGAAAATTTTGGGGTGGCTAACCTTTGAGTTTTATATTTTAATTAAATGTTAGCGTTTTTCGCAACAACCACCAAAAATATTGTAGCACAAATAATTTTTCACCATCTTAATTTTCAAAAATTATCGTTTTATCTACATTAACGATTTTATGGTATAAATATATTTTCTACGTTTTATCAATTTTAAAATAAAATATTTTAATCCCCTTTTTTAACATCAAACTTGAGAATTCTGAACGAATATTAAAGGAGGCACAAGATATAATAGTTTCTTAAATTACCATTCTGAAATAATACCAAGTTTTATAATTCTAAAAGAATACACAAATCCAATGTATAAAAATGAATATTTGTTGATTCGTCATACCATTCATCATATTTCAATAAAACATTGTAAAATTATTAAGAAATTTTGCTTAATATTATTTTGGGGGGGAAGCAACACGCCGGGTACCAGCTAGATATAAATAAACTTTCTATATAAAAATGGATTCAACAAAAATTTTAATAAAAACTATTAACTGTTCAAAGAAATTGGCAATTATAAGAAGAAAATTTATTTGAAATTGATTAAGTAAGTTATTAGACACTAATGCAGACAGTGAGCGAATCTTGAATATTGCTATTTTTCTATCCTTTGAATCATTGAATACATTTCTGTGTTTTATCTTCCCCCCCCCCCTAGTCGAATGTCCGACCTATGACGCGAACTTTCCGTCCGTTCGTCCGTCCATCGGCGTGTACAGTGAGCCCAAGTTCCGGGCTGAACCGGGCCGAGAGGAATGCGAAGAGCAGGAGAATGCCGCCGCCAGGGAAAAGAGACTGCGGCACAAAGAGCTTTACAGGAGATGGATCTGCCTCATAGAGCCCTACTGGGCAGGGTGAGTTTATTCTGCCCTAAAAACATGTTTGATTTGTCACGTATTAATCTCTAGTACAGAAAATTACTTATTATTTTATTCGTATGTGTTATATCAACTATTCTGTATGTATGCTTCTTCGAATAATGTATTTAGAGTCAGGGCCGGCCATCTGGGGGGGGGGGGGCTATGAATGAGGGCTTTGCGACTGAGGGGGGTATTCCCCCCCATTGCCCCCAAAATATAATTGATTTGTCCCACAATTAATCTCTAGTACAAAAAAATTACTTATTATTTGATTCGTGTGTTAAATCAACGAATTCATTTGTATGCTTCTTCGAATAATGTATTTAGAGTCAAGGCCGGTCATCTGGGGAGGGGGGGGGCTGAATGCTATGCACCCTGGTCTTGCAACTGAGGGAGGGGTTATTCTTCCCCCATTTCCCCCAAAATATAATTGATTTGTCACACAATTAATCTCTAGTAAAGAAAATTTCTTATTATTTGATTCTTGTGTGTTAAATCAACTATTTCATTTGTATGATTATTCAAATAATATATTTAGAATCAGGGCCGGACATCTGGGTGTGCGGCAGATGCTATGCACTCAGGCCTTGCTATTGAGAGTGGGGGCACCGTAATTAAGAATTAAAACAGTGTTCTGAACAATAATAATGTTAAATATACTATAGATCTTCAAGCTTGTTTCCATGTGGCTGGCTGAGCATCGACTGACACCTTTATCAGGCAAAGATCGCAGTGATGTCTATAAAAAGGCGGGAAAAGTTCATTTATGAATAAGGAAATCCCTGTCAGACATGTTTAAACAGAGTGGCATGCACTGCGCCCAGATGTCGAAGCTAAGGCTGGGTTCAAATGGACTTGTAAATCATCAGCTATCTGCTTTTGTCTATATTTAATGTATACTTTTTACAATACATTACATAGCTAGTTACTAAATATAATAGATGTTGAACCCTCTTTCAGCAAATTAAAATTAAATAAAGGATTGTCTTCGGTCAAGAATATTCGTTTTTTCTCTCCTTTTTCACATTCGACTGAAACAAAAATTGGACACATGACTTCAATTACAGTGTTGGCTGCAAAAAGGATATATATAGCAATTTCTTATGACTTAGTGTAAGAATGTTGTTCCATTCGTTACTTTCTAGTTAATGTAGTAACAAGCATATAACAATATCCATAAAAAGTATATAATACATTACTACTCGACACATTGTCTTAAAAAAAAGAATAAGGGCTTTACACATTAACGTTTTTCTTCCAATTGTCGCTGTTTAACTTATAAATTAAGAATTCAAATCCAATCTGCGGTATGTAAGCTCTCATAAAGGAAGTTATCTTTGTATTTGTGCTATTGATTTAAGTCTTTGTAAACAAGTTTTATATTTTTCTTCCCCTATTTGTTCTGAAAAACACTTATCGACCCATTTTCTTCTCCTGAAGAAAGTTTTTATGACTCTTTACTGGGAATCCATTAAGGGGTTGTTTGTTCCTTGAAGGGTAATTGGTTCTCTGGGCTAAAAAGGCGTTTTGTGTTTCTGTCAGACTGACAGTATTTTATATGTATACACTTAAAGCGAGCTTATCTTTATACACCAGGCTAAAGTAAACCCCTTTAGAAATAATGCATCAGCCAGCTATTTGCCGAACAGTTTTTAAATAATTTAGTTCTCGTAACAAGCAAAAAAAAATTATTTCTGTCTTCACCACTTAAAATGTCCTTTATTCGTTAAAAATAAAACTTCGACATTTTTGTCAAAATTTTAACGTTCGTTTAACATTCACTCTCCAACCCATTAACTATTTCCATTTTTGATGTTTATTTTTGGATGTAATAAAAAAATGACTCTTTTGTTCGTGAAATAACATTGCTGAAATGTTTACGCAATGCTGTATCTTATTTATACAAATTTATCTTTATAAAGGAAAGATACGAGATTGCATTTACAATACTTATAGTGTAGAGTTTTTATGGAGAATGAAATTCCGAATTCAAGGCCTTGTTTCGCTGCAAATTGCCAAACATAATATTATTATTTTGTTATGAATAATGCATAACTTGTTTACACATAAAAAATTTCTATATACAATTCGTACAATTTTGAAAAATGTATCTTTTATTAATTTTTTAATACAGGAAGTACATTATCATTTCTAAATGCCAACTCTATATATCCTGAAGACATTCTCAAGAAAATATGAAATAATGATTATAAACAAAATTTCCGTTTTAGTGGCCGGATTTGCAGAAAATTTTGCTTGTTTTTCATAGAAAGTTTAGAAACCATTGTAATGTAAAATCTATAAAGAACAAGGATTCATTTTACAAAGATGATTCAAAATAGCAACTCTAAAATTTGACAAAAATTTCAAAGTTTACAAATTGAGAAATGAGCTTGGTGAATACTATCCGACAAAAGATACAAATTAAATTATTAGGGAATTTTAAAATCTTTAAACTTTACTTCTTCGAAAACATTGACTAATAATAGCATAAAACTGTCGTTTCAATTATTAAAAAAAATTCTTTGTTTGGTTAAAATTGCCCGGAATTAAACATATTAAATGTCTATAGTTTAAGTTCCGTATATATGTATTGTGCATTTTAATTTTGTGCAATGCTTGATTTCTTTAACTGCACTTCGTAAGTTGCTAATAAATTGTAATGATTGTATTTCAATGATTCTCATAATAATACTTCCTTAGACACCAACTTTCCAAATTATTAGGTAAATTCCTACAGGA
>JAPMOQ010004213.1:0-32688 GCA_026543055.1 Argiope trifasciata
TATATATATATATATCATTTATGATCCTATATCATTTTTGATTTGAGGGTTAAAGTTAATTTTTTGATGGAAAAAATAGAAAAAGGAAACATGTCATGGGAAAGGATGTTATAGATTCTGGGAAAAAAAGACTCAATTTATCATTTATTATCATGGTATTTAAAAATAGAGACTATTGGGTGAAATTGTTCAAATGAAATGAAATTCCTTTTGGAATTCCTATAAGATGGGCTATACACTATTGTTGACTAACTGCAAATATTGTTCAGGTAAATAAAGCAAGTAAATACTTTTAAGTACATTTTTGAAAAATTGTTACATAAAATGATGTCAAGAAGAAAATGTAATTTAAAAAATAATTTGGCTTATCTTAACTACTTAGATATTTTGCACGACTGACATACGTACATCGAATTTTCGAGTTTGATAGTTGTAAGCAAATAATTAACCATTCATAACGATCATAATTCAATATTAAAATTGCTTTGAATACACAGATACTCAAGTATTCAATGGATTCCGTTTGAATCAAAATAAAAAGAGTCCAAAATAGAAGGTATCATCTTATTAGATAGTAAAGAAAATAAAACAAATAAATGGTTAAAGTTGAAATAAAGACAACAAAATTAGAAATGAGCATAGAGAAAAGGCTTTCATGAGAAAGACTAAATAATAGTACAATGAAAAGAGAAACACAATCAAAAAGAAATTCAATCAAATTTTTGGATTTAATTATTTTATATAGTGTTGCCAATAAAAGTTCTGTTAGTATTAAACTTATTTAAAATGTTTATTTGTTTCTTTTATTTTTACGTTTAATCACATTTAAAATTGGGGAATAAGGTTATAATATTTTATAGTTGTTCTTTAAATATAGATTTTTTTTATTTAAGTACTCTGTTAATATGCTTAAATGACTAATAAAAGCTGTAGTCCTGTCATAGGGGTAGCGTGTCTTCCCCGTAATCTGTGAATTCCGGCTTCTCCTGTTGGTTTGGTTGTGGTTGTTCTTTTGTGTTCCAGCTGTGATATGTGTGAATGTGTCCCCACCCCTTCAAAAAGGTATTCTGCCAGTGAATGTAATTCAGGAAGTAGCTAAGTCATACTGTAGACCCTAGTTGGAGCTACTGGAAAATTAAAAATAACTCCCTCCGTTTAAAACACTGACATATATTTGTCAGCTGGCTTGTAAAATGCCATAAGTTGTAACACAATGACTAATGAGCTTAAAAGGGGAGAAAGACTTCACTCCAAGCATATCAAGTCTCTTTCTTAAGTAGATAGCTGAAATTCTATAAAATTATGTCCTTCTAAAATCTCAATATTAATGTTGGTAATAGTAATGACAAAATAATATCCTAATAGTAATTTATATTTATTAAAGAAATATAGTTTACGCAATAATTATGGATTCAATAAAAAACCGAATATCATCTTCCATTTTATGGATAGATTCAAAGCAAACAGTTAATATATAATTATTATCGGCCTGTTGCACTACTTAGATGAAATTTGCGTTCCACAAACAAATTAAACTCTAAGCAACTCAATGTCTGCAACAGAATTCTTAATCTTTTTTTTAATAACTGAGTTTCTTTTAAATGTAATTAAAATCACAGAGCACATTCCATTAAAAACTACTTAACTTAATTTCATGGGAAACTTTCTCGTGAGAAAACATCTGTTGGAAAGATTAATTTTTTGTGATGATTATTCAACTTAAATATTAATAATCGATATTGTATTCGTTTCTCTCTTCAAATCGTTTCCACTAATTACTTCATTACGTGCAAGAATAATTCCAACTGAATTTATTTTTTAATTCAGATATTAATAGTTAAAATGAAAATTGCTTAAGCAACGCCAATAGTCAACGAATATGACACAATTTAAAATTCATTCATGTAATAAAATTCATTCTTCATTCAGTTAAACGCTTGCTGATTTTCTTTTTAAAACGTTTACCTAATTAATTTCTTCTGAAAAATATATAAAAATACATATGTGAGTAAGAAATTCCGATAATATTGTAATATTTTTTGAGAATATTTGAAATTTAAAATCTTTTGAATTAATTAAAATTTATTATAACAGTATTATCATTTTTTCAGATATTATTATACTAAAATATTCGTTTTACATATTCTCAAAATTATTATTATAAATCTTTTGAAAAATAACTTGCTTTAACAACCGGATTTCGTGGTTTACATTCCCACACTTCACAGAGTCTAATTTTTACTTCAATTATCGAATGTAAAACTATCATATTATGGAACAATCAGACTACTAAAAAATGGCTAACTAAGCTAAATTTTTGTAAATATCTTCTTATAGGTAAGTAAGCTCTGAATACATTTGCTTACATTCTTTTTCGACCTTCACCTGAGATTTGAGCATGTCGATTATATTATTGGACATGCTTTAAACAATACTTTTATAAATAAATAAATTGGGCATTTTGCTCATGACGAATAAAAATGATTTATTAATATTTTTTAACTACTCACTTATAAATATATTAAACGTATTCTTAAAAAAGCTATCGAATTTTCAAAGTAGAGTTTTGATGTCACAATTTACCAATAGAATCAAAACATCGGCTGATACTCTTTTGAGAACTTCATGTCATTGCGTCCGATTTTCTAAGTTTTATATAGAGGCCTTGTGGCCTGGTGGTAAAATCTCGGCTTTGGTACCGGAGGTTTGTAGGTAAGCCCTCTAGTGCACGCACGTTAAATCCGTCGGGGCCAAACGTCCTCCCGCTGGTGTTGTGTGGAAGTTTGTAGAGTGGGTGTCAGCAACCGCGCTTCAAAATTTCGAGGTCCATCTTAAAATAGCCCAAGTTTGGTTTCTAAAAGGGACGTTGATATAACTAAGTTAAGCCTATGTTTTATATTACGAAAATGTAAAATTAAAAAGAAGCGCGAGGAAAATTTTGGTATAAATATTGTAAATTATACTATTTAAATTATTCAACAAATATATATGAAATATAACTTTATCCAATGGAATTTTCAATATTTTAGTCTTACATTAAATTATTAAATTATATTATTAAATTATTAAAATTAATTAGACTATTAAATTATAATTTAATTATATTATTAAATTATTAAAATTAATTAGGCTATTAAATTATAATTTAATTAGATTATTAAATTATTAAAATTAATTAGACTATTAAATTATAATTTAATTAGATTATTAAATTATTAAAATTAATTAAACTATTAAATTAATGTGTAATTATATTATTAAATTATTAAAATTAATTTTACAATTAAATTAATAATCTAATTACATCATTAAATTACTAAAATTAATTTGACTATAAAATTAATTAATTAATTTAAATGATATAATAGTTTAATTTAGTTTAAGAATTTAATAAACGGATTAATTTTAATATAATATTAATTTGACTAATTTTAATAATTTAATAATAAAGATTAATAATCTAATTAATTATGATAATTTTATTATAATAATTTTTACTAATTTTTAATTACTCTGTCCAAATTGTATGAGTGTGACCGATATTTCATATAGGGCAAAATGTCCGTTTTAAACTTTATTATAACTTCTCAGTCAAAAGTAATGTTAAGGTTATGGAAACAAATGCTTTTATTTGTGCAAATAGTAGTTTAAATGACAGTGATATTTTTAAAAATCTAGAATCACTCCAAAACTCATTTCAAACCACAAAATATCTAGTGATATGATGTAGATAATATGCAGCAGATGTTCATGATCCTATCTTATTTTTTGAGAAAACTACGAATTGAGGTAGAGCTAATCAGTAATTGTTGGATCATTGATAAGTGGATGGCAAACTAGTATAAAAAGCAACTTCGGATTCAAAGCACTTTTCCCAATTCCTGAATATTGAATGTAAGTTTAAATAAATAGGATTTAAATCTGAGATGAGAGATGAAAAAATATGCATTCCCAAAACACGATTCTTAAAGCCACTACAGTATGGTTAGAAGTAGTGTATAAATAGAAGAGGAAGACATTAAGAAGAAGACAAGTACTTTCGGAAATATGATTTGAATTTATTGATTTATTATTGAAATTCAATTTATTTTGGAAATACTTTGCATAAAAATAGAATAAGCTCTTCAAAAAAGACGAATATTCAGTGATTGCATTATGTTCGTTTCGAGATTCCTCTTTGAATGTTCAAAAGATAAGCAGAAATCTGACTGCTTTAAATAAATTGTATTGAGCCAAATATTTGAAAATTATTTTTTATTACCTTTAGGACTTATTTAAAAAACAATTTCTCCGTCTTTTAAATAAGATTTGTATTAATATTTCGACATTCAATTATTTACGAATCACCTAACAATCTTGAATATACTAACTTAACTCATGGAAAAAAATATTTTTTTCACAGTACATCATGTATGTGATTTCATTTCATTTTATTTTTTTGAAGAGAGTAACTAAAGACATTGTATCGAACGTTTTTTTTTTCCTGTTTTGGGTTAGTGGGGTGGGGAGGGGACTAATAAAAATGAGCATGATTCCCTATTTTATTATGTAATATGAGGAATTCTTTAAAACTGTTCATATCAATGGTAACTACAATTCCGATGAAATGAGATTTTTAAAATGTGTCTCGGCAAAATTCGGCAAATTTTCCAAAGCATGAACGTTTTTATTTTCCTTATAATTCTTAGGAAAAGTAATTACGTAATAATTAAATTACAAAATTAATAGCGTAATTTTGGATTTTGATATATTTTTAATTTGCAAATATAATAATATAATTGCTATACTATTTTTGAAAACTCTCTAAGACAAGTAAATTAGTTTTTAAAAAATGTTGAATGTTTTATATTTAAGAGAAGCAGCGACGGATTTTATTAGAACTTAAGCCTAATTGGAAGGACGAAGAACTGATTTAACAAAAGTATCATTAAAATAACAGATCCACCAGTTATTAAGACATATAAAGAAAGAAGAAATATGCAAAAAAATCCACTTAATTGCTGGGTTTGATGGGTGCAAAACAGGTGGATTGTACAAAGCAGTGATTAATAAAAAAAATAAAATAGAAGAAAGATTTTATAACTTTTGAAACTTGGCGTTACAGGAAAAATTTTAACTCATTAATAGTGTATTGTGGGATTCCAAATTCCACCAGTGAATACTGAAAGATTGACTCTAATTCAAGGGATAAAAAAGAAATTAAATTTCCATGGAAATATGAATGCTGCATTTAAAACGAATTGAAATTATTTAATACCTAAACGAATAAAAAAAATGAATAAATGTAATGAATATATTTAATTCTAAAAATAATCAAAATATGAATCTGTAAATAAATCAATACAGAAATCATATGAAAGAATGGCCAAACATAAGTTAAGTATTGATTTTTTTAATCCGAGGCATCAAATAAATCTGGCAAGGAGTTTGGTATTATGTTTTACTATATTATAAAATCGATATTTTTGTAAGGGATACAAGTGAAATATTTTTATTGACAGTTTCATTTCTAATTTGTAATAAAGAATAAAAATTAGGTTCGCTTTAAAATAACAGAAGGAAAATTTCTTAGAATCAATTAATCTTTAATGGTTCTATTATAAAGAGAAGAAAAATAAATTTTAATGACAGGCCCTCCATAAAAAGAGAAATTATAATTAATTAATTATTGAAATCAATAATTAATTATAGTTTTATAAAGTAATTATTGTTTTATTGATATTAATTAATTATTCTGTTATTGAATAAGTGTTGCGTTATTATTAATAATTAATTATTATTTTATTATTGAAACTGAAACAACATAATGCGAAAGAACAAAGGGTATCAATATTTACCCCTCGGTATGCTGAGAGTTTTTCCTTTTTTAAACTTAAAATCTAGCCCATTTCTTGAATATATTACTTTTAAAACAATTAAAAGAAAATAGCATTTTCTCATTAGATTTTATGAGGAATGAAGAAAACGAAGAAAATTAGTACTTTAATTCTATAACCTTGTTTATAATAATTTTAAAAATTAAAAAACATAATTATTTCTTTTAATTGACTTTTTAAAAATATTTTTAAGAAAATAGTTTTGTTTCGATATTTGTTTATAAATTCTAAAGGAAAAATCAAAATAAAGGTGAAATTATTCAACATTTCGATAAATGAAGGTAGATTAAAATATAAGCAACTCTAATGAAGCTCACAAGTTTTATTTTTAAAGCTGACTTTCTTTTTTTATTTTATATATATTTTTCAAAAGCGATAACGAATCTAGAGTTGCAACTCTTATTACATGTGTGGAACCTTATTTGCCAGTTAATCATTATAAAATAAGAATAATAAAAAAACTAACATCTTAAAATTTTTTAAAAACAAATATTTACTTAAATGAAGAAACCAAAATGTGGTAATTCCGCTTTTTCAATGAATTCAATTATCTTTGACAAAAAAAAAAAAAAAAAAAAAAAAACCATTCATCCTTGAAAATGAATTTCCTTTTTAAGTTGTTCATATGCTGTTCAATTTACTTTAATTCAAAGTGTTATTTGAATTCACTGTTTTGTTTTTTAAATTACTCAACTAAAATTTTAATTACACTGATTGTTTAAGAAAAATGTAGAAAATGTATCTACGAAAGTGGCTATATGTTTTTAAAAACATTCTTCAATTTGCTTTAAAGGGAAATTTAGGGGTATTTAGTTAACTCAAAGAATATATAGCGTATTATATCATATTTTACTTATCATATGGTTGAATTCATTTGGAATTTTTTCAGGGAAAACGAACAAAAAAATTTTGACTTTCTCACAATTAAAAATTGATCTTTCTTGCTAAATCTATCCATAATTTTCTTCAAATATTATTTAGAAACAAATTTAATACATATAGAAAATACATAACATAAATGTATGCCTACATAAATGCAGGAGGGAGTTCCGATTCCAAAAATATATGTTATAAAGTGATAAAGAAATACAGCATTTTTTTAGTCCCAAAAATTATGATTTTTGATCTTTCCTTTCTCATTTTAAAATTATTTATTTACTGAAAGCAAGAAAATTTTAACGTATATTTTGGAAACGTTAAAAGGAAAAAAATTATTCTTTAATGCTTTATGCGAATTTAAAATTTAAAACTAATTTGAGCTTAATATTTTCACAATAATCAATTTACATTATTTCAATTTAATCACAGTATTCCTTGTTCTTAAAATGGTAAAGTAGGATAAAAGTTTATTTGAGTAATAATATCGTTATTTCTAATCTTTCAATTATAAAAGATCTTTAATCCCACAGCTCATTATTTAAAAAAATAATTACCCCTGGCCCAAAAAATAATTTTCGAATTCTGATCAAATTTTTGCTAAAATAGTTGCTATTAACAAATTAAAGGGGGGGGGGGAATCTTGACGGAAGTATGCTAGATAAATCGTAGTACTACGACTCCAGCCTTTAATGTGTTAATATAAGGGTCAGTCAAATGAAAATAAGGTAGACTATACAATGAGTATATCTCAGAAGTTGGTAACTCAGGAATATTCATGAAAAGTATCTTCTCTTAGGAATCAAGAACGTATCAGAGTGAATGTTCACCGCTCTGTCATTTGTCTCTTAGACAGGATTGAAATGAAGTCAGTGAGTAATGTATGCGTCCGACATCACTATGGAGACCAACGAAGAAGAACAACGTGCTGTAGTGCGCTTTTTTGCTGAAGAAAAAGTATCAGGGAGTGAAATTCGTACCCGAATATCTGCTGTGAATTACGAATAAGCATATCACTTGTGTGTAAGTTTGAGTGAAATAACCGCTATTGGAAATTCCTTTAGTAATAACTGTACATGTCAGACATGAATACTCAAAGTTTTCCTCTGAGCTGCTACAAATGACGCGGACTCTCCACATCCAGGTTCCTTAATAATTATCATGGCTTCCAACCTCATGCAGCTGTTCTTCTACTCTTCACTTCACACCTTTTTAGAACAGACAGAGCAGCCCTGCAGTCTTTAGAGACATGACACCCTTACACTTATTCCTTACAGCCCAGATATCTCTCCTTGCCTTTTCCACATCTTTGAAGCTCCGAAGAAAGGCATGCGAGGTTCTACATTCATAAAATTACCCGTATTATTTGTTAAATTTTTGTAAGTGAAAGTATAAATCAAGGTGAAATCTTGGTACAATCATGATTTCAAGGGCAATCAAACACTTTTATCCAAGAATGTATTAACCATTTTGTCTTATAGTGGGATAAATTTATTAATAGTTATATTGATTACTTTTGAAATAAAAAAATAGTTTATTTACTTTAATTCCATCTGTCTCGATTCCATTTGACTGCCCCTTATACGGGTTTTTGTTAAACCGTTTCAATTCATGGTAGAAAACTATTTTTTATGTATTTTTTATATTTCAATTATTTAAAAAGTATATTTCCAAAATAAAACTTAAGTTATTAAATTATTACATTTCTAACTTCCTTATATTCCTACATTTCTATATTTTAGATGCTTTTTCCCTTAAATAAAAATGATTTTTCTTTCTTTCAGATATTTACATGTGATCATTGAAATAGCTATCTCAATTGTCTAACAATGGCCCTTCAGCAACGTGAAATTTGCAAAGTAGGGGAATCACCCTCTGCCAGAAGACGTTCTCTAAGTCCTCGTCGAGGATCTGGCCCGAATGAAGAAAATAATGAACCAAGCATCGAACATTCCCCAGATGGTACAAAATCTACAAAACTGACCTCTTCACCATCTTCATCTGGCTGCAACACGCCAGAAGCTCGTTCGCCTTCAAAGTGTGAACGAAGAGTATCCACACGCCTCCTGATGCAAAAAGGCGAGGGAAAGATTGATTCTCCAACCAAAAATAAGTCTCCAAAGCATGCAGCTTGGAAGAGCTCCAAGTTCTTCAGTAAAAGTATGGCTTCTGGAGAGCTTCTGAAAGGATTCAAGAAATTGTCCACAGCGACTCCAACGACAAGCATTGTCGTCTCAGAGGAAGATGGGACTACTGTGGCGCCAACAACTGAGAACAAAGAATCCGATTCAAAAACATTCAAGAGTAGATTCAGCTCTTTGAGACGTAAAAGCGGAAGCGATTCAGACAGCGTCCCGAATGTTGATAGTGAATCATTAAAGGTAAGATATATGTATATGATACTGGTAGCGTCTCCTTGTATGCATTATGCTGTCAATAAATACAAAGTAGAGGATGATTAGTTAAACTCTAACAGACGCTGTTATCGTAACATAATTTCAAAATTTCCGAATAGCAACACCAAGTTTTTTTAAAATTTGGAATGCGTTCTCCATAGCAAAAAATAAGAACATTGGAATGGTATATTTAGCAAAAACACTCTAAACAGACTAAGAAAAAAAGAAAACAACTGTAGTTAATTAATAGAGATATAAAATTAAACAGTTTTCTATCGGCATGGCATGGTACTCTAATTCTAGTTATCTTCTGCCGAATCCAAATTATCATCCTGGTTAAAGTAAGCTAAGCTGAAAATTTTTGATTTACAAAAGAGATCTGTTTTCAGTTGTTCTTCTGCTTTTATCATTTATTTTCTCTTTTCTTATCAATTTACCTATCTCTAGTTATTTTCCTGATATAAATACTGTTCCAAATTGCTTACAGTTTTTTCATGCGGAGTTTTTTATTATTATTGCGGAGTATGCGGAGTATTTTTTATTATTATGCAGTAAATGTTTTTTCCTGCATTTCAATAAAAAATCAGTTGGTATTTTCATTTGAAAATTTTGTAATTGTAAAAGTGACTGTTAGAGCTTAACTGTTGTTTTTCATATGATTCTTGAACATATATTTCAAAATACCTTGAACCAAATTTTTATTCATTTCTGTGAATGGTATGTTAGTAAGTCTCATATTTCAGGATGCTCCTTTTTAAAATCACCCTGTATGTAGTTAATTTTGTTGAAATTAAAGGAGACATATTATTAAAATTGTATTAAACATGCATTTATTTTTTAATAATGATAGTTTTGTTATGGCATGAGTTAAAAAATAATCTTAAATCATAAAACGTAGCTAATCGTATTCTAAAACAAGTTGTAGAAATTTGTATTAGAAATTTAATTGTGGGGAAGAAACATGTTCCCAAATTATATGCTTCACAATAGGAAGCTTTATTCCTTTTTGAAAGAAATGTAAAAGAGATTCACAGGCAAAATACTTTAAAATTATTTTTTTTATATTACAATGTGCAACTACCATATTCTTTTAAATATATTTTGATGGACTTACGGCATTTGCTAAGAGTATACAGAAATTAAAATATTTCTCGGTTACAAAATCATATCATATATTATTCGTTGCATATATAGTTGCCTACATTCTGCATAGTTAATGACATACATTGATTCGTGTGAAATATGTTTTCACATTCTCAAAATATAAATATGGCTGTAAACTAATGAATTATAATAATGCTATTTTTAATTTGTTTAGCATGGCAGCCCTGAAGTCCGAGGTATTATCTGCAAGAAAGAGGATCTTATGAATCTTATGACGAAAGTCCCTGGAGCAAAGGAGAGACGAGTATCCTCACCTGCTGAACTTATTGTACCCGTGTCCTCTAGTCTTCCAACGTCTCCGATACCTGTCCTCAAGTCACCATCGCTCAAAGTAGCCCCCAACTCACCACTCACCAGAGGGTCCTTCAGATCGTCCAGGTCCGCTTCTCTAGATCCTACCAGTTTGCCAAATGTAGAACGCATTGCTGCTAGAGTTCCCAACAAGCCTGCGATCAGGACCACGGTCTACCAACCTCCTCAGCCTAGTCGACAAGGCAGTAAAAAGACGACGGATGACATCTGCATCAAGAAGACGGGTGCCTTCCTTGAAGTGGTTCCAGAGGTCAAAAGAAGGTTGTCTGGGCCTCTGATTGAGGTGAAAGACAAAATTGTGGAAGAAAACGAGGAAGGAGAAGAAGCATCAGAAACACCTGTCCCATGGGACGATAGTAATTTCGTGGATCCAAATTTATTAGGAGGAGCTATCGAAGCTTTCCTTAAAGGTATGGGATCATCCCCTACTCCAACTCCCACAACTGAAAAGAGAGTTTCGTTTAAGAAGAATCTTGTCAAATGAATTACTTTACTATCTACTTTGTTTTCATGAATTATATTTTAATTAATATTGATAATATACCACTTGGATGTATTTAGGATTACAATTATAAGATTTTTTGTTTCCTTTTAAATAACTTAATGGAAATAAAGCCATGAAAACTTTTTTTAGTGGCAATAATTATTATATATCAGAATTTAAAAAAAAAGTTGCAATCAAGGAAATTTCATTTTTTTAAATGTTTGAATTTTTAAGTGCATGATTTGTTGATATAAAGTTTGCTTTAAGATTGGCACCGAAGCAAGAACATAAATATAATTAAAAGAGTAATCGAAAAAGGCAGGATGTGTTAAATAGATAACATACAAAACCATATAATATATACACAATATGTAAATCCAATATTGTATAAAAATGAAACAAAAATAATTTTCAGAATGTTCTGCCAATAATAGCTCTTTTTCACAATACATAGCGTAAATAAACATCATTTATAATTTCTTATCGATTTTAAATTTAAAATGTCAAATTTCAAACCCTATAGATTTTCCTTAGGAACAAAAAGTCAGCAGTGATATAGCATCAAAACGTTCACATTCACATTTTAGGTATTTACTTAATTATTCAATTTCTTTCTTTCCAGAATCAAAGTCAATCTATTCTGCGTCTACAAAAGTAAATATGTATTGGTTCCTTGAAAGGAAGAGAATACCAACACTGATAAAGCATAAAACCGTCAACGTTCATATTTTTGCTTATTTCATTCTTTTTTTTAATTTATTTCCTTTAAGAATCAAACTGAATATATTCTGATACTATAAGAGTAAATAATTGTTGGTTCCTTCGAATCAGTGGCAATAAATGTTCAATTAAAGACCACCAAGGTAAAGAGCGGGAGGTATCGAATTTTTACTGATAATTTTGAAAAGAAGACAATGTTAAAATAACATTAAAGAATAATTAACTGATCTCTCTTCAAATACTTTTTTCTAAAAAACAACAATATTATATAGATAATTTTGATAAATAAAAGATCTATCATATAAATTAATTTAAAAATAGAGCTATGTACATAATACAAAATGTTTAGCAAACACTTGTTATTTGTCATTTTGAAATTTTTAATGGCTCATGAAATATTTGAGACATTTCGAAAGTGAGGAACTTTATTTTATGAAAAATTATTTGTAAAGAGAAGAATGCAATATAAAAATAATAAAAGCAGTTATTTTATCGACGAAACAATTTCTTAGTGAATTTTAAACCACGACATCTGAAAGCATTTACATATAATAATTATGATTTGATTTTTAACTCTTAAGCTGTTTTGCATTTTTTTTTTCAATATCTAATGAGCTGGCCCATACTGTTTTCTGGTAGGTGCTGTGCAATGATTCAAATAAAAAATTGAATCAATGAAATGACTATCTAATTTTTGTATAGAATTATATTATCTTTGAAGTATTTTATTTTGACTATACGCTTGAGAAGTGATAGTTTGATGTCGTGACATTTCGGACGATATTTAAAGGTTATTATATAAAAACTGAAGAAAGAAGTTCGTTTTTCTGCAATGCTTCTTAAACATAAAAGTTATTAATGATTATTAAATTCATTTATAAATTAAGATTAAAATTTTATTTCATGTAGCTTGTAAATAGCTGGTTATTAAATAATATTCGTGCATAAATAAATAGGGATATTTTGAAGAGATTTAAAATCTTTTAGTATTTTAAATTGCTAAAATAACTCTTATGAAAATGTTAAGAAGCATCATTAATTAATAAGTGAAATTTACATATTGAACATCTATGTATGCATTGTATCTTGAATTATATGTTTTGTATCATTATTGAGTTAAATCGTTAATACATTATTATACATCTATGTGTAAGCTAATTTTTATAAAAATGTACATATTATTTTTCATTAATAGATGACTAAAAATAAACTGTACTATACCGCCATCATTCATCAATGTGATATTAAATAGTAAACTTTTAGTATTCATATAAAGGTTTCAAAATAAGTGAAATGCTTTAGCAAATCATTGTTTTCAAATAATTGCTGAACAGAAATTTTCTAATATTTTTAGGATACATAAAACTCTCTGATAAGAGAAATAGTAATTATTTTATCCCTTATACTTTTATCATAATTTATATGGCCAGAAAATAAATATAATGATATAATATCATTGAAAATATTAATATTTTTTAATAAACTAATGCTTACAAAATGCATAGAAAGAGTCAAAAGTGAAATGTTTTATCTGATTTATCCTATGTTATATGATAAATATAGTTTAACTATTATTTCTAATTACCAGTTTTTTGCCAATGAGGATTGATTATAAAAATGAAATAAATTAAATATCTATTTTTGTCAATTAATTTCTAAAAAATAAATAGCAAATGCCGTACGTAATTATCATTGCACCTTTCTCTCAAATTACAAAATGGCTAAATGTAAACCTAAAATCAAAATTAAAAGTGTAAGTAGATATCTCACAAATTCCAGTGTTTCACTATATGTAAATATTTAGCTTAACTTGTCTTTGATGTTGTGTTTCTTATGTCATTCTATTTAAGTGCATATTTGCATTTGTTTTTCTGCAATACTTGAACTTAATTTGCATGTAAAATATTCAAATAAATGTATTTACTTCATTTCTACAAATAGGCTCGAGCACATGAAGTGATAAAAACGAATACAATCCAACAACAGTATATACCATTATTCGCTTCCATTAAGAATCAGTGATCTTTTTGGAATTGTTGTTGTTTCTTGCATCATATAAATGTTTTATTACTCTTATAATGTGTAATCTCAAGGCTTTATCAAAATTGAAAGATAATGAGTGTACTAAAATTTGAATTTTAATGTTTAAAAAGCTGTAAAATATTTTATTTGAATACCAAGACAGATAAGTTAATGTGCAAGGTGACCAAGAAGTAACAATAGGTGTTCGGTACACTGTAGCTTGTTATGTACTGCACGAAATATAACAAAATTTGGCCACCATAGACATTAAGTATACGGTTTCGTTTTGTCAAGAAAAAAAATAGTACCGAAAAATGCCGATAGGGATATACTGCCACTAAGCGTATTGATGTGAGAATAAAGTATATATAACTGACAATGGAAACAGCAAATAGCAACGCACCAAATACCAACGAAAAACATGTTTATAACAACTTACAAATTTGATTCAAAGTAATTAGTCGCCTAATGCTGTAAAAATTAATTGCATGTGATACACGAGATTTCCGAAGGTAGTTTGCAGCATATCGGCATTTACTCCTCTACCATCTATCATTATTTGTTTTTGGCGACCAAAGTTTGTAATATTTCTTCAAGAACATGACACGTTACAGGACTCCGGACACCTCCTTCTATTTCTTGATTAATCTTTATTTTGTTTTCAGGCATTGATAAAATAACGATATTATTAAAGCAATATATTGTACAATTCAGAAGTGAATAATTATGAATAATTTGATTCATTACCCTTTGCGATGATGAATTGCTCATGCTACAAATAGTAGTAGGTCAAATATTCAATGTGATTGAGAATCATTAAATAATTCTTAATCAATCGCCAAGGGATGTCAAATTGCAGGCAACAAAATACAAGATGGTTGCTAAGACAAGCAATTCTATAAAATGGTAACAGTTAAAAGTTAAAATTGGGTTACGAATTGGTGACGTTTTTAAATATAAGTTACAAATAAGAGAAGGAATTTTGACCAAGTAAATATTGTAATTAATATAAAACTTTAGCTATGTAAGATAAATAAATTATCTGTCAAAAAAATATCAACTGCATAATATGCATTCAAAAATTAGTATTAGTGTATATTTACAGAATTAATAATTTCTGTGAACCTTCTTTCATTTTAATATAAAGGAAATGTTTTTTCTAATTGAATGATATACTGTTGAAAAATTTCAAAAGTACACTCTACATTTCTTTTTAAATGGCCTCTTTTAAAATAAGACATTACTCAGAAATGGTTAAAAATGACTTATAACTGATAATAATTGTATTAAAGGTTGCTATTTAAAATATATAAATACAATCAATGTGTTTACAATGATCCGAATAAAAAGTTTAAAAACTGTATCTTTTTATCATAAAATTTATCTATTACTTAATATTTTAAAAGTTATGAATTTCTAAATCTGTGCGCATTCTATACTTTCGCAATTAGTGAAACGTATCTCATTTTATAAATAAAAACAAAAAACTGATTTTTTTTTATAATTTACTAAAATTTGTTTCTCTCATGATTCATATAAATGTTGCTACTTGAGTTTAATTTACATAATAAGGAAAGTAAAGGAAGTTGTAAATACCATATCGAACATGCTGTTAGATGTAAAATATGACATACAATAATGCTTATTATGTGTAAATAAATGACTCCATGTTCATTGTTTACACTAATTTTATTTCTGAACATGCTATCCTTTTTACTACAATTATTTCAGCACAATTATTTAACCTGTTTTAATGGATCAATGTATTAAGATTTTAATAAGTGACAGTGAGTAGCAAAGGATAATACAGATGTGTCAGCAATCGAGTGACATTATGGAGATAATACATTAATGTGTTTGTGGCTCCTTTTTAAGCTGAATGTGACCAATGGGTGAACACCTTCAGGACCAGGTGGGTAGATAATGCGTTTCCACAGGCCCGAATATTCTGACGCGGAGCTTCATATTGGGCCCAGGCAGTTTTCACAGTTAAACCTGTATTACAAAAAAAAAATGATATAGAAATATCAATTTAAAGTAATGAGAAAGGTTTGTTCATACCAATAAATCTATCAAATCTGAAACATAGAACAGGAACCAGTGTCTGCCAATGTATGAAGGTCAAATGTCATACAATTAGGCCGTTAAATATTTCACTCTTATCAAAAACGTACACTTTACCTTTATTTACACTTTATCAAAAACGTACAAAATACTATGTAGCGATCCTGAAACTGCAAACAAAAAATCTATTCCCCCTATATAAACCAATATGCATTCCATCCTTTCGACGCTCAATCATTATATAAATTAAATACTAGAGCAAAAAGAAAATTATGGTTTTATAAATGTCCAATCCTCTCAAAAGAGTCGAACACGTGCAATTGCCTATATGTTTACATACCCCAAATCAAATGGGGAAAAAATAATGTCAGAACCGAAAGCGTATAATGAAAGTCAAAACTGTGAGATATATTCATCAGTTATAAAGGACTTCAAGCGCCATCTAGTGTTGTTTAAAAATTTAAATAAAACGTTCCAAATAGAAATCCCGTAGGCTTGATCTTGGGTTTATAGAAACAGGAAGGTTCGTCGCGTATTTCATCATGAGGGTCATGAAAATATACTCGCCTGATCACGTTTACGTGATCATGGTCCTCAACGGGTTAAAATAAGATGCTCCCTTGAATGCTACTTGCATTTGTTGTCATTGATGACGGATTGGTATTAATTTTTAACTCACTTTTAAACCATAATCTTTTTTCTGAAATGAATGTTTTAAAAGGTAAATCGTATTTAACATAATGAAAGTATGTATAAATCAATACCTGTCTTTCCTTCAATAAATGTCTTAAAAATGATTCCAACTTACAGAAATCTACAAATGAGCACATGCACTCTGAAAAACTCACAAATGAGCATTTGCACTGGGAACGGGTTAAAATAAGATGCTCCCTTAGATGCAACCCGCATTTGTTAAGTCATTGATGACGGATTGGTTTTAATTTTTAACTCACTTTTAAACTACAATCTTTTTTCTGAAATGAATGTTTTAAAAGGTAAATCTAATTTAACATACTAAAAATATTTATAAATCAATACCTGTCTTTCCTTCAATGAATGTCTTAAAAGTGATCCCAACTTACAGAAATCTACAAATGAGCACATGCACTCGGAAACGGTTAAAATATATTGTATATATGAGTTTTACATAACCTTCTTCATTCCATTTATTGGGCGGAATTAAATAGTTCCTGAAATACTCCTGAGTTGAATCCTGCTTTGAGATTACACCATGATGTATGTGGATAAAAGATAATTTAATGCCTGTATGTATTGTTGATATTGTGATATATAAACCAACTCTTTTTATCACAGAAACCTCAATATACCAACGACATTTCAAACTCCTAGAAATATTTTCGATGTAGCGAATTTATAAAGCCTTTATTCAGAATATTTTTATGTACCAAGCTTGTGCACTCCGTGTCATTGCAAAGATATTAGGGACTGTAAATATTGTATTAAGTGTTGATTGTTTTTCATGTGTACCATTTATGTATCGTGAATAAAAGATTGAATGGAAATCTTTCTTGCACTCATTGATTCATAAAGTAATATATGATGAAACTTATAAATATGCAATTAAAAGGGAAAAAAAAAGTGTTCGTAACTATTTTTGTATTACGGAGAATGACTTTAAGATTTACCACTTTGTATCATTGAAACTCAATAATTTATAAGCTAAAATTGCATCATGTGAGAATCTCTTTAATGACAAGCAAATATTTTTAATTATTGGCATTTTTCCAGAAAATGAAATTTTAGAAAAGCATCATCTTGTCAAGTAAAAGTACAACTGGTGTAGTTTATGTAAGATCTAACTGAAATACCAATGTAACTCATCAACATACAAATCATGACAAATGACATAATCTATACTATATACATTAAGAATTTTCCAAGAACCTAATATTTTAATTCTTATTCTTAAAGAAGCTCAATTTTTTCTTATTATTACATATTTCACACATCTCTCTAAATTTCTTCTTAGTTATTTCGTTTCACGTAAAAAAACTAGATTAATTTCTTAAAGTACATAATTCACTTTTTCAAAATTAAGAAGGAACATAGTCTAAAATTGAGTCCAGTGGTAAAAATTTCCTTAAAGAAAATACCTTAAAAATGAAGTCTTTAAGCTCGATTTCCGAATTCTGATATTTCCAAATTTCCCTACGCCAGATGGTAATATTAAAAATGCAATTCCAGTCATTTAAAGTCAAATACCATCTTACTAACCAAAATCATTCCTTAATAATATTTCTTATTTTACATCGCTATGATGATTGATGTAGAAATTCTTATCATTGTCTCCCTCTTTTTTACTTTGGAAAATATCCATTCCTACAATCTTTTTCGTAAAATGTCATTAAATCAATTTACTGTTTGTGTCACTTATTTTCAGTTTCGTTAAAGAATATAGATTATAGGCACACTATCCAGGTTATTTGACAAATACTTCTATTCCTGGTCCCTCTGTAAGTTTTCGTATCACATCTATAACATTTTGAGAGAGAACTCTGATGTGGGCTCAATGGATGTAATTAAGATCATGAAATAGTAATTAAAGTTACTTATGTGGGCAGAGAATCCACGAACTAGTGTTAAGATGATGAAACATTCTCAGACTGTTTTCGTTAAGAAGGCAATGCTCTTTGATAAATGTCAAGCAAGGTCAGTATTTGGTATTTAATGGGTTATTTTTATCCAGATAAAGACCGATACTTATGGACAGAAAATCCACTACTGAGTAAGGCGATAATATACTCTCAGATTACCATTGCTAAGAAGGCAATGCTCTTCGATAAATATCAAGCAAGGTCACTGGTTGGCATTTAATGGGTTTTTTTTTATTAATTTCAAGACCTTTAATTATGGACAGAAAATCCACAAATAAGTAAGAAAAGGAAATATTCTCAAATTGTATTTACTAAACAGTCAATGTTCTTCGATGAATGTCAAGAAAGGTCAATGCTTGACATTTAATAGTTAATGACCAAGTTCAAGAATTATTTCCATAATAAAAATTGCTTAGTTCTAGTATCTATTCTATGAAGCAGTGACCTTCGAACTAAATATACAGAAAAATAAATCTGCTAGCAATTGTAATCTAGTTGTATCTTGTATCGCTTTTTATACCGTACGTCCATTATATTAATAGCGCTTTTCGAAACTTGGAATTTAACCCTCCAAGCGGCGGAGACGTCTTTTTCTGGAAGGCACAAACCCTCCGAAACGGGCGTAACCGTGTTTTTTCGTTCTGTTCAGTTGTTTCCGAGACGGGCGCAAACGGTTTTTTCCTACTTTCAATTGAAGCGTCGAAAAGGGCGAAGACGTGTTTTTTCTTCGGTGCCGTCCCCCTCCGTTAATGACCTTCTTGTCAGTGATAGATTACTTTACGATAACCCCCTAAAGAGAGCCGCCTAGAAGCACTTAGCGGTCATAAAAGAATTCCTTATCGTTAAATGATTTAAATAGGGAAGTATTCCAAGGGGTTTTCGGAAACTTATGAGAAAAAATCTTTTCACTAAATTTTACTTAGCAAAATAATAAAGAATTCATTCCTTATTAAAGCAAAATATTTCTAAATAGATTTTCTCTTAAAATGTTGCTATTAAACAATTTTAAAAAACGTCTAACACCTTCAAAAGAATAACAAAAATAAAAGGAATTTTTTTAATATATTTTTTTAACTACTTTGCCCCAAAATTCATGGCATGAATACGTCGACAGATTTTCAGTTTAAGAAATCAAGACTGTTTGTTAAAATTTGATTTTTGACGTAAAAATATACTATTTTCTTTTTCATTTTTTTTTTTAAATACGGCATAAAGACTTGCAAGGAATTTCATGTTTTAATTTAATTATTTGTGTCTAAATTAATTTTTTGTGTTTTATTTAATTTAATTCACAGTAATGTAATTTTATATTACAGCTTCCGAATCAAAAATTGTAATATATTTATTATAGCCATACTGTTAAATTCGTTTTTTGTAAGTCGCAAGAAACGAAAATCCCCAAAAAAAATTAGAAAACAGCTAGAAAACAAAGTAAACAAAAAACTAACATAAACAGTTGGTCCTGGATTTATAAAATTTGGTACATAAATACTTCCTGACCAATAGGTATTCAATAATTAGAATCTTTTTTAAAATTACTAATTTCTTATTTATTAAATATTAATTTAAATTTTATCGAGCAGAAAAGCTTATTGTCAATTGTTGTGTCACATTAAAATTCAAAAGATTAACTTTCCAATGACAAAATTTTCGTTTTCAGGACAATTTTTATTCAGGTTTTATAAACAATTCAGAATTTTAGAAATAATTTGTAACATTTCCTTTTCATAGAAATGAAATAGTAATCAATTTTGTTACTTTACCGTAACAGTCCGTCGTTACTTTCTTAACATTGAGAAAAAAATACCTGCTTTTTTTTAAAAGTAACTTCAGTGAAAATTTTTGAGAACTTTTTAATAGCTTATTTAAATAACACAATGAGCGAATCTTTCACATGATATGCCATAATTGATGAAATCAAGACTAACGACATCATTAAGACTTTGATGATGAATGAAAGAATGTTTTAATGAGCGCTTTAAAATATTTAGGAAACTATTTTTAAAATGTGACATATCAGATACGTTATATACATTGCAATTAATCCCAATTCAAAATAATAATTCTCTAAAACTATTTAAAAATGTTTCTGTAATTTCAAATGATATCATACTAATAGTTTCAAAATATTTGCAAAGATTAAATTTTGAAAAAAAATATCTTACGTATTAGAGACTTATTCTAGAGTATCATGAAGAAATAGGAATCGTCAGAGCAATGATTATAATCAAATGAACATTAGCTTGGAAATAGAAATAAAATGCTCAATGCAAATTAAATTTTCGCTACTTTATTAAATTTAATTTTGGATTTATACCCGATTCTGTTCGTGATTAATGTACCGTATTCTATACATTAATCACTGTATTATTTCTGCATTCAGTACGTTATTAATAAATCACTGAAATAAGCTGTAGATTTTTGAACAATATATAAATTAAACAAATATTATTTAAATATGAAAAACTTAGTCTCAAAAAGGCACTTTAATTTCTTCAAGATCAGATTCTTTGAATTAGAAAAACATTAAAAAAATTGTTTGAAGAATCAACCCAAAAATTTTAGTTGAATATTAGTAAAATTAATTTTGAAAGTTGCTTAGTTGCTATAAACATCTCTTGTTATCATCTCCAATAGCCTTAATTTTGGTTTATATTCTGTTTTGCTTTGATATCATTTAGGAATATGACAAGTACGATATTACTTAATTTGGAACGTTCGATTCATACGCTTGCATATTCTGTAATTCAGAATTTTTAAAAAAATGTGCCTATTTGTTAACTCTGATATTTTCAAAGAAGATTCTAAGACGTATTGTGCTGAAGCGCTGAAAAGTGTTTTCTTGCCGAAAGTGATATTTGATTTAACAACAAAACTGTACTAAAATTGACAAATAACTTTTTATTCATAACAGGTAGAAATATATTAAATGATTTTTTTTAATTATATTTTTAAAAAATCACAATTTATTATTTTTTACAAAGGCGTTTTGATTTCATACAAATATTTAGATAACTAAGGCTATAAGACCTTTACATATAAAATAAATCACGGCTACTAATGTGAGTGAATTGCAATTAATATCGCTTCATATCTCACTAAAAACTGATTTCATCAATTGGAAATTTTCAAAAAAAAAATTAGTGAAAAATTTCTTTTCTTTTCTTTCAATATCTTTTGAAAATTGTCTTTCATTTTGAGTTAGAAACAAAAATATCCTATTAATATTAAATGCAAGAACACCTTAAGTGATATTTTCCAACATTTATATAAATTCCAAAAGCTTTAAAATGCCGCTTTGTAAAGTTTGTCAAAGAATTATCGAATCATATGCTTCTCTATGAAAGAGCAACGACATTAATTGGTGTGATGTTTTAATTAAGATGTAAATTTTTCACCTCTCAGTGAAAAAGATATCTTAAATTACGTGTCTAAAAATAAATTTTTGGAAACGCAAATTTTGAAAATTATATGCACTTGGAAAAAAGAATATTTATTCACATATAATATATTACTTATATTATATGCAGAAAAAATTTAAATGTGTAGCATGTCATCAGCATTTTTATGTTTCTAAATGCCTTTCTTCTTTTATATATATATACTTTTAAGAAAAAAAACAATTAATAGTATAGTGTCTTTTGTAAAAATGTTGGAATAATACAGATATGAGATAGTCAATCTAATTATATAAAAAAAAATTAGTTCACAAATTTAAGACCTCTATGCAAAATATTTCTCCCTTTCAAAGATGTGAATTCATATCGCCGTTTAGTTCGAATTTACATATTGCTAATACGAAAAAAAAGTTGGTGAGTGAAGAATGGAGGGGAGGGAAGTGGTCATCAGTAAGATAAGATAACCAGATAGATTACAAACCAGTCTCCCCACTGGGTTAATGGGCACCCCGCAGCTGAGAAAGAGGGGAAGTGAAAAATGCTCGTTTATTTTTCGGACACTGTCTCGTGTGAAGCTGATATTTTTTTGAAGCAACCTATTGACGGATGGAGGGAAATTTTTGACAAGCCAACTCAGAATAACTGGGCGCCCGGAGGGTTAATATCAGGCATTAAGAAAACAAATAAATGAATGAATACAGCAATAGTTTGTAAAAGAAGGAAACTTCTTGAATTTTATTAAGTTATACTTTAATTATTTTGTTATGTTTTATGATTAGGTTTTATTTTTAATATATTAGAACCTTTTTAAAATTCAATCATTTATAAGCATGTTGATTCTGCAACAATATTTAAAATAAAACCCATGGCAAAGCAACTAAGTATACACAATGAAAGACTATTTCAAAGATTCTCATACGCAACCTTTTCCCAGGGCTATAAATCCTTCCAGCTTTAATTAAATAGGAAAGAGGTCTACCGCTTCATGCGAGGCCTGCTGCCGGTGACACAGTATCCGGGCTAATCAATTATAATGTCAATCACTAGAATCTGCCTTGCAAGAGGGTCGATTAGCCAGGAGTAATCTTTACTTCATTGACTTACGAATTCTCTATAAACTAGCTATCATTATCTTAAATAACTGAGTAGTTTGCTGTTTAGTTTCCTTACGGATACTGAATAGAAAAGAAAAATGATGCCCAATAAGACTCTTTTTAAAACAATTTTCGCTTTTTATTTTAAGAAAAAATTTCTTTAGATTAGAGCGTTTATTATGAATTAGCTGAATTTTTACTTTGTTGACAAATTTTTCATTTTATATATAATGTTAAGCGCGGTTTTTAAAGTTCTAGCAATTGAATATTGTATAATACGAACACAGTATAGCAAATTTAATATTAAAATGAAATATTTTTAAATGTTTTCATGAATATTTGAAAGCCCTTTTATTCGAGCTAAAGTAATTATTTTGTTTATTTCTGATAAAAGTATTTGAACGTATCTTATCAGATACGCAATATTTTCATAAGAATCAAAAGTATCTTTGATATGATTTTACAAACAAAATTCATGTGAAGAAGTCATATTACGTAAATAAAATATACATTATTTAGTGAATATGGATTCTGACGATTAATTTCGCTTAAATTCATTCATTGAATAATTCTATTATACTTCTTTAAGCAATTAATTTCTAGGTTCTTTAAAAACTCTATGAAAAAGATAGGAAACGGAAAGGGAGTGCAGGGCATAAAAAATATGAAAAAATGGATGTAATTTGCAGTTTTCTATCATTTCAGTATATTAATTTTTTAAAAAAATATTCGTGTTAAAAGAATGTTAACTAAGCTTTTTTTTGGGTTGCATAATAACTTTGTTGAATCTCAAACATTTCTCGTACTACTAAAATACTCCAATAAAATATTTTCAATCCCTTCTTTATGAACATTTTATATGCTATTCACTTTTATAAAACAGCGCATTTTATGTTACTGCAGTTAAAGCAGTTAAAAGCGTGCAAAAGCATTTACCAATAGATGATAATCCGGAGAGAGATTTATTTCACTGTCAAAGAAAATCTAATACAAGCATAATTTCTTTTAATATTTTAAAAAGTATCTTCTATTATATATATATATATATATATGCATATATATATAAATTAATTAATTAACAAAATAAGACAACCTAATCAAAACAATAATCAATAGAAAAAAATAATCAATAGAAAAAGAATGCGGCCTGAAAATTTCGTCAGGGGCCACTTTCAAGCAAGGATTCCAAATAAGGGATTTTTTCTGTGAGGTGGACAATGGTCAAAAGTATTGACACCTCGTGACCCGAAAATCCCCCGAAAATGAAGGCAAAAGAGGCACACCAATTTAAACAGCAAAAGACAAAAACAAAGCAAAACATTAAAAAACATCAACAAATGAAACAAATATATATATAAAAAGTAAAACTACATAAGAAAAATCACAATTACTGACTCAAATTAAGAAAACCAAAAGTGTACAGACCTAACCGCTAACAACCGTTCTTCCTTTCCAATAATAATACTACAGTGTTATAATAAATTTATTATAACAGTTATAAATAAATCGTCAAACAATTTTTGTATAATGTGTAAGCACTATTATAAAGAGTTTTTAATTAGTGAGTATAATTCCAATTCGACTTATAATTTGGTTAATTCAAGTAAAAAGGAACTAGACAAAAGATTGTTAGCTTTCTCTAAAAACACTAAAATTAAAACATTCTCTTTAAAGTATCCCTATTTGTTCTCCACTGTTAAATTTCACAAAAAACCAATAAAATTTAGATTCGTTACCTGTAGTACAGGCAGATATAATTACTACATGGAAAAGCAATTTTTCAAATACCTAAAAACTATCCTAAGTAAAATTGAAGAAGAAGATTGTTTTGTCATTAATAATAACAAAAAGATTTTGGATTTTTTAAAAGATAAAATTTATAAAATTAATACTTTTGACTTTGAAAATTTATATACCAACCTGCCCCATGAGAAATTAATAAATGTCTGTACTCATATGTATGACGAATATTTAAATGAAAATATAATTAATAAACATAACTGGCTGGTTTTATGCAATTTTAATATTACCGAAAATTATGTCTTCAATGGTATTGATTTTTATAAACAAGTTAAGGGTATTCCAATGGGTACAGCTTTCTCAAGTGCTTTAGCCAACATTTTCCTACATTATTACGAGAAAAAAATAATCAATAATTACTTAATAATCGGACGGAGATTTATTGATGATTTAATTTTGATTAACTTTAGATAATACCAATATTGTTACTAACTGCTATCATAAAGAATTAACTTTAACAGAAACAAATAAAGATAATCTTGAAGCTACTTATCTGGATTTGAGGATCGAAATTGCTAATGATAAAACAATAGTCGGTATTTATGATAAAAGAGACGAATTCAAATTTAATATAATTAAACTCTGTAATTATCACTCTAATCTTAGCTCTAAAATTTTCAAAAATTTAATTTTCTTACAATTTAATAAAATTAAAACAATTTGTAATAACAAAATTTCTTTTATAAAATCAACAAATAGTTTTATTAAAAATTTAAACAATAATGATTTTTCCAAAAACTACTGTAATATCAATATTTTAATAAAAAAAGAAATAATGAAATATTAGTGAAATAGATGGCGCTAATAAATTTCATTTATCTTTAGTTACACTGTAGTATTATTATTGGAAAGGAGCTTTGTTTTTGTCTTTTGCTGTTTAAGTTGGTATGCCTCTTTTGCCTTCCTTTTCGGGTCACGAGGTGGCAATACTTTTGACCATTGTCCACCGATGCCTCACAGAAAAAATCCCTTATTTGGAATCCTTGCTTGAAAGTGGCCCCTTACGAAGTTTTCAGGACGGATTTTTTTTTAATGATTATTTTCTTTTCTATTGATTATTTTTTTGATTAGGTTGTCTTATTTTGTTAAATGATTTATATTCATTTGTATTTTAGTTGTAGCTGCATTTGCGCTCTCCAAATACAATGATTGATTTAAAAACATTTTAATTCTTAAAACTTGTTTGAATCAGTAATGATTTTTAGTTTCGGTTCCGGTTTTGGTTTCGTTTCCGTGGTTACTTCTGTTTCTGTTTCGTTTAAATAATTCTTTGAATATAGTATTTTGGATTTGTTTCATTAATTGGTTCTTATTCATTTACCTTTCATTTTGTGAATGTTTAGCGTGTAATTCTGAATTGAGTTTTAATTTCGATTTCGACTTAGTTGGTTTCGTTTTAATTTTTGTAGATCAAGAAATGGGTTTTGATTGTTTTAATAATTTTATGATATATATATATATATACAGTTTTTTTTCATTCCATAAATTATAAATATAAAAATATAACTATACCGTTTCATTTTCCTGGGAGAAATTCTTAAACAATTCCAAATTATACTGTCATAAAATATTTTCGAACAAGCAACCCGTGAAATATTTCTCCCTTCTTTCGTTTATACAAATGAAAGCCATTTTTATATTTTGAAGCCAAATTCATAAATTGGATGTACTAGTGAATTTATAAGCTTTGAAATTTAATATCACTTATATTTGCTGCCTGATAAGTATAATTTAGCATGAGCTAAATGTTGAATGAAAATAAATTCTAACATAAATATTATTTGCTATTACTTCTTGTACAAATAATGACTTCAATAATAATATTTAATAATTAAACAGTAAGTATCAAAACCCAATTTTTTGAAATGCTTCGCTATAACAGAATTATAAGTATAATATTTCTTTGCTTAGAAGGCAAAATATTCTAAGGAACTTTAACTGAAAAGATGAGTTTGTCTCATTCCAAGATTTTATTTGTAAATCTCCGAGTGACTAATTTAAATAAACACGAATTCTCAAAAATTTATCTCTGTCCGTCAAAATAAAAAAAAGTGAAATTGAGAAGCGTGTAGACTGTAATTTTTTTCCAAGAAATTCAATCTAGATTCGAGCAGCTTTCGGAAAAAGGCGGTCAGATTTCACTTTTACCAGCTCCAATCGTGAGAAATCTGAATACCCCAGAGAAAAGTTATTTCCTGGTTGTTAAAAATCAGTGGCCGTAATCACGATACGTCCACCAATTGTTTAAGTAAAAATCTAGTTACAAATTAAATCTTACGAACATAGTTTCGTATTTCGAAAATCTATTATTTCACATAAGAAAAAATATGTGGAAAGGAGTTTTAATTTTTTCAAAGTAAAATTTGTAAATGGTATTTCTTCAATGGGAATATTTAAGAATTTAATAATATTGTTGCATAAATCTAAATATTACATTTTTTTCTTTTAATTGGTATTTTATGATATAATATTGAAAGAAAAGTTGTCAGAGGGTCGATTAATGGGCCAAGTCCATGATTTAAATTTAAACTTTTTTTCAAAGTTTCGCTTCAGCGTCTGTTGCAAATTAGTGATTTATCTGAAGCTCATATTAATTTTCTATACCTGTACCTCACATGCTTTATATTTTTCTAAAAACATAATTTTCTTTATAGCAGAGATGAATAGAACCTGAATTATTTATGACAACATTATATGCTTGTACAAAAGTTTGAATATATGCTTCATAATCTATTAATGTATATAATCGTCTAAATATCTCTTTAAAGTGATGCGATATCCTGTAATTAAAGACAGTGTGGACTTTTTCGAGTTTATATCATTTAGGAATTTTTCATAACATTTTCTGAAACATTCGGACTAATAGAATAAAGAATGATAATATCATAGTCATTTTAAGATTCAAAGAACATAGGAAAAAACTTAATTTATAGCTGGGAAAATCAAAAGAGACTGAACAAACAAATCGATAATTTGGCCCCTAAGGCTTTGCCTTCACCATATATCACCAAATCAGGCATATTTATACATTAGGTTGTTCGGAAAGTAATTTCGTTTTTTCCTGACAAAGGATTTAATTGCATTTTTCGCACCCAATTTCATACTTAAACAGCAAAATCATTTTATGTTTTAAGAGCTGATATAGCAAGGCTTGAGTGTGAAAAAGTGCAGCTGATTCTTCGCAGTAGTTTTGGGATGGTGCCCTTTTAAATATGGAGAGCAATAAACAGCATTTTCGTCATTTTTTTCTTTTTTGCTATAAAAGGTAAAAATGCTGTTCAAGCCAGAAATAAATTAGCCAATATGTGTGGAGAAGATGTGTTAACAGTACATCAGTACCAGAACTGATTTGCAAAATTTTTCCTTCAAATGAGGAGGCCAAAAACCACCTCGATCAGTTTTTTTTACAGCAAAGACCAAAACTTTTATGAGCGTGTAATCATGTTACTACCAAAAGATATTAGACCAGAATGGCAAAAGGTATTAGACCAGAATGGCAATTTTATAATTTAATAAATAATTTATTCATTAAACGAAAATTTCTTTTCATTTTGACACAAAAATACGAAATGACTTTCCGAACGACCCAATACATGGTGTAAGAAATTAAGATAATTTTCATTTTTGATCTGCGATCTCCAGAACTACTGAACATGTTTTAATGCCATCTAACATGATGCCTGCCCAAACCACTATATTGCCACCTTCAATACCATTTTCTGCTCTAATTGCGAAGACTTTCACTAGTTTTCTGATTTCTGCCTCTAGGAAAGGGTTTATTTAACTGTAACCTTAACCTATGTGAAAAGTGGGCGGATTGATTTGAATCGAAAATTTAATATGCAAGTAAATGTAAAACTAATATCCTTTCCATAAAAAAACCATTAAATTTTTATTAATCTATTATATTTTTAATACTCGTTCTAGCATAATATATTTTCAAAGAAAAATAATGAAAATAGTTTTTTCTTAGTTATTATCGGGTTACCAATTAAAAGACTAAAATAAATACTTATGCCCAACTTACTTTACTATTAAAGCAGTGATGAAATAACACACATTCAAAATGTAGTTATTTAGCATTCTAAAGATGATTCAATTTCAATCTATGACATTTGATTAAAAAGCGCTAGTTTTTTTTTTATTTTCCTCATTGTATTTTCTCCCTTTAAGGACTATTTCAACATTTTGATTCGACATTCTATGAAATATTAAATATGTTTTATAATCATCTTCTAATGAAATATAACATTTAAGAACTTATAATACTTGAATTCTTTATAGAATTAGTGGACTTCTATCGTTGCATATCTGTAGAATATAGTATCTATCATTATTATTATTTTAAAAAAATCATTTTAAATTTAAATAGAATAAAATTATTGTAAATGCAGTTATTGAAGGAACTAACAACAATAAAACCAATTAACAACAGTTGGAACATAATTGATTATGCGAAAAATGCTTCTAAACCTCTAATTAATCATTCCAAGTGCAATATAATAAATCAATAAAAGATGTATATAAGAATATTCTAGCCATTCAAAATGCAATAATTTGTGAAAAAATATTTCATATTGTAATACTTGCATAAAAAAGAGAACAACAACGTATTTCCACGTAAATGGAAAGACAAAACAATCGCGGAACAATCTAATTTAATGCTGCGGAAATGCAGTCGATAAGTTATTCTCACTCAAAACTTCTTGCAAGTATGTTCCTTCTAATTTAAATTCTATGATTCTGATTTGTAAAATTTTGGGAAAAAGCTCTTTGCCCCATCCATATCCACAGTTGAATAAACAGAAGTCAGAACAAATGTTGTTTAAGCAATTGGCTTGTTAACCCCGAGAATTGTTAAGCAGGCTTTTGACAGAATGTATCTATCTCACACTGTGAATAGCTTCTAGAAAACAGTCTATTATGTTAACGAGTATATTCTTTCTGATTTAAATTCTATTGTTCATGTGTGTAATGCCTTGAGAACAAATTCTGTATGTTCGCAGAAGAATAAACAAAAGTTAGAATAAATAAATGTTAGAGCAATGGACTTGTAAACATGAAGAATTGCTAGATAAATTTTTACTAAGAATGCGGTATAGGTATCTAACAAACTTAGCAATAAAAGAAGAACGTGTGTCCTTTTGAAGAATATTTCTCTATACTCTTCCTTTATGCAAGACGTTTTTCGAGCAATTGTGTTCTGGTCATTAAAGATTTGTTTCTGCTTAATTCTCTAGTTTACGGTTGTTAAAATATTGTTTCTACTTGAGAATTCGTTATTCAAAAAAGCAGCTATACTTAATTTCACATCTATCAAACTTTTTCTTCGAGAAGTTATTTAATAAAATCTGATTTTCTAAGTTCGCAAACTAGTTTAACATTTTTACCCATCCAGTGAAACATTTCCATCGAGTTTATTTTATGTCGTCCATTTTGTCTACAATTTTTGAAACAGAGCAGTATTTTATTGCCTTTTATATAAATGCGTTTCAAAACTTTTGTTGCATTTCAAACTCTATATTCAAATATATTCAAACCTTTCCTTACTATTTTATATGATATCAAATTAATGCTCAGGTATCTTTATCAACTTTCCCTCATCTTTTAATAATCTGAATTTTTTAAAATTCGTTTAGTTTTGACGCTTACCAATGAAATTGATTTTTAAATTGGAACTTTGTTTATAACTATGAATAAGTTATGATTCTATTTCAGCCATTTTATATAAAATTAGTAATTATGTGACTAAGTTTTTTTTTATTTATCTGTAAATTTTGCTTGTCTCATAGCAAGTCTTTTTGATTTTTAGTTATAAAAAATTCAAAATGAATTGTTTAATAATTTAATATTGTTAATAGCAATCAAATTTATATCAGTATATTAGATTTATCAATTCCATTATAGCTATTACCAAGCAAATAAATTATAGGATGTATTTTATTCTGTGGTTGTCTATTTTTCAAATCTTTTTTACGATTTTTTTAATTCATTTATTTACTTATTTTTTGTTAAATTTTTTCAAATTATTTTCTTTGTCTCCCATACATTCCTATATTATGATTTTGATGTTATTAATAGTTTATTTAACATATGGCGATGGATTTAATTATGTTTATTTTATTCAATCAAATGACGAGGGTTATTTATTAATGTAAATAACTGTATTTCATCTAGTATTACAGTTTTGTGCAATTTCTCAAACATACACAGTTAAATAGAATCATGAGCTTCCAAATTACCCTTTTTGTAGATCTGGAAATTAAAAAAAAAACAATTATAATTTCAAAGCTAAAAGAAATATTGTCATTATTTTGAATAAATTAAGTCACATTATTTTTAGTATGAGTATAATGCTGAGAAAAATGATATATGATCCAAGTCATTCTTATTTATAAACTATCCTTTTAAGTCCAATTTGAAATCGACAATTAGACGATAGATGATATTTTTAATTTAGTTAAAGGAAATTGATGACTTTACAGAATTTTTTGTCTCAAAATCTTGTTAAATATCTTATTATGAAGGACTAAAAGAATTTATTACATTAAGTTTTCTGAAAAAGTTAAAAGGTTTTAAAAGTATATGAATTAGTATGTACTATTAATAAAAGATATAGCTCCTGGTTCATTTAAATAAAATATGATGGTGTAAAAATGCTCTTAATATCAATAATTAAAAATTCATTCAGTTAAGTACTGAAAAAATATGTTGATAAATTTGTGTGAACTAAGTTTTACACTTTTTTAAAAGTTGATTGAAGCTGAATAAATTTCTATGATATAAAATTAAAATGAATAATTATTTGACGATTTAAACATACTGTTTATGTGCAACATATTTATTAACTTTTTAATTCTGCTTCATCTCACCAGAGTGAAAAATAAATTTATTAAAGTTTTTATACCAATATATAATTATTTGTCTTAAAGTTATATGCAATTATTCAAAACAAGATTAGCTTTCTTATTCTTTTAAGCAAAATAAAATATTTTCTTAATGTAAAAGTAGTTGAAACTCTGAAGAAAATATAGAATAATGGATCCTGTTAAAATTTCTGAAGGCTTATTTAATAAATAAGAAAATAAAAAAAGCCAGTTTTGAATATAAATCAATCTGAAGAGTGATTTCTATCTCTAATGATGATCAATATTTTATTTTTTCTCCATACGAAACGATTTATAAATTGGAGCATTCCATTTTGAAGAAATGCCATCTTTATATATTTATAAAAGAAATAAAGACTTATTTTTAGACAATATTTTCAAATGCAATAAAAGTTTCTCCCGAATGGATATTTTAATAATTCTTTTTGAAGAAAAATAAGTATTTTGATGTAAATAATGCAAGATCTTGAATTTAATGATAATAATGGCACTATGTGTAAAATATAAATGAATACATTTAAATGTAATAACGTATAAGTTAGTATGTGTATACGGTTATTAAGATTTTTAAAAATAATATTTTCGATACAACTTAACATTATTAGAAAATCAGATCAATTTTTAAATCCTGATTAAATAATTTAATGACAGTTTTAACTATATGTACAAATTTGTGTCCAAAGATTAGTTCGAAATTACATTTTTTCCTTATGTAATGTTGTACAGAAATGTTGTAAGTCGATATTAACCAGACCATGATATCCCGGAAAGAGTTAAGTCGTAAAAAATAATGAATGATAAATAAACTCAAAACAGGGTGTATTCGAGTTCTTTTCAGACTTAACTGTATTTAAAAGAGAAAATTTCATATGAATGCTGGCTTGTTAGAGAAATGTAACAATTGATATGGAATAACACCTTTCTTCATTTTATATTTCATGCTGAATGCTGGAATTCATATGAATGCTGGCTTGTTAGAG
>JAPMOQ010004213.1:55722-65825 GCA_026543055.1 Argiope trifasciata
TATTTAAACTTATATACGCACATACATAATAACATATATATGTGTACAAATATACTTATTTCCAAAATTCACCTTCTATTGCCGAAGGAGCTTTTGATAATCACTTCGGTGATTTTAACTATCCTCTCCTAAAATGTCACCTCTGTAAGTAACCACTCCAAACTAGTTATTCCAACTAGATGAAAAGCTCATGGGAAAACGTGAATTATTGAACCGCTGTAACAGCAACACTACCGGACACTATGCTTGAGTCCTAAGGGCACTCACCGATCCCGGTGCAATCCTTCCCAAAGGAAGTAGTCCGGTCATCGATGGGAGGAGCCAGATCTCCGCCTTTTACTAACACTCTCAAGGGGGGGCAAGAACCAACCACCATGCCGGAATTTTCTTATTAAGAGGTACCCTCCCCATAAGTGGTATACCCTACAGAAGTGTCAGTTTGCTATAAAAGCTGAGCGAGAAGTCTAAAGTGTGATAAGAGCGTTTCTCATATTTATATTTTCCATATTTTTCTGAATATATTGTTATGATCTGGTTTATATGTAATAGAACATAATAAATAAGTGAAATTATTAATTTCATGGCTTAAAATACAAGCGGATATAATTCACTCAATTAATTATTCAAAACATTTGGTGTATTCATTCTACTAGTTGCTTGTATGCATTTAAGAAAATTCCGTGTAATTCTTAAAAGAATCCTGCTTAGAAGAAAAGAAAAATTTGAATTAAACTCTGCTTTTTTGTGTTTTCTTTTATTATTTTTGTTTCGAATAAAGATGCAAGTCCTTTCTTTTTCAGAAACCGAAAAAAATATTTCCCCCTTTATCTTAATTTATTTTCAAGCACACAGTGAAACATTATTTTAATTCAAAAATAAACATAAGAAGAAGAATCTGCAATGAATTAATTGAGACAATATAAACATTCTTACTTTTCCTTCTTTTTTTATTTAGAATTAAAAGAAAACAGGAGTTTTTGGAACAATTTCACGGAATGTTTTAATGTGAAGCTCACATTTAATGCTTACTAAAGAATCGTATTTTAGATAAAAGGATTTGATTTTTCAAACTATTGAAATTTTGTTGTTTCGGTATCTTTTAATTTGAATAAATTTATTTAAACTGGAATCAATTTATTTAAACGCTTCAATCATATCTTACAGATATTTTAAGAATATTCTACACCTTTTAATTATCGCAAAAAGGTATAATAAAGGAAAAATTTTACATTAGTAACAATTTGTGTTTCTTTTATTATTGTTTTGGCATAATTTAAAGAATTATAAAAGTAATCACATAAAAATACATTATTTCATTGTTTTTACGCAATTGAATGATTCCATTGTTTATTTTAAATACAAAATTGTTTTCTTAAATAAAAGAGTAGAGTAATAAATAAGAGAGTAGAACAATTTATGTAAAAATGCAAGCTTTGGTATTTTGGAAAATATAAATATGATAAAATAATTTAAACTTAGATGTTCCGCATGAATTTAATTTTGTATTCATTTAAAACATAATGAATTTTTTTCTGAAATTAGTTATTTTTTCTTTTTGTACACGGAGAAATCAAAAGAGAATGTATAGAAGTTGGCAAAAAAACTTGAACTCAAGATTTTGAATGGTTACTAAGACAATTAGGATGAGAAATTTATGCAAAAGGTTATCCAATTTTAATGTATTTATAACCGGCATATCACTTGGCCACCAAACGCAGGTCGTTAGTAATATAAAAATTAGTTTAGGTTAGCTAGGAATATATGCGTAAGTATTTTGCTTGTTACAATATTTTTTTAATAAATAATAATTAATTCACTATTAGAAAGAAATTATAAAAATGAATTGAATTTATAATCGGTAAAATTGCATTACTTTTAAATAAAAATTAATAACTATTTTTATTACTTGTATTACTATTTTTTAAAACGTGGTAAATATTGCAGCCACACTGTAATGCACAATGTCACAAAGAGAAACCGTCATAAGTATTGTACTTCGTAATGTAAAGCCCGACATTATAACACACTGCTAGCTTGAAATTCCAACAATTTTCGTTGTTTCTTGTGACTATTTAATTGCCTGATTTCCTTTAATTGGTAAAAACAACTAAAGAAAGATTCTGTTTAACATCTATATAGTTAGCAAGTCAAAAATGTACAATATCTCTAAATTAAGATAAAAAAAATAATCCAAAATTTAAGTTTTCAATAGTGCTACAATATTGGGAGACTGTCATCATAAGGGAAAAACATGTGTATAGTAAAACTTAATTCAACTAAAATTAAATATCGTTTAAGTCCGCCAATTTGGCGAAATCTCAGACGTAAAGTTTTATTTAAATGATTTTTCTACAGTCAAATATAACCAGTATTCCCGATAAATCATCGGGTTCCCTAAGGGGACTAGTGAGAAAAAACTCGCAGTGATTTTATTTCATTTAACATATAAATTATCTACCTTTGTACAATGAGTATTGTGTTGTTGTTTCTTATGACACTTACCATCGAACAAGCCCGCTGTTTCGAGGACTGCTGTTTAAATCCCAGAGGGTTCATTTCTTTATTTTCTCAGTGGCGCCATCTAGAGAGAAGAGTACGACTTTGCTACTCATGCGTCAGAGCTCTTTTTACTGGAAGGCTTCATTCAGGCATTTTCATTCACTCATCCACAGATCGTAATTTAGATCTCAATCAGAGAACGATAACCTCTGAACCAATACCCTCCGTGGTAATACTATCTACAAGGAGGACTTTGTGACCACGACGGATTTAAACCTGAGTCAGTCCCCACCATGCAAGAAGAGTCTTCTGCTGACGAGTTTGAACTCGCAAAGGACAAGAGTCCAAAGCCCTACCAGCCAGGCTATCCAGGCCCCATGAGTATTGTAAGTCCTATGATGATGATAAATTCCAAAAACCTTTTTAGATGGATTCTGTGCAAAATTATTAGGTAATAAGGGTGTTTATAACGAAAATTCAATAAGTCTTTTTCAGCAACATTGTAGATATGGTATGAAATGTACTATGATATTGACCACAAGACTACCTTCAAGGACTTCTCGTCCAGAATGGCGTAAAAACAAGACCTTACCTCAAAAACAGGCATACCGCTATTTCTCCTACCCGCTCGATTGCACACTGATAATAAATAATGAATGACAGGATTATCGCAACAACACTAGTGCCATCACTGACCACGGTGTAAGTCTTCCATAGGCCAAGTATATTCCGTCATCAATGGGAGGGGCTAGAGCACTAGGATTCACGAGGTACAACTACCATGCTCGAAGCATTTTATCCTCAAGTCACCTCAAAAGTGAGATGTCTAACAAAATTAATAATAATGTGAATAGATATGCTAGAGGAATTAGTGGGCTCACTTGCTTGGGTTACCATATGGCCACCACATTTACCATATTTGCCACAAATTTCAAGGATTATATTGAAGTAGATTCCAGTCTATATATGTATTGAGTTTGTTGGAAAGGAAGTCTTTAATTAAAAATTCATCATTATAAGTTATAATTGAAAGCTGGAAATATCTTGCTTTAAACTTTTACCAGGTCGCATCAATCTAATTGATGTGGATATTACAATAAAACTGTCACAAATCAATACTTTAGTAATAACCACCAATCGTAGTTCACAGATCATAAAAATTCTTTATAAAAAAAGGAGGGGGGGGGGAATGTGCATGGAATTCTAACCTTGAATAAAAGCTTATTAATACTGAGTTGCTGGGAACCAGACATTTATCATTATTTCAGATTGCATCTTTTTACGGTTCAAATTCACATAAATGTGGTGCTATTTAGAAGAATAAGAATTTTATTCAAATCATGATTCAAAATGGGGTTATTTTGAAATAGAATAATGTCATACAAATATATAAGATTTCAAAAATTTAGTGCATTTAAACAGAATGAAAGTTAAAAAATATTGAAAAGCGATTAAAATATATTATGAGAAAGATCTCTATCAAAAATATTGTATTCTTTAAAATAAATTCAATTCACTCAATCTATTATCAAATTAAAAATATTTCATTGTTGAAAAATATTAAGAAATAACCTTATCAATCTTTTTGTCGTTAAAGACAAAAGAAAATCATTTTAAAAATTTCAGTACAGATTGATTAAGTTGCTACTGAAAATATCATCAACTTTAAAATTCATTATGTGTTTAATTGAAGATTAAATACGCTGAAGTATTACTCAAAAAAGTTAAAAATACCGTCCATATGGTGCACCATATATATTAATATGGTAATTTATTTATAATTAAATTTTCCCATTATCTAAATTTAAAGGATGAGAAATTTTAATTATAAATAAAGTGTTTTCAAATTAGAAAGCCTTTAAGATATTGAAAATTCCACCTAACTTTTTTCTGTTATTCCATTAAAAAATATACAGGATCTATGCATGAAGTTATTAAAATTTCATTTATATTCATTTAATGAAAAACATGCAAGATTTTCCAATTAATTACATTTTTTTAATATTAAAATATTTTTATTTAAAAAAGGGTGTCTGTGGTTTAAAATAGTGTAAGAAATTCACTATATTCTTTATTTTCATGCATATTAAATAATTTTCAGCGTTTTTGATTAATTACCTCAAATGTTCAATTAAAAAAATAATAAATAAAACTCATTAATTATTTACTTCAATTAGAGTCTTAAAAAAACTTAAAACTTATAGGAAGAAAGACTATATAATAATTAAAGACAATTATGTTATAGATTATTTCTTTGACAAACAGAATTTTTTGCACGTTAGTATCATGTCATTCAGTAGAGACTAATTGCTTCTTTTTCTTTCGAACCTTGACACTCACCAATAAATAACAATATATTTTTTTGTTCAGATTATGTCAGACACTGTCGCCTGCCAATGTATAGCCCTTTTGGAGTAACTGAGTCATCGGTGTCAGACAATGTTATTTCAAATATGTAATGTTGTTTCCCAGCATGGTAGTTCAATAACTCGAAAGATCATTTTATTATCAGCTCTGTTGGATGCTAATCTGGAGCGAATTCGTGATCTCAGAGCTTGGCGGCACTTTGATGATTTTATGATAAATTTGAAGACTTTGGAGAAAAATAGTTAATGTTTGAAACTGCCAAGAGAAACCGAGATATGCCTGTGTGTTCCAGAACTTATTTTGCTAGACTCAGAGTACAATAAAAGGCCCGTTGTCTCAAATCGCAGTTATTCGTCAAAGGAGTCATCGAAAAAGACGGTGAAATAATTGGATATGTCCAGCGAAGAGCAAGTCTTATACGGAGTTCAAACTATTGCTGAATTGAACTATGAGCTGAATCTAGGTGTTTATTGTAGATGCAGCATCGAATCATGTGAGGCCATTTGTGCAGTAATGAGTCGGTAGCTGGATGCAGTTAAAACGAAGAGACAATGGGGAATTACAGACATGTAGAGAGACCGTAGAGTGAAGGTAAAAAATGTCCTCCTTCCCTTGCTGCATTCTAGCTGGACTCTTTGTGTGCTGGGGCTGTAATTACTACAGATTACGACTAGTGAGCTGTTGTTTGTTATCGTGGGGTGTTATGTGTTTGTGTTCGTCTCATTCGTTATTGAGGACTGCTGATTGTTTTCAGACCATATACTTACTACAAGCGAACCAAGTGACTCTACCAGACTTAGACGAACTGAAGTTCTGTAAAAGTATCCTTTATGGGCTTTGTTAGTCATCAATAATTGTCAGTATACTTTTATTCTAGGTAACAGCAGCCACCACCTCAAATACAATGTATCTCTCTTGAACCATGTCAGTTATCGGTAACTGACATTTTACTTTTCATCCAGGCCTTGTCAGTCGCCAGTAATGAATGCTAATATTTTGTTCAATCTGTTCCTATCATTGTTGATTAATGATACATGTTTAATTATATTCTCCTACTTTTAAAATTTAAGTAATTTAAGAACATAAAAATAAATATGAATATTAAATGCTACCCAAAACAATTCTAGTGTAATTTGAATTTACACATGAAAATTGATGACATAAAATTGATTAAACATGGAACATTTTCAAAAAATTGCAAACTATAGATGGTGTTGCTTTATAAACGAAAAATCCCATAAATATTATGGAATATTACACGTATTTTATTGCAACATTACAAATACATGCAAAAAACCTATACATCTAGGAAATCTATTCGTCGATATAAAAAACGAACATATAAAATATGAATATTGCCATTTATGCTTAATACATTGCCTACGCGATTTCAAGCTCCAATTATTTGTTGCCATCAATTATTCAAATTTCCCTAATTAAAACACATGAAAAAAATCCTTTTATTTATGTATCTTAATTTGAATCAAAGCTATGTGGCATATAGATTTATAACTTTTACATAATTACACTTTCATTTTGGTAAAGACATACAAAATTTCCCGTGAATCAAGGCCAGGTGGCTAGAAGATGACAGTAGTATTAAATATTTCAGAAATGGTTTTATGTGATTATATTACGTATTTTAATTTAGTACAGCACATTTTTAAATAGAATTTCATTTCCATAGGTTAGATATTTTCATTCTTGAAGATTTTGGAATATCTTTTAAAATCAAGTAATGAAAAAATGCCCATTTAAGTATCAGAAATGATAAAATATTTCATAGGTACCTTATATATTTTTTCTACTACAATATACATGATCGAAAATGTGAATAGTTATAATTAAATAATTCATAAGCTTTCTAGACATTTTGGAGCCAATTTCTTTTTCTTCCCTTTTAATGCAGAATTGTTCATACATAAGTGAATAAACTTTATTTCTGAATATTTAGTGATGATATATAAGAAGTTTTAATTAATGATATTTAAATGATTAATGTCGCATATCTATACGATGCTTATAAACTCACTATGCTAACTAAAGTATTTCATGAAATATATTGTAGACGATAATTCAAACTATTTTAATCATTTCAATTTTTTATAAAAATGAAGCAACTATTGAGATTTATTATTCTACACTTCAAAGGCTCCTTTGTTGTTTAATAAGATTGTTAAAAATATTTACGAGGTATTTTGTAAATGTATGTGGTTATATCTAAAAAGAAATATAAAGCATCTGAAAGATGGGGGACATAATGGGGACATAAATTTACTCAAAGTAGTTGCATATTTTAAATGATAGTCTGCAATTATGTTCTTCAAAAGTAATTTTTCAGTTGTTTTATTATGATATTTCCTGTTTACTTTCGTTAGAGCTATTGGTCTCGAATGACGGCCACCTGTTTGTAAGATATGCTTCAGATATCCAAGTGCCATTTATGATACTGAAAAAGGTAAAGTATCTGCTTTAGAAGCATTATACAAGCATTTCTTATGCTTTTAAAGAATTCCGTTTTAATTAAAAGGAACCCTTTCTTTTACATTTTTTATACTGATGATAATATATATACTTAATGAATAATTGTAAAAAAGGAGCAGTGCTTCATATGATGTAATATAGGCACATGGCAACCTTGCTTTAACATTAAAGGGATATTCATTGACACAAATGAGTTAAAGAGAAATATTTAAAAGTGCTGTTTGAATATAATAAATGTTTAAAATATTTTTGCGACAAATACCTTTAAATATAGGTAATTCGATAGTATAAACAAAAATTAAAAAACGAAATTCTTATCGCGCACATAAGCATTCTATCTTTGCAAATTTTGTCTTTGCTTTTGCTTTGTCTGATTGCTTTCACTCTTGTAATGACACAGTTTTAAAATTCTGCTTTTTGCCTACAAAGTATATATGATTTGGAAGATAAAATTATTAACCTGTTTTAATTTAAATATTAAATTTATATTATATGGATTTTAATATAATTATAATTAATATTATATTAGTTAAGTTATTTAAATATTAAGAAACTTTTGTTTTACTGAAGTTTCAGGATACTGAAATGGACAGTAATAGACTGGTTTTTAAATAAACATGACAATATTGACAGACCTTAAATTATTTTATTTAGAACTATAAATTCAATCCTACTCCTCTTCCAATGATTTGTACAAGAGAGAAGCTCAGAAGGCGTAAAATTTAAAATAACAAAAAAATAAAGTTCTGTGCTTGGATTTGACATTTATATGATAGTGGTGATAAATTTTCGGTTAATTTATTTGATACAAAAAAAAATCTAATTTGGTATCATTTTCTCATATTTTAAAAAGAATAACAATTTAAATTAAGCTGTTAATCATTGATTAAACTATGAAAATAACAAAATAGTTAACTTTCTTTGAGGACAAACTAGTTTGAGAAATTTCACAAATATAAGAAAGACATCCAGAAATGAATGAAAATCGCATTACAAAATTAAATCCTTATACGTATAAAACAAGTCACGTTAAAGAAAAGCGTATAAGTAGGAGTGCATTTTTTCATTCCAAAGATGCTTGCAATTTCTCATTTGAAACTAAATAATATGATGCATGTTTAGTTCTCAAATTCAAACATTTACTAATATCAAAATATTTGCAAATTTGGTTGGTAATGATTCATAGAATTATGAAGAACGATTATATCTTCAAAATTTACATTAATAACAAAAAAATTACTTTGAAGCCTCTTGTTAATGATGATACTCGTTATTTTTGAAATGGATGTAGGTCCCCATCATTTGAATATATTAATGAGAATTTAAAATATTTTATTTTTCATTTTTCCAGATTTATTTGTATATTCTATGAAATTTAAGGATTTTGGAATGATTTTAAATCCAATAACATTTTATTTGATTTCCAACAATAATAATGTAGTTTCCAAGGAATTTGAGCAAATCCGCTAGCATTCGACTGGCACTTCAATATTTTACGCAAACAAATGTTTTCACAGCGCAAATACAAGTATATACAAAAACTTGTATGTAATAAGAATACTGTTTCACAAAAATATTTCGCAATTATTAAGGATCCTTTACAATGCTGCATAATTTATGAAGTTCATTAATAACTCAATAGTGAATCGATCTTCTAAGACATGAAATAATAGGCTTTCAGGGCATTAACAAGTGCTTTAATCGTAGTCCAACTGCCTTATACGCTTCGCTCACTAGAAGGTGAGAACTTTTTCCCAGGATATAATATTATTCTGAACCTCATGTATCCAAAATCGAGCAGATCAAGTTTCCATTAATGTGAGATTAATGTGTCATCATGTTAACTTTAAAAATAGCTTATTAATATGCTTTATCATAATATTTTTTTCAAACTGTTAAGATGAAAAGAAAGTTGACTCAAACTTCATATTATAGTTGTTCCTGACCGAAAAGCAAAGTGTGTGTTTGGTTACTTTTCACATGTTATTTAATAGTTAATAGTTTACAAGAGATCATGATATCAAGCTTTATCTGAATAGTAGTGATAATGAAACTGAATTTTTAAGCATGATCTACTGGCTTTCTGTATGTAGATATAATAAGTAAGTAAAGATTGAATAAATAAATAAATAAAGATTGAAATAGCGTAGGCAATATTCATCAGCTTCTTTTAATTGCATAATTTTTTACCTGCTTTTACCAGTGTTGCATTACTGTCACGTACGTATGCTTTTTTAAAATCACATGCGTTTTTAAAAGATTGATCTGCTTTAATATGCATTGCATTATTATTACATATGCTTATTTGACAACAGATGCTTTTTTATAAAGTTGACGTAGAACTATGACACCTGTTATTATTCAGCTGTTATTTTCCTGGAAGGTAATTTTTTTTGGAGAAAATTACCCCAGAAAATTATTTTTTGGAGAAGAGTTCTGAAACTCCTTAATTTTTTTGGAGAAGAGCTTTAATATTTATAGTACGATAAAAAAAACTTCCCCCAATGGCTAAATATCACTTCATTCATATTGTGAAGGAAGATGCTGATATTAAAGGACTTGATTGTTAATTTGAATCCATTATGAAACTGTTTTATGACCTCAGAAACGTGAAAATGTAGTTCTGTGTGAACAAAAATATTGTTTTTATAAAATGTTTTATATAAATTAATATGTTTAGAAATTTATTGCAAAATAGTTGTTTATTATATATATATATATATATATATATATATATATATATATATATATAT
>JAPMOQ010004213.1:67380-89009 GCA_026543055.1 Argiope trifasciata
ATATATATATATATATATATATATATATATAAAGCCTCGCGATTATTTCTTGAAGTCGTGACCAGTTTTAACTACTTAATATATTAATTAAGACTAATGATGACTTAAAAATAACGATAACTTGAAATTTGAGATAATAGATTTTTTGTAACTTTATTTATCTTTAACGCAATTGGACACTGAATAGCATGAGTTTTTGGGAAAAAGTTTTTCAGTGAATCATTAGCAGAATCATATATTGGAGAATTTCATTTCATTTGCAGAATCACTTCATTATAGAATCATTTGAAGAATTTCATTTAAATTTAGAATTTTGTAATTTGTCCTTAATCTGTTTTGGCGACGAGTGAATGTGCACCTGCATAAAGTGTTTAAATTCATTTCTCTAAAAATTGCCTTTACTTTTCTGCATTTTCCCTTGCTAACTTTTAAATGTACAGTATCACAAAAATCATTTTTTGCAATTTTAAATTAAACATTTTTCTTTTAAATTATACCAAGTTAAAGAACAAATAAGTCTTTTAATTTTAATAATTAAAAATGATTATTAATTTTTAAATTATATGAATTTGTTATGATTACAGATAATCTCATTATATAGTTATTTTATAGTGTTATTTTTTTTCCTTTGTTTGAAATGTATAGTAAAAAAGATCATGTTTATTAGAAGATTAGTTGTCATTAGAATCAAGAAATGAGGTCTGGTATTTCAAAATCAAATCGCATTAAGATTACCTGCAGATACATTTTACATTCGCCAAATTGCCTTTAAACGTGATTTCATTAGTTCATGCACTCAATACACAGAACATTCTCCCATTTCCATTCGCTAACTATATTTGAAACTAAATTAATAGACTAATTATAAACGGTTTGGAATGTTGAACCCGACATGTTACTGTTGTTACTTATAGCACTTTACAAGCCTGTTGACGAACTACTAGTGATATAAGCCTAGAGTGCAGTAACTACTGAAGGCCAAGACCGTTGAACACTGGAAGATAGAAGTCTAACTTTTAGCTCACTGAAAAGGACATGCACATTCACTTGCACAACCCTTTTATATAGAGGGTATTCTTGAACCCACCTCACAGATAGAATAAGTAAGAAGAACAAACCATGCCCAAATCAGGAATCGAACCCGGGAAGCCTAGGTTACGTAGAAAACGCGCAACCCCTAGGCCATGTCACCAGCACCCGAATTCAAAGCATGTGATTGGCGCAGTATAGCCTACTTTTGGTTCTTGTGCCATTAAAATTAAATTAGCCATCCAACCGGCACCCGAGCAGGCACTCACGTGTACTTCGTTATTATTAGTAGAGAAGCAAATTTCCTTGCCGAATGATAAATTTAGACACTGGAAAGTTTAACAAAATAATTGTAACATATTGTAATCTACTTAACCATTTCCCTTCCAATTTTTTTTAAGTTACGAAAAATCATCATATTTTTTAAAAAAATTTATTATTAAACACAAGAAAACGAAACAAAACAAAATATGTAGACATTAAGTTGATTTTTTTTATTATTTTTATAGGTTTAAAAGCATTTAGTCTTAATATTAGTTTACTATCCCGAGTTAGCACGGATGAATGAGAAAAATTAGTCTTAGTATGATAGTTTTTGAAGCAAGTGACAATACAAAGTAATACTTGACATTCTGTACTCTAGTATCTGGTCTCTTTTCTTACTGGTTTTCCTCTGGTATCTCAGTGTACACAGTCTCGTTGGATTTGATTTTTTTCACTTGCAGGAATCATTATTTTCATAATAAATATCTGAAAAATCATCGGTTTCGCTATCCCATATCATCGCCATTTTTTTACTTTTCCACAACACAACTATCCTTTTTCATTCATTACTAAATCACAAGCAGACGTATAACTATACAATAGGGAAAACATGTGACCAGACCCTCCAAAGGAACAGCGAAACCAACAAAAATTGAGAAACTGCCAATCAAAACTGAATATTTCCTTTCATTTCCTCCTGGCCGAGTAAAACCAGAAAAAACAAATCGTATCGGAAAATTTTGCTTCTCCCGAGTTTTATCGGGATAATAATTAACTGCAATATATATGAACGCGAAATAACTTTTAATAATAAGGTAAGCGGTTAAATCCCATTCATTTTTTAAAAATCAGTGTATATTCTATGGAACAGTAAAAGCACGATTTAAAAAGATTTCTTCATAGAAACTTCGCAAAATACTGACTTGCAAACTATTCTTTTCTTGTTTGAAAAAGAAATCTAAAATGTTTTACTCCTAAAATGATTTCGGAAACTCTTTGTCTGAACCATGTTGTTTCAAAGTGAATGCAGCTCTTGAGCCTCCATAAATTCTTGTTTGAGGTCTGAGTAAAGATATAAAAGGAAATTCCAGTGTTCCTGCGTGCAGTCCTTTGGCTGAAAATACCATCTGTTAAAAGCTTCTAAAAATAGAATAATGCCTGAGGATAAACGGTGCAGTTTTCAGAACAATTGAATCACTAGTTTTTATGGCAGTAACTAATAATTATACTTTTTTGTTTATGCTAGTGGATAAAATGGTGCTTTTGAAAAAGTTAAGTTATAGAGTTCAGTTTCACATGGAAATAAAGAAATTCAAATAATTTAATCTTTAAAATTATGTAAAAAAATTTTATATACATAAATTCATGCACACAGGCGGATTTAAAATATATTTTTATAATGCTTTTTTCATGCCTTTAAATGTATATAAAGTGGTTTATATTAAATAATTAAATTGCATTTGAAACACATCAAAAGAAAATAGCTTTTCTCTTGATCAAAGAAAATTGTCTAATTTGAAGCCAGTTTATATTCTCAGAATATTTTTTTTATTTAGTTGAATATCTTTTGCATAATTTAATATCAATAGTTTAACCCCAACAATTAAAAAATAATAAGTTATGTCAGAAATTATATTTGATTTATTTAGTAAACTTATTCCTGTTTATTGTATCGATTGGAATACTAAGATATATTTGTATACCAATATATGTTAATTTTCCAGGAATATTGTTAAAGTTGAGATTGAATAATCTCATGCGAATAATTTTTTCGGAATATTTTAAACATCTAATTGTTAAAAATATAAAGTGGAAGGATTTTAATATCTTTGCACTTGTTTAGTTGAATGAGCTCATGGACGATGGAATGGATAATCTATTTACTCGCTGCGCTCATGGTATTCTGCCTTGACAATGTAATTTACTACACAGTCAGATTTGAAAAGCCCATGAACTGTCTCACTTTGCTTATTTATATACTGCAATTATATCAATAATATAGGAAGAATGTAAATTTGTGAGAATGTTTAATATTAATGCCATTAAAAGTATGCTAAAATATTTGATTTAGTCCACTTTCCTTAGAATTTGAATGTTACTTAAGGTATTATTACTGCCAAGATTTTGATAAAATTAGACTGAATTTGAGTAGAGTTAGACAGAAGGAACGTAAAGTAGAAATGTATTCATGAAAATATGGAGATTTCCATTGTTAACCAGGAAACTTTATCTGAAAGAATTGTGTGTGATAGTAAGTAAATCTTTAAAAATTCAATACTTTGGCGTAAGCAGTAGAAATTCTTTACACAGTTTTAAATACCTTGTCAAATGGATCTACAATCAGAATACTTTTTTAAAAAATGATTGACTGATCTTTAAAGAAATAAATAAGGTGTACATCGGAATTTTTCATAAAAATTATTTATAAGTATTTGGCTAAATTCAATGCATATAAAAAACTAATATAATTAGAACAATTATATAGTTGTATAAATTTTTCATTGATTTTTTAAAATCATTACTTTCGATATCTAAGTGAAATTTTCTGGCTATATATTTTTATTATAGGGATTCCAAATGGTTCTGTTAATGGTTAAATGAGATTAAATATTTTTTTTATGGAAGCAAAGTCAACAAAAGCTAGAGTTAATTTTTATTCCGATGATTTTGGTATTAATATAGTAGTCTTTAAATTTACTAGATGCATTCTACCCAACATTTTCAACATCAAAATATTTCAGCATTATATTGCCTATACTTCAGTAACTGAAATCCTGATTCCAAATTCAGAACCTCAACAAAATAAAGATAATATGTAATCTACCAACAAAAATATATCTTATTATGAATATATATTAATAATAAGGTACTGATTTGAATAGATTTTTATAGGAGTTCTTTGAACTCTGAAATGCTTAATATAATAAAATTAAGGCCATTATCATTCAATTAAAAATATATTTCTTTAAAAGTATTTAAAAATAAAGGAATTATAGCAAATGTTTTACAAAATTGCTGCCCCTGAAAAAAAGGACATGTTTTCTATGATAAACTATTTAAAGGCAGCATATTTTGTAATACTATAAACTATCAAATATAAGGAATGTTTTTACATTACCTTACTTCCAAATCTAATAAAAGAAAAACAATAAATAAATAAATTAAATACATTGTTCTCAAATTTTAATTAGTAGCTTATATCTATGGAAAATTATTTTTAAATCCATATTGACTTGGTAATAGAAAATCAACAATAGGTTGCGTTTGATTTAGAGATAAAAATAAAATGTAACTTTTTTATATAGAGGTGACCTGTATTCACTTGTCAAATCAAAATGCTTTTAGTGCAAAGAGTCGTTTTCTACTTCAGTTGGCATTTAAGTCAGAAAGTTGTGTTTACTGAGTGAAAAGCTCACACTAAAGAAAAAAATAAATTCAAATAAGGGCATGTTGAGTCTTTTTCTCAAACTTTATCTCAAGAATATTTCAGATAAGATAAATTGGTCACTTTACACAAAGTACGTTTGTTATCACAAGGAGAAATCTACAAGATAACATTGTTTTTGGTTAGAATAATTTAAAAATAAATTAAGTTATTGTATATCTATATACTATTTACTTTCTTACATACGAAAGATAAGAAAATAAAATATTAAAAATTGTCTAAAATTCGGACAAATCTTTATGTTTTAGACATTTATGCGTCCAAAAAAATAAATTTTTTGATTTATAGTATTTATATTTGACTTTGAATCAAATGATTAAAAAGTCTTTGATCTAGATTGGCGAAATGTGGCATGTCCGTGTCAACACAGAAAGAAGAATCAGTGGCTTTTGAAGGTAAAGACCCCTGAGCAAAAAGAACGCAAAAATCTGACTTCTAGCTCACATGAAGATGACACACCCACAATCGCTTGCACAGCCTTTTTTTACATGGGGGGAGGGTCTCATTCATACACCTCACAGATAGAATACAAGGGAAGAGCAGCCATGCGCGAACTAAGATTAGATCATGGAGAAGACGCCCTATCCCTACGCCAAAACGCCGGAGTGTTGATTTAATATAAAATTGCTGTATTTCTTTCAAATTTTGACAAACTCCATTCAGTCGAACCTTATTTGGCTTCTCTCTGACAGCTAATAAGTTATAATAAATGCGTTTTCTACATGCGATATCAATTTGAAAATTTAGAATGTCCTTAGTTACGGTAACCCTTGTGCCTTTTCGCTAATAGTTTGCTAATAATTATTCTGTCCTGATATAATTTAATATTCTATGGGTGACAATTGTTTATTGCTAATGAAGACAGGTTGAATATAGGTTGGTAACCATTAATATGATGTTTATTTGGGTTCATAAAAGAAAAAAAAATACCAAAACAAATTCCTCGTTAAGGAGATACTATGATATTTCAATCAATCTTTATCTAAAAGTTAATTGAAAATAGCGAATTAAATAAAATTATAAAGATTGAATCTTAAGCGATATTTTGGGTTTTTGGAAAAAACTTACTATCAAATAAAATTATTATTAATTCCTTTCATTGTCAATAGTGTAGATTGATTTCATTCGGAATTTGTTCCATACATCTTCGATGTCTTATTCGCTATATATTTCCTTCAAATATGAAAGAAAGGATAATTTTCTGACAAAAATCGGAAAGAATTTTAAATTATTTTTTACACTTCAAATTTTCAATATTTTCTTCATTTGTCTATAAGAACGAATTATCTTTAATTGCCTACGTTAATTATAACAATTGCAAATCACAACAAAGATTCATGAATGACTATACAATTTTAAATAAAATGAGCGACCTTTACTTCCTTAAATTATTTAGCTTCTAGATACATAATTTTAATTGTAAAAAATTGCATATAAAATTAATTACTTTCACTATGGGAAGGCTATAAAGATATATTTATTTATTCCAATTATGAAGGGAACAAATAGTTACATTAAATCTGTTCGTTTTTTAATGGGACATTTCAAATAAATTTGAAGCAGAAGATAGCCCATCCTAAAGAAAGGGCATGAATAATATATAATTCAGCTTCTTATTCTTTTGATTATTTCTTTCAGAATTAAAAATATAAAGTAGTTCCAGAAATTATAATGGCTGATATTAAAATGTAATAAATAAAATGAAGGAAACATGCAACTTAAAAAATTTTGTTCTCTAATTAAGCGTGGTAAGCAAAAACATAAGAATCAGTAATATTTATTTTCTATCTTACAATTTTTATTGTCTTTTTTTTTTTTTGCTTTTTAGAAAGAAGAAAGGAAAAAAATTCTTATAAGCAGCGAAAAAAAAAGATTTTTACGAAGTAATTTAAAACGACTTTCTAATTATTTATTTATTTATTTGGAAACTTAAAGACATAAACGTTTCTTTAATATTTTGCTTCTTTTATTATAAAATACTGTTTTGAATTTTTAAAAATAATTTTTTCAAATTTTTTGTAATTTATGCATTAAAAGTATAGCGAAGAATCATAAAAAGAATTTGTAAAATATTTTAAATCTGTGTTAAGAATGAAACTGGCAATAAAATTAGTTTTTAATTATCACCTACAAAAAAACATAATAATTTGATATTTTTTCAAGTGGATTTTTTCTTTAAAGTTTCATTTATTTTTTTTTTCTCTTTTCACAATTTTTGTTTGAATTTAAAAAAAGGGCATTAATTTTCTTTGAAAAGCGAATAAAGTTTTCTTTAAAGTACTTAAAGTTCTTTTAATTTTAAAGCATTTTCGGTAAATGTAGTTCAATCGATAATTTCTAAGTTGTTAAAGTTTATAATTTTGATTGTAAAAGTATGTTAAATTACATGAAATTTTATATTTTATGTTATTTGATAATTCTCCCGAGAATGAATTCAAAAATTTGATGTAAAACTACCGACGGGATTGTTAGTTGTAGCAGTTCTTATCATCACAGAAATAGGGTAATATTACTTGCCTCCTGTCAAAGACAAGACATGATTCATAAGGTAAGATTTGTACTCAGTTAAATTCAATCATAATCCCACAAATGCTATAGAAGTTTTTAAGTGATTCATATTGATCCGAATGCCTAATTAGGGGTGGATTAAAGTTGCTGTGTTAAGTACTTGAAAATACAAATAACTCAAAAAATGGCGAATTCGAATTCTTTTGCCACTGCTCCTTGGTGTTTATTAGTCAAACCTTATTAAAAATCTAACATTTTAAAAAAAGGAAATTCCATACTTCTGCGAAAAAAAAACCTGACTGAATTATGAAGTTTTGAATAGCATTATAATAAGTGATTTTAGATAATTTCAGCAGTAGCGCCAAAAAAGATAATCGAATCAACTATCACTAATTCCTCTTGAGGAGCTTTATTTGTCTAAAATAATGAAATTTTACCATTAGCAAGTAAATCATTTTTGATTTTACACCAGCAAATTTGTTTCACTTATTATTTTCGTTATTTTATCAGAATGCATTTATTGACTGAAAAAACTTGAAATATACTTCTTTATTTTCTAAATATTGTTAAATAACGTCATTCCCTAATGGCTTAAAAATTAGTTGTTGAATTACAGTTAAAATAAGTCTACTAAATAATATAACTTCAATAAACCTTTAACTTCATTAAAAGACAAAACAAACAAAATTGCTGGAAGATTTTCTGCCTTCCTTCAATCAGAATTATAAATATATTTGAAAAACATTAACATTTATAATAGGTTTTCATATATAAAAAATAATATATAATGGTTTCAAAATGTCTCTAGTAGAGGTATTTATAATAGAGAAGTAGCGGTGGAAGATCAAAAGGAACACGCAGATGTTAAATAGGAAGATAACATTTTATTTCGTAATCAAGCTGATGATGTTTATTGTTAATCGTAAATGTTGTTCAGTATAATAAATTTTCTAAAATATTATATTACAAAAGGTGCGATTATTTTGCTATTTGTGGGGAATTGTTTAATTTTTCTAGCTTAAAATATAACGAACAAATATTTTAAACATAATTTCTTCAAATTTCACCCACAGAAAATATTTAACACAGCTATTGGATGATTGGATTAATCATATTATTCCTTGATTGTTTGATTGTGAATGATGATCACTCTCATGCACTATGAAACCTTTTTGAATACTGTTTCATTTGGAATGTGTCGATTATCACAAAAGTTTATTTTGAGAAGAAAAAAAAATTGCTAAATTTCTCATTTCTGGATATATTTTTTTCAAAAAAGAAAAAAAATGAAATAATTCATGTTCTCCAATACACATTTAGTATTATTTTGAGTTTTCTCTTTAGCATAAGAAATACCTCAGACGTTTTACTTCCACCAAATAAACATCATTCCCATTCACTAAATTATGTTGATTGCTCTTCTTACTTAAGAGCTTACAGCATGGAATCTGTTTGAAAATGTTACGATTTTTTATTATTTCTTTTTTATAGCACTTGCGCTTCGGTGGCCTGGTAGTAATCTCGGTTTCGCAAGAACGTGATTCGAATCTACCTAAGAACCGTCGTGTAAGAGGAACTCCCACTCATTCTGTACATTATCTTGTTCATTCATCCAGTTTCATTGTACTCAGATCTTCTTCATTCTATTTTTTATCATTTCTTGTTATGCTATATGTTTTCATATTTTGTAATTTGTTTGTTTCTTTCTAATTTATTGTTGTGTAATTTTTTTAATAAAGTTCACCTATATCTATACCAAACCGGAAAGGGACCATATGAGCCCTAGAAATGGAGGTGTGGTGTTAATTGTTAAATGGTACACGTTATATCCGCCATGGCTAAACGCAATCTTGCTAGTGTGGCCTGTTGTAAAGAAGAGGGTGCCAGCACAGGTATCATCCTCTTCATCAGTATGCTGTTCAAAATTACGAGGCCCCCCCCTCCAAATAACCTCGAATAAATTATAATTGCTAGGATGTTAATATAACTAAACTAAACTTCCTGTAACACTTTGAATAAAAATAGTTTACGATAACTAGAAATAAGAGTATTTAGAAATTGCCACAAGAATTTTCATAAGAGAAATATATTAAAGTTTTTTGCTGCAAGTTTCTTAAAATAAATATCCTTGAATCATTTAATAACAAAAAATATGCAAAAAATATTTGAAAATGGACTGCTATTATTTTATAAGTTATAAATTTTGAAATGTGTTGCAATAGTTAACATAAAAGACGGAACAATGAGCTAAGTAGTTAAGAGATAATGCTGTTAGGAAACTTTGAAAATGAATGATAAAGTTTTGATGCATTAAAGGATTCTTAATTTAGGCAAATTATGTTGGAGATCATAATGTTTCTTTGAGTGCTTGCTAGTTTATAAAAATGTAAAAAGTATACCTGATAAATAAAAACTATATGTATATATGAAGGAAATTAAATAGAAGATATGAGTTTCTTTACTTCATTTCAACAGATGAAACAATTAAAGTTTTCAAAACACCTTTTGTAAACATTATGAATTTATTTAACATTCTTGTTAAAGAAGCAAAGTAATAATAAAAGAAGACAGGTTTGCCAAAAAATAAAAAAAAGGTATGTTAAATTTTTAAAAAAGCATAAAAATGTTTTCCTGAAAAGTTTCAATTTGTAAACAAAAAAATCATTTATTTGAATCATGACATAATAAAGACATCAACCATGATTGCTAATTACATGTAACTGCTCGTAATATGTTCATATTTTAGTCCTAAGTATGATGCAATTCTAAATTTAAAATATGTTTTTCAGATTTTTTAATGAAATAAATAATTATCATTTTCAATAGTTTTGTATTAGCCTACTTCACCATCGACCGGGTTCAATGGCAATGTTTAATATCTTTAAATTCAATTATACCTTTTAGATATAATTCCGTGTCCATGATGCAGCCAAAATGTCATTGCTTAAAGATTTGTTATTTTAATTGCCTGAAGCAAATCCTGTTCATTGTCTGCATGAACATAACGTTTCTGTTTGTGACCAGACTTATGGCATCATAGCTAAACGAACGGGAAGCACCTCGTAAATGAGGATCATATGCTTCCAGGCATGGTGGTTGGATCTCGCCAACCCGATGGGTACAGTAAATGTTGGAGATTTGACTTCTCCCACCGATGACGGGGAGGGTTGCACCGATGCCGGGGATGGAGTTAGGACTCAACCTGAGTTCCCGCCAGTGGTGGTCCGGTCATTCAGTGTGCCTTCCGAGTGCCTTCCGGTGGGATGGAGAGTCAGTAAGATGGCATTATAGCTCTATTAAAAATGTAAAAATCTTGCTAATCTAATACACTAATTTTTGCAGTATTGTAGATATGGTTTAGTTTTAATCATTAATAAAAATAGTGCCGTGTATAATATTTTTGTAAGAAATAAATATGTGATATTTTTTAAAGGAACAAGAATTTCTTTCACCCACGAAATCTCTTTAAATAAACTAAAAACCATTCTATTTAATGCCTGAAATAAATTTAACATTTTAAAACATTCTTTTCAGAAACTAACAATTGAGAGAAATGATCTAAGCCAATTATTATTTTCCATACGAAATTTTTTATGATTATTAAAAATTCAATTCTTTAACAATAATCCATGCATGGACTGTGGAGATTCTTTGAAAATATTTTTGGATTAAAAATATATTTAATCTGAGATTTAGAAAATCTAGAGAACCCAGTTGGGAAATAATCTTAAAGAAGATAAAATACATTAAAATTCAAAATCAAACTGGCTGGCATTTAATTTTTACAGGAAACGAAAAGAAATTGAAATTATTTTTCAATTTTGAAAAGCAGAATTTTGATAATCATTGAAGAAATATCTAAAAAGAATGTCAAGTAGGGCTTTTTATTTTCTATCCTCATATTTCTATATCAAGTGAAATGAATATATATTATATATTTTAGACGGATGAGGTTTTTTTTTTTTGATACAAAAGGGTGCTTCTTTAATGATTTCGAAAAGTGGGTTTAATTCGTATTTCCACTCTCAATCTTAAATGGGAAAAATCTTTTCACAATGACTTGTGATTTCATTAAGATAAATAAAGGATAAATATTTGGTAAAATAATATAGATAAAATGTTATTTCTCCTTATATATGTATAAGTCGAAATTGATTACAATTTTTAAAATTAACCTGACCTATTCTGTTATTTCCTGATGTTTCATATATGTTAAGTTTTGTAGACTAGGGTATTCTTTATGTTAATCAATATTGTATTTCAGCGATCTTAATTTTTATTTTATAAAATATAAATTTCCTTGAGATGTTGGAACATGGTGGTGAATTAGAATAAATTTCATTTTAATATTTCATAACATTTATTATATCATAAATGCAAATACAAACTACTGAACCAGCAGATTTTTTTAAAAAAACTATTCTCATCAGCTATGATAAAAACAACTCGGTAGAAAGTGTTTTGATGAAATAATTATAAAAGAAATTAATATATTTCATCTTTAAATTCCACACATACTTGTTTTAAATAACAAATAAAAGCAGCATAATCCAATTTTAATATGTTGCTGAATTTTCAAGTTTTCATTCCCCCTTTAAATAATAAACTGAAATTTTCAATACAAAATTGTTTATAGACGGCTTTAAAACATCTGTAACAACTAAATTTTGCTTGGTCGAAAGACTAAATTTTATCTTTTTGCAGATTTTCTATAGAATAGGCTTATTCTTGAAATACTGCATTGGATTACTATGGTCTTAGACGGAATGAAGTTGACTGAAATTTAATATTTATATGAACAGTATTAAACTGGTGCTCTTTTCCCATCTCAGTTTAATAATATTTCTCAGTCAATAAATTAAGAAAGAGAAGAGAAGGGTACCTTGAAAAAATCAGATGTAATTATATAGACAATAGATTCAGAAGAGTGAACTTTTGGTGGAATTTTTTTCTATAAATTAACTATTACAAATTATCCTGCATCCTCCTGAGCGATTTGTTTTTTTCTTTTTCGCTGAAAATTCTAATTTCTTTTAACTTTAACATACATAAATTCACCTTTTGCTGATACATTCTAACTTTTTAATTTTTAAACAAAATATTTCCTATATAATCTAAATCATTTTTTAAAAATAAAAACTTGCAGTTTGTATTAAATATTTATTTATTTTAATAATTTAAAATATTACATCCTGATATTTTATTATATTTAATTTGTGTATAATGGCAACACTGTCAGTGCAGCCCCTCTTTCCATGTGTAGTTCGAAAAGCAACATCCCAAAGCAAAAGTAGGGCTTGGTGATATGTTCGAATGCATTAATTTTACTCGACAATACCAAGTAAAACATCACTCTCTAAAAATGTAGAGGCCAAGTAAGCTACCAAGATGGCGTTATTGAAATTTTTTCACGTCTATGTTTTGAAATTATTTTATCATGGGAGAGCAGGATATTGTTTTCGCTTGAGGTTTTTGGAGCCTCAAAATGTGAAGACAACACATTTTTGCAAGTTCAAAATGATTTGGGAAAAAATTGATTATTTATCTTTTTTTTTAGTCGGCTTTAACAGTATAAATTTTGAAATATATATCGTCTGCTAATGTAACTTAATTTCGGAGTCTGTTTTCACTGAATAGGTTTTGAAATATTTATCGTCTGATGTTGTAGTTTTTCCCTTAGAAATCACAGTGCTGTTGCCATTTAAAAATAATGTTATAAGCGGTTTTTAAAAATAAATTAGACGAGTCAAAGTATTGTTTGTTTAATTAATAAGTATTGTTGATTCAGGGATAATTTCAACTAATTAAAATGAGATAATTAGAAAATACTATAAAAGTTTGTCACATTTGGTGATTTATTGTCAATTAAAGTTAAGGCTGATTTTTCAAACTATACAATCTCCAATTCTTACAAATTTTCTTAATTAATTTAAGTCGTTAATCAGTGTAATTTGATTTAAAACAAGCTCGATGCTTTTAGATTACGAATGCGTCGATATTTAGAAAAGAAATAGTTTTTTTTTCCACCTAAAAATCGGTCGAGCTACAAAACTTTGTTTGCCAGCTAGAAGAATTGAAAATGAAAGTTCAAAAAATTATAATTAATTAAACTGGTTAATGACTTAAATGAATTAAGACAAATAATAATGTTCTCAAATGATAAACCAAAATTTGCAATAGTAGATTTCATTTTTTTGTTGTTCTGAAATAATCGTTGTAACCTTGTTATAACATTAAATTTAATTGTTATACTCATTAAATTTTAATAAACATAAACAGTGAACCCCGATGCAGGTATTCTAAAACTACAGTATATTTCCTTAATACCTTGCTGGCAATGCAATGTATTTAAAAAAATCTTAATAATAAAAAAGAAACTGAAAAAAAAGAATGTTTGAATTAAACTCTTCTTTTTCTTGAATAACTTTATGATTCATTATTTGAATAAAGAAGGAATTTTTTTTCTTCTCACAAACAGAGACAATAATTTAATACTTTTCTTTTTTTTTATTCCAGTGGAATTCGAAAACATTATTCTATCTCAGAGAACAAACACTCACTGTAGAATCTGCAACGAATTAATTGAGACACTATAAACATTCTTACTTTCCCCCTTTTTTATTTAGAATAAAAGGCTCTAGGTTTTGGAACAATTTCACGAAATGTTTAAATGTTAAATTCGCGTTTAATTCTCACTAAGAATTATTTTAATAAAAAACTCTGTTATACGTTTTTTTCATTTAATATCTTTTGATTTCATTTAATTTCTGTCTATTTTAAGATAAAAGTAGTTCATTAAAATTTCTCGAACATGTCTTGAGGGCATTCAAAAATATTCAGGAATTATTTTTTATTTGCTTCTAGAAAAATTTAATTTTATTCACATTATTTGCCTTTCATTATTTTTATAGCACACTTCGGAAATGTGTAATAAACCAGGGAATTTTCGATAATCATTCTTTTCTCTACTATTATCTTTTGTGAAATGCTTCAAAGAATTTAAAAAGATTGACTAATTAATTGTTTCTTTGAATTTAGATAATTTAATCATTGAATTATTTATCATAAATTCATTTTCTCCATACAATAGATTGAATATTATTTTTATATGAAAACACTAACAAAGACATTTATTTTTATTAGAGAAATTAGCTATTATTATTCATTAGACAATAGTTTTAGATAACATTTAATTTTGAAATAAAAATTATAATAAAAAGTACTTTTTACAAAATAAATATTAAAAAGTTTAGACAGTTTCCGCAAGTTTACATTTATAAATATTAGGTTGTTGAAAATAGTTATTTTTGAAACAAAAAAAAAAAAGATAATGATATATATATGTTTTTGAAATTTATAATTTTTATTTTCTCAGACACTAATAATATATATAGAAAGTATTGCGATCATCAAAAAAATTTTAAATTGATGCATTAACGAATTTTCTGGTTTCAGATCCTCCTCTCCAGTTCAAAAAATACATTTTGAGAAATACTGTCTGTCTATGGACATTTTATCTCGTAACGACTACAGTTAAATGGATAAATTTTGTCAGACGGTATTTATATCAAATTTATAGATATTAGTGAAAGTTCATTTAGAGGGAATATGTATATCTGGTGGCCCTAATATAAGTTATCATGGTATTTTTCAGTCAGCCTGTCTGTTCGAGAAATTGCCAAATAATGTAGAATTCCACCAAATTCCTAATAACGCTTCCATTCTCTTCGCTTGGCGACTTATCTCGCGTATGGTATACATTGGTGACATCTGGGTCTAATAACGGAAAAGTACAGATATTATTACGTTAAGAACGCTGTGCAGATTAAATTTGGTACTCAGATTTAATATCTAAAGTGTACATGGTTATGTATTGGAAGATCGGAAGAATTGCTCGTTTATGCTTTCTTAGAGAACTTCCCTAGCTTTCACAGGAATGTCAAAACAATAATTTAAAAAGGAAACGACGTAAATATAGGAAATTTAGTAATTGATTCTTAGATTGTATTTTATATCAAATTAATATTTAATTAGCATGAAAAAGTAGATAAGCGGTTAATCGCCAATGATCAGAAGGTAAAAATTTATGTGTAATTACTGTTTAGTCGATCGTGTCCTATTATTAATCAGAAGTATACTTATTAGAGATTAAGCGAGAAAATTTTGAGACGGAACTCTCACTGAATCATTTATTTTTGTTTCATAAGTTCATGCAATATATTATAACAATTATATTCAAACCGAAATCAATTATATTCAACATTCGAATCAAAGATAAATTTTTTCAAAAATTTTTATAACCATAGTACCGTTTTCACACATTGAATGAAACCATTTCATTTTCATTTATTTAATGAAAAATATGCAGACACCTTCGATTAAGGACATTTTCCCTCCTTAATTTTGGTAGAATTATAACCAAAATTATTGATACATTTCATAGGGTATATTGTAAATATTTAGACAGAAAAATATTATGCCTTTTTTTAATGGAAACAAAGCTTCCTTTAATTTTTTTTCTCAAAGAATGTATCAAAAGGTACAAAAAATATTTCTTTTGTTACCTTATAAGGTTATTACTTAATAAAACATAGCTATCATTCCAATTATTTCTAAAACCCAAATACGAAATATCTTAAAGATAATCGGCAACATAAATTTACTCAAATTATTTGTTCATACTCTGGAAACATTTTGTTCAAAAAAAATTCTAATGATAAAGAACACTGTAATTATAAAAGCTCTTCTATAATATTTTCTACTTGAAATTTTTTTTTGAATTATTGGTTTGAGATGCAGTCCATGCTTTCTAAGACATTGCTTTTAATGAAAACAACAAAGAGGAAATGCTTAGAAGCACTTTGATTACGTTTACAGAAAAAATCATGTTCTTATTAAAAAGAACCATTCACCTCAGATTTTTTTTACTCAAAATTGATACATATATAGAGCATTTAATGTTTTATATTACAAAATCTATGCATATGAATATCTTAATTTAATATTAAATGAATCCCGAATTTAATATTAATGAATCCCTCTCTTAATTTTATATTAAATGAATGAACATAGATGCGAAAATATTCTAAAGAGAAGTATTTCAAAGAACTATTTCAATATAAAGAAATAACATTTCAAGGTATTTGAAACAAAGAAATTTTTATTTTTTATTTTTCTTCGTTTAAAATACCTTTAAATATTTCTAACACGTTGTTCGAAGATATAAGTCAAAATTTGTCAAATGAAATAAAATTCCTATCACACATGATATTTCGTTTTTTATGAAGCTTCATTCAAAAATATGTGTGAAATATTAATTAATAATATATATATAACAAAAATATGTGTGAAGCATTAATAATTTGTGTTACCTTCTTTTAATAATAACTATTATTGTTTTATTACTTGCTTTGCCATCTTTTAAAAAATAATTTTAAACCTTTTTTTATTTCCCTGCGAAATGCATCTCCCTCATCTGAGAATAATTTAAAATAATGATGTCCTTCTCTAAATAATTTTTTGTGTAGACTCTAGACCAGAATTATTTAAGAAACCAGATTATCTTATGAAAACCAGAACAGATTCTTAAAAAATTATAAGAAAGATTTTGGGTGAGTTTTAAAAAAGTTGTTACTCCGAGGTTAAATTTCAGATCAATAAATATCAAAATATTAGCAGATTTACATTTTTTGACTTCATATATTAAAGGGAGTTCCACATATTATCCTTATCTTGGAAGTAAGAAAAATGATAATTGTATTAAGAGCGTTAAAAAAATCTCAGTTATTGAGACTCATCTAACACCATAGCACATTCGTGGAGTGCAGCATGTTAGAAATGGGTGTATTTTTCCTTATGTATTCACGTTATATTCCTTTCATTCATTCCTTCAATTGAAAATGAATCAGAATTTTTATTAAATTCTCTAAAGACAAACTTCTTCTATTAATGACAATTTGTAGATGATATTTTATATTTCAGACATATCAAAATGATTGGAATCGAAGAAAAAGGAGGATAGTCTTTGTATTAAGAATCCGAGTCAACCTATTAAATATCCAAGCGATCAAGATATTATTGAATTCATAATTGTGAAAAACAAAATTCACTTTCAACATTTCTTTCATTTTGAATATGTGATCTTGCAAATTATTTCATTTTTATAAAAAGGAAATGATATCTGCATATGGAATTATTATCATACGAAGAATTATGACAGTTTTGATTACGTCATTATTAAAATAAAATAATGAAAGGATAACACGATATGCCAAATTTTAATAATCTTTACAATATTTGTTTTTTAATCAAGGAAAGATCTTGTGATCACTCTGAAATTCGTTTACATAAATCAAAGATGTTGTCGCTCCTTATGTCACTTTTCATCAACAAGCTGACTGACGATTCAACGATTTTAATCCAAAACAGCGTCTCTTGTTTTCAGCAGGGCAGCGGTGGCCTGGTGGTAAGGTCTCGGCTTTGGAACCGGAGGGTTTCAGGATCGAGACTCGATTCCACCGAAGAGCCGTCGTGTGAGGGGGTCTCTTGCAAGTTAAATCCGTCAGGCCACACGTCCTCCCGCTGGTGTGGTGTGGTGTGGAGAGGGGGATGCCAGTTCAGGTGTCGTCCTCGTCATCTGATCTTGGTTCAAAATTGCGAGGTCTGTCCCAAAATAGCCCTCGAGTTGCTTTAAACGGGACGTTAATATAACTAAACAAAACAAACAAACAAATTGTTTTCAACAGCCTCATCTAGGGTCAAAAGTACGTCTTAGTTATTCAAGAGTCACAACCCTTTATATGGGGTGGACTTCACTCATGTATTTCATTACTCATTTACTGATCGTAATTTATACCTGAGTCAGGGAACAATCATTTATGAACCAGTACCCCTTATGGTATTTATTGTCTAAACATGGAAAATTTTCGGACCACTACAAATCAAAGCATGCATCGGTTGCTACATGGACTTGAAGTCTTCATCCGGCGAGATTCGAACTCACAACACAAAAAGTGTGAACTATCATCCAAATGACTCCGACCCCCAAGTTTAAATCTAAATTTTTTCATCATTATTTTGCTATAATTTCTATTTTCAAAATATACAATTTTGCAGTCGAATTTAACATTTTTAACTGCTCGATTCAATTATTTGTTGTTTCTCAAGCAGAATATTGAATGCACCAGTATTAAAAGTTTAAAAAAAGCATATTTACGTTTTATTTATTTTAAATCATTGCTTTAAGTTGCTAATTTATATGTATAATTAAATTTAAAAAACAAATTTCATCTATTGTCAAAAATTGAAGTCAAATAAGTTTTCCTTCGTTCAGAAATAAGCAATGAAGGATTTTTAAAAATGAAAATCCAAGAGGAATTCTTCTTTTTCCTAGCCAAAAAATCTTCAAGAGGATTATTGCTTTTCTTCTTGTTCCCACTTCTTTCAAGTAGTTAATATTTGGCTTTCAAAAAATGATAAGAGTTCGTTAACAAACCTGTCAAGTAGTTGCATTACTTATTAACTTTGTGTCTGTTAACTTTCCTCCATGCTTTTGTAATGCAAAATGGAGAGTGAACCATTACGTTTGAAGAGAAAATGGTGAAAGGAAAATAAGGTTTTTGAATATATAAGAATTAAAAACCGGTTGAATTTTTTAAAGAAAATAAAGTATTAAATGTGAATAAGAAACTCCGTTCTTTATACTACTGTTTTCAGCTAAGAGAAAAATACATTACTAAAATTGTTTTAAGAATGTATTTTTATTTTTTATTATGATAGCTAACGTTTACTTATTTTATTTCACCTTTCGAAGCCGTTCATTGCTTATGTGCTTTTTGAAGAGAATAAAGTCTCTGTCAAAAGATTTATATCAGCCAGAATGAAAAAAAAATTTGAAAATTTGTGAAATTGGAATGAGCTTTTTTGAATACATTTTCCTTTACAATTTAAATATATTATTTAATTTTATTGTAAAATGCCCGCCTAGTGAATGCTCAAGTAATTTACATTATAATGAAAACACTCAATGCGAAATTAAGTATTTATTTTCCACTAAATCATGGAGGAATTAAAAGTCAAATACATTCGATTTCAAATTAGATGTTCATTAGACTAATTGAACTTTAGTTTATGGCTCGACATTTTGCGTCTTTGATTTATTTATGAATTCAAGAAACAATTTAAAATTGTTTGTAGCGATGCACTACGATGCAATCAAAGAAACTTCGTTTCCAATTTATTATTTTTAATTGTACTTTTTAAAATTTACTTGGTGTTTTAACTTAGTGTTTATATTTTGAATAGTGTTGAAATTTGTTTTAATCTATTCTTATTGGTATTAACTGTGGCTAACTTTAAATTTAAAGTGCTGTTTTATATTGAAATATTTGTGATTTACTTTTTTTCTTTACTTTCTCAAACGAAACAGAAATTATTTTACTCGGTTGCTAGGAAGGCAGATTTATATATTTCATTCATGAAGAAAAGAAATGTGTAAAAGTGACATTGAAGAAAATGAAAAAATGGAACTGATATAAAGAACTTTTAAAAATAGATTTTCTAGACATTCTTTGTATACATTAATCATATTCGAAATTCAAGTAATGTCCCAAAGTCTGCCCCTGATTATAAAATACGCAATTATTTAAAAACACGCACACATCGAATACATGGAAGTTTTTATTACGGAATATTCGTATTCTTAAATGTTTTTCATTCTAACAGATGGGGCAATTAAAGCAAAAATATGACTTTTACATTTTGGTTTAATTGACAACCATACTCACTTAATATCATTCCAAAAGTATTTTATCTTTTAGGGTTCCCTAATACGTAAGGTGTTTGCACCGCGAAGGGAAGAATTGTATACACTCATATTTAAGATCACAGATGTTTATAGTGTGCATAGCAACTTCGATAATAGTTCGATAATCAATCGTCCTCAAATTTCAAAAGATTTTCATTCTGAAATTTTCTGGTCTGATTGAATTTATTTGAAGACTTTATTATTATGATTATTCCACATATGTCAAGTTATAACAGTTGTCTGATATTTTTTTGTATTAATTAAAAAACTGCAGCTAATCTGCCTTTTTAAAATTTATATGTCCAAATAGCATAGGAATGTGCTTTTAACATCATTAAGTCACATAAACAAACTAAGTGCTTTTTTCTCCTCATTGGTAAGTATTGTTATGTCTTGATCTCATTTATTCTAATCCAGTTTAAAATATTCGATATTTACACAACAGTCGAAAGTTGATTGATTTATACTGAAAAAAGCTCGTGAAAAAAGATATCTATTGATTCGGAGAATAATATTTCATTTTACAAGTAATTTTTTTTTATAATCAAGTGAAAGTAATTGAGTATTTGAACATGACCAATCATGCTTAAGAAAGTGTTAATGTTTTTTCAATCCTTTATCATTCATACATTTTCTAATTTTTGCAGTTTATTTGACAACAAGGAATTGATTAATATAGATCTGCATGCAGCTTCTTCTTGGTATAGCTGTCCTAAACAGCTATTTAGTTGGAAATCTAACACTGTGCCCAATTAACTTAAAATAAATGCAGTTAAATATATTTTAATCAATAAATATGGATACATATTTGATAATTCCTTCCAAAGGAAGTAATTCACCAAAAATTATAATTTGAACTGTTTTGCTTAATATAATAAAAATAATAATCTGTCTTATAATGTCAACATAATAAAATAAAATAAAAAAATGTTGAAAAATACTATTTTAATAAACGCGCATATAAAAGCAAAATATGTAAAAAAAAAATAGTTTACTCTTTTTTTTATATATGTAGCCTCGATTTTAAAATTTGTAATAAATACTCTTAAAACATTAAACTTTAAAAACATTATCATATCTCATAAACCAGTATAATTTTTATTTCTTTTTAATAACAAAAAAGAAAATTTATTTGACGTTTAATCTATTCAAACACTTTATGTGCGCTTTATATTTATGTATTCAATTTTTAAAAAATTAGAAGACATTAACTTTAAAAAGAATGATTTCATTTTTTATAGTCCTTTTAATCTATATTTAGTGAAAAAGAAAGAAAAATTAATGTTGAGAGTTGATTAATATTTTCAGTAAAGTGTGAAAGCTTCTGTTGCATATTTTTTTTGTTTTTTCTTTCTAAAGAAATGATTTTTATGTTATAAAAGTAAGTTATTTCTGTTACACATACACACATATATATGGGGTCGTCTTAATCTTGACCCAGTAGAAATTTCTAAGCCATTAAAACAGATGTAATTTTCCTATTTCCTAAAAATATTTAAATGAAGTTATAAAAGTTATATTTTATGCTATTGGATTCAACACACACACACACACACACACACACACACACACACACAC
>JAPMOQ010004213.1:89109-101170 GCA_026543055.1 Argiope trifasciata
TATATATTCGACTCAATAAAAGCACCTCGAATTTCATTTATTGAAAAATTCACAAATTTCTGTTTTCCTAGATTGAAGAAATTTATTGTTGATCGAAGAAATTTAACGGAATCGATCATGAAATTGTGATAATTTAAACTCTCATCTAGAATTCGAAATAGAAAAATTAAGTATCTTTTAAACAAAACGCGAGTGTGCTAATAATACATTTTTAAAAGAATCGAGAAAATGCATGTAAATACTTTTTCGCAATAAGTAAGACTTGCACATAGTTAGCGTAGCTGAGAGGTAAAGTATAAGCCTTTAAAGCAAAAGGTTGGGCGTTTAAACCAGAGCTACGAGGTATTATATTAAAGGTTGAACTTTAACTTGATTATCTGATTGCCCGATTTGTTGGTCTTGCCTCTGGTGTGGTGTGGAAGTTTAGTGAGGGGAGTGCCAGCTCCTCGTCAGCTGACCACGATTCAAAATTACGAGGTCCGTCCCAAAATATTCCTAGTGTTGTTTCAAAACGGGAACGTAAAATAGCAAAAACTAAAACTAAAAGCCTAATTTGTGGATTCGATTCAAAGTTTGTGTATTTTTGTGTGCATATTTTAAGACTATATATATTGGAGAATCGAAAAATTCATTTTTTTCTTTCTGCAAAATGTTTTTTGATACAGATTTTTATCATAAGAAACTAAGTTGACAGAAAAACCAGTTTCGGATGTTATCATCAAAAATAATAATAATAAATAAATAAATTTCATTTAATTTCTATTGATTGCATAGTATAAAAAAGTAAAATGTATAAAATTTTAGGAGGTGGAAGAGAATATTCTTCATGTCAATTTTGTACCGCTGCCTAACGTTTCGCAAATTACTAAATCATGATCAGTCATTTCTATTTGAGGTGTAGTCCCAAAACATTTATATCGCTATCACTATCAAAACTAAAATCGCTTTCAAAATCTGATGTCATCAGGAATATACTCTCTGTCAATTGCTTTTCTAGTAACAATTTCTGTAAGAAAAAAAGAGGTAAAAATTTTAGTTTGAACGGTGGTATTAAGCAGATGGCATCACAACCTACCTTTAAATACTGGAATTTAAAGAACTAACAGCATCTGTTGGCCGAAACATAAACTAAATGTCTAATACAGTGCATAATTTATTTCAATGGTTAAACGGGAAAAAACGGGTTGCGCTGTTGAATAAACGAAGAAAAACACATGCACGCGGAAATCACAGAATAAGCAGATTTTGCTATATTTAAGCAGCCCGTGAAAATCACGAGATGGTCATTCAGACAGATAAATGTATTTTTATTCATTTGCTAATGCTCTAGAAACTTTTAGAACTTTCTATAATCTGTTTTATAATTCCTGATTATTTTGTAAAGGTATTATTCGTTAAAGATAAAATTCTGATTTCTATAAACAGTGAAATCACTTTTTCGCCAGCATGTTATGAGTTGCTTAAAGCTAATAAATTGATACAGCATTACTCTGTTACTTGTTATTTGTTCTTTGCATCTTCATGACAATATTCTTATACTGCGTATCGAGTACCTAAAAATTAACATGATAACATAATGATAATTTTGATTAAAAAAAAGGTTTAAAAAAGGATCACTATTAAATAATTGTCACAGTAACGGTAATTATTTGATAAGACAGAAGTGATAATTATTAAAAGGTACTGTCATTGAATTCCAGAATATAAAATACAACAAACGCAATAATATTTTTAGTGTACGATAATTTGATTTAATAAATATGTTATACATATATTGCATTTGGAAAGAAATCTGGTTAGTATTTACAACTTGCGAATGAATGTCTAAAGGTAGCAATTTAAAAATCAATAATTGAACCGGCCGGAAATGGAAACCTAGTTGGTATTATGAGTACTATAGTCTCTAGGATATTGCTTTTGCACTTAATTAATTTGATGAAGAAGGAAAGACAGAATTGTATTTTTTCGAAAGAAATACTTTCATTAAATTCTTTTATTCCTGATAATTAATAATCTTTATTTTGGAACTGATACATTCTTTCACAATGTGTTAAACTTCTTCTATTTGCGGATATGCGTTTGGATATAAAGTTTGTTATATTTTTCTATTTTTATAGAATTCTTAAAAAAGGAACTGAAAAAAAAACTGTTTTCCTTTAAAATTTTAGATGCAGAAAATTGTATATTAATACAAGTAATCATTTACATTTTAGTATTTAAAAAAATTATCTTTTCCAAAAACTGAAATTTGTAATAATTTTTAAAAAAAGATAATATAGTTTTTCTTTCCTCGATATTAAGTAATCGTAATTTAGCGTACTTAAAGCAAGTAAATTTTTTTTTAATCATTGCAATGAAAATTTTTTTAATTTCTTAAATCTTAATCGATTTATATTTGGCTAGCTAGAATTAAATACTAGTCTTAGTTATTTTCCACTCCAATTATCGGTAACATAGTAAAATAAACGATATCAAATAGCATGCCCTATTTTTTTGGAAATGTAGATTAATCTTCAAATCTCTCAAGTAAATTATTAAGATAATTACTGCACAACTTATTCCAAGAAGAATAAACATGAAGAGTTTTTTCAATATTTACCCTAAGAATTCTTTCTTATAATATGGGTTATTTTAATAGTTTTAATCCCTCTTTAAGTTTTACTTTATTTGTTTTTCTATTTTCATAAATACTTAGAGGATTTTTTCTCTTTCGGAAAAGGTAATTAAAGGATTTTTATTATTGTTTGAAGAAATAATAGAAAGAATTGGTTTTTTTTAAAAAAATGAAATCTGTTGATAAAAATAATGCAAATATTATATAAGAAAAATTGCAAAAGTTTAGGAAATAATTACTTAGCAATTAAATTGAAAGCACTAAAACGACAGCTTGCCAGAATTTCAAATGAACTGAAATCATTTCACTGCTTCAATATTTTAGGAATCTAAAGTGATTAAATTTTAAAACGTTTAATTTTTACTTAATTAGAATTCGAAAACAATTTCAGCACTTTCTCACTTTCTAAGTTATTTCTGATCTGTATTTAATATTTCTAGATTTCCTATACTATAGAAACATAAAACGCAAGCTTCATTTTATGAGCATAAAAGCTACAAATAAATTAATTACACAATTAGAATCTAAAAAAGCGAAAAATTAAAATAAAAATTAGTAAAGAAAGGAAGAAAGTCTTCATTATTTTAAGGATTTTTTTCCAGACAAAAAACTCTTCAAATTAAAAGGAAACAATTAACTAAAAACAAATTAGATTAAAACAGACAATAACAATTTATAAACAAATTAATTAAAACAGATTAGATTAAACAAAACTTTACAGCTCGAGCTAATGATATGCTGAACATGAAGTACCTCTAAAAGTTGAGAAAGAAGGAGTCAGGAAGAAGGAAAAATCTATTTACGTAAAAGTTGAGTTGAAATATGATCAACGAGGTTTTACGTGGACTGGTTTGAAAAATGGTGCTCTGATAAGAATAGTTAGAGTGCCTAAAGCAAAAGTCTAAAGTATAAGAAAAGAAATTCGTTTTTGAAATAATTCTGAAAATCAGCTGAAATGGAAAAGAAAAATGAAAAAAGGCGAAGTAGAATTGTCAATTCTGACTTTTCTTTATTGTAATCTTTTCATTAATTTTCGTATCATGTCGAAATTAATAAGTTCCATTTAAGCTGATTAAAGAACGATTATATTTGAACATGTTCTTTTTTGAAATTAGTCGATGAATAATTTCTCCCAATGTTTCTATACTATATCGATATAAAAAATAAGATAGCTTACGCATTAAAAAATATTATTCCGCTTTAAGCATTTTAAGCATATTATGAATACAAAAATATTTCTTTTTTCATTTTTTCCTCTGTAGATAATTTTGTTTTTAGCATATAACTTAACCACCGGATAGTTTTCATTGAAATTACAATCATTAAGTATATATTTTAACAATTATAATTTCTTAAACTTTTTTGATGTACGATTTAATCATGCATTTTCTCCCTATTTTCGGATGATTTGAAGCTGAAGATTTTGTCACTTTTTCTATCTTTGGGGGAGTGGACATCCGGTGATATCCGGCTAATTGCGAGACTGGTCTCATAGATGAGCGAACCAATCAATGGCTGATGATGACTGTTAAGATTCAACTGCAGACCCCATCTAGGTTTAAATATTTTCTTTTGCTCTTTATTCCTCCAAAAGTTTCATTATAAAATATTCTTATAATATAGTTATGAAAGTTTATGCAATTTCTGTAATAGAAATCAGTATTCCAGATAGTTTTGCTCATAATGATTATAAATATTGATATATTTCTTTTTATATTTGAACCTTAGTTAAAAGAATTTAATTACTTTTCAAGGAATATTTATTCAAGAATGATGTATCAGCCTTCCAAAACAGAAATGAAATACTCTTAATGACTTCATATATAGTTTAATGTTACATCAAACATTCTCCTCCTTCTTACTGGAGAAGAATGTTGCTAAATCATGCTGTTCTGAAATGTTGTTTCTCATGGCACTTGCCAAGGACGAGACTGCTACAACGGAGACGGAGATTTAAGTCGACAGGGTGTGTCTCTTGCTTTAGTAGCGCCACCTAGGGCCAAGAGCACGACTTTGAAGCTCACGCATTATTCATTTGCTTGCACAATTCATTGCGCATTATTCATTTGCTCCCTTTTTACAGCAGGGCTTTCAAAAATCTCACTAATAGAAGAACAACCATGTCCGGACCGAGACTCAGGCCTAGGAAGCGCAGATCACTGGGAAGACACGCTACCCCTACGCCAAGATTCCGTCAGCACTAAATTAACTATCAGCACCACTGATGTTTTGCAGCAGATCTGCCAAATCAAGTTTGTAAATGTAATTCAATTTATTAGTTAATGATAAAATGGGCTAGAAGAAAATGAATGAAAGAACCTATTAACAGTAAATAAACTTTATATTAAACTTTATTAACCCAAATATTTTAAGACTAAAATAAACGATACAATATGTTGTTTTCATAAATTAATTCAGAAAGTGTTATTAAGCCCATATTTCATTTTAATAGTATTGAGATGAATAAATATTCAATAAAAACTCTCTCCTTTTGATTTTAGTGCAAAGGTATTTTTTTCTGAATCAACTATATCCGGTGACGAATATATGCTATTAATATTAACATATCAAAAATAACGCTTCTGAATTTTTATGCTGTAAAGAAATAATTCCAAAATTAAATTTATTTATTTAGAAAAATAAGTATTCATTAAGATTTGAAGAACAAATACATATTTTGGAAAATTCGGTTTCAGGGCTTTTACATAGGCATTGAAGATGGACAGTCAATAGTAGAATATCAACTCCACAGGTTGTTATTTAAGCGAGAAATTTGATTTATAATTTGGTATCAGACAACATCCTATTGATTTGCTATAAATTTAGAAAAGGAGATGCTGTATAAAATAATACAATTGACATTAGATAATAAGTTAAAATCATAATATATCATCGAAAACATTTTCGAAAAATCATTTTACTCAATCTCAATACTATTTACGTGAAATTAATAAATATTATTAACTTAAAATTCAACGGATATTTTTGACTACTCGTTGCAAAAAAATGTTAAGTAACGACATTTCATAAAATGTTTTAATTTCTATTGTATTTTCTAAAATCTGTGAAAGTGAAATTGCAGTGTCCTTTAATTTTAAGCAGATAAAATTCAACTTATATATCGACTTCTCAAGGCTCTAGTCCAATCCCAAGAAACGCATTACTTAGTATGACAGTTGAAATATTTCAGATATCGAAGATTTAGGAACAGAACTCTGCTCTTCTGAACTCTGAAATACAATTGAAGTTGAGTACAAGTTTTGCGATAGGAATAAATCTCATTTATTATACACATTTGCTACATTTTCTAAGCGATTCGACATGATAAATTTGACGCAAATAAGAAACAAATGGACTCTAAATTCATCCCATGAGAGATTTTTCGAAAGAAATAATAGGAAGACACACACACACACACACACACATATATATATATATATATAATATTTCACTAAAATTTTATCGCAATTTAGCCAACAGTAACTTTATTCTAAAAAATATTATCTTATTACCTTATCCAATTCCACCTACATCTACATAATTGAATCAATAGAAGATTGGCAAAATTTTTTAGTCAGCAATTTCTATGAGGCGCGAGATTGATAAAAGTTACTAAGCAAAACATTTTTTTTATAAAAATCCCTGTGCTTTTCTGCTTTGAGATTTACATACGCATATATCCCCATAAGAATCCTAATAATATATTGGCATAGTAAATAATATTTTCTCTATCAAAATTTGGTATATAAGACGAGGGAAAATTAATTTATTTTTCCTTTTCGCCAATTCTGTTTATCCGCGCCGCTAACTAATGTAAATATGCTTGCTTGCCTTATTTCCAGAGAGAATATATTAGAATTGTTTGAATATATAGATAGAGAGAGAGATAGAATGTATTTGTAAATTATTAAATTAAATGTATCTGTAAATTGTTTCATCAGCTGTCTTATCAGTCCAAATAACATTTTTTGACATAGGCATTTCCAATCATGCTTTGGTCTAAAATCTTGAAAAATGAGGAATGAGTCTATATGTTACCTACATTTGTATTTTTTAACTGCTGAAAATATTGGTAGATATCTCCCAAAATAGGGTTCATTACTTAAGCACATCAATATGTCTCTGATTTTGAATAATAATCCGAATAATCTGCGTACGTAACAAGAGTAAGAAATATGCGAGGATAATGATAAGTTCAAGAAAATCATACAAATATATAAATTATTTTAGTAAAAGGTTCTCAATAATATATCATTAGTGCTCGAAATAAAATTCATTTTCTATCAAGTCACATTCAGTTGCATCAACACTTTATTCAGTTTAAATATGCATTTATGTATTATATTTAAATATCATGTATTCTATCTGAGTACTTCAGTTAATACAATGTTCCACACAGGTGTTAATTTAAGAATTCTTCAAATAATTGAAATCAGCATTTCATTTGAAAGGAGCATTCCAGAAACAATTTCTGAGAATAATCATTTAATATTTGTAATTAATTTTTCATGTCAGTGTTATTTAATCATTTTGTATTAAATTATTTTCAAAAAATGTATGAAAAATGTTAAGAGAATGTAATCATGCAGTTCGAAATCCTCTCAATGTTATTGAATTTTAATTTTAAGGACTAACTCAAAAAGATATTTGCATACATTCAAAATAAAAAGTCAAATGAAATTTTAGTTTGATAGAATATATGAAATTATTTATTATATGTATGTATTATATGTATTAGATATGCATAGAATGTATTATATGCATGTCTGTGAGTTTTTTGGAGTAACTTCTAAAAGTAATAAAGTACAAATAATTTTGCACCATCTTAGTTTTCAAAAATAATTATCTTTTCTAACATATTAACGAATATAATACAAATAATACAATACAAATATATAATAATTATAATACAAATATATTTTCTATGTTTTTTTACTGAAGAAAATATTGAAATCTAAGATAATTTATATGATCTTATAATTAATCAATTATTATAATATGAATTTACGACTATTAAATAAAGTTTATCAGAAAATTACAAAAAAAAAAATGTACATCAAAAGTGTTCCTTCTTGGGTAAAATAACTCACCCCTGATTAATTAAGTCAAATATGATATTATGATAATAAAACGTCATTTATAAGATCATGCTTAAATTATGTAGTGAAACATAAAACGGAATAAAAAATATTTATTGAAAAGCCAGACAGAATCTGAATTTATATTCTTACTGAAGAAAATATCGAAATTTAAGAAGAGAATTAAAATAATCTTATAATTAATCAATTATTATTATATGAATTCACGACTATTAATGTTTATCAGAAAATAACAAAAAATGTACCTCAATAGTTTTCCTTCTTGGGTGAAATAACTCACCGCTGATAAATTAAATCAAATATTCAGAGTATGATAATAATATGCTTGAATTATCTAGTGAAACACAAATCGAATTGAAAAAACAATTCGAAAATGAATATAAAACAATCTATATAAATAAAAAGGAATGTTTGTCTGTATGTCTCTTATGTGCTACAGAACCGGTCATCTGAATGCGATAAAACTTCGAACATTTATTTCTTGCATTTACGGGATATTTATAAGCATAATATTATCATATAAAGTATTAAAATATTTTCGGGTCTACTTACTGCATCTATTAAAAATGAATTAACCACCAAATAACTCACCAAGGAGACACACCAAATTCAGTAAAGATACTGAATTCAAGCTAGACATTAATATTTCGTAGCTGTTGTATGTAAATGTAATGTCTTTCTCTGAGGTAATAGTTTTATTAAAGAGTGTGGGAGGGTTTTAGGGGTTTAAATTTTTAACTAAACATTTAATTAAATTTTAGCGTTTTTTGGAGTAACTTCTAAAAGTAATACAGTACAAATAATTTTGCCCCATCTTAGTTTTCAAAACTATTATCTTTTCTGTTATATTAACGATTTTATGTTTTATAAATTTTACGAATTTTTTTTTAAATACGATGTTTTATAAATTTTAAAATAAAACATTTCAATCATATTTTTAATATTAAACTTGAGAATACTGTACGAATATTAAACGAATCACTAGATACAATAAATATTTTCTTTCATTAGCATTCTGAAAGAATAGCAAGCATTATAATTCTAAAAGAATACACAAATCTAATACATAAAAATAAATATTATTAGCATAAATAGAATAAATACTATTTATTCTTCTCATTTATATATCCTTGAATTTCAATAAACGTATTCAATGAAATTGACAAGAAAATAAGAAAATAGATAATTATAATAAATAAATATCATTAATAATAATTATATAAATAATTATTATTAATAAGAAATTAAATATCATCATTTCTATTATTCTTAATTAAACAAAACTTTTCAAATTCCAAAAAATTTTTCCAAGATTATTTCTACTGCGGCAACAACGCACCTGGTACCAGCTAGTATTATTAATAGCGCAACATCTAGAAATAAGCCGATTTGCGCTTCTCACGCAGACGAGGAACGATGAGAAAACAATAAAACAGATCGTTTGCAAATTAAAAATTCACTTGTTTCAGAGTCTGAAGATCAACATGAAACAAGAAGCAAATGACAAAGTTTACATGCTACCTGATCACGAGTATCATAATCAAAATACTAATATGAGGCAAGAACTTGACAACTATCCTTAAATAAACTCTGATTCAAGAAAATGTGCCCATTCTGCAAATAAACATTGGTTCCATTAACATTTCTTTCGATTTCAAACTGCCGTTGTTCCCCATTCGACTGTCATTCTCGATGGCCATCTACAAGGCTCAAAGTCAATCACTTCAAGTGTCCGTACTGAACTGAAAAAATCTGTGTTACTCACGTAATCAGTTGTATACTGGATGCTTTCGAGTGTGAAAGTCCAGGGATTTGTTTGTTTCTGATGAAGACAGAAAGAAAAAAAAACATTGTCTACCCTAATGTCGTGAATAATTAAGTTAAGAAAATAAAATATAATAAATATGGTTTGGGCTTTTCCTTTATGAATCATTTAATTTCAGTGAGTGTATCCTTCTTTCTATCATTCCTAATCAAACAAGACAGATATTTTAAATTCTAAACGATATTTCCAAAATTATTTTTTCAGTAGCAGCATGTCCCTGGAAGCAGCTAGTTAAGTATAAAGCAAACTTGGAGTTAAGAAAACTGAGTTTAGATAATCAGTGTGATAATTAGATAATTCGTGTTCTAAATTAAAATAGCAAATTAATTGCCCAAATGTGATTTGATTTTCTCAGTTCTCCATCAACTGAGAAAAATAACCTTATACAATCTATCATAATTTTCATTTAATAAAGAATAAAAAAGGAAGTTTGGTTTCTTTAGACTTGGAATTTTATCGCACAGTAGTAAGCATATATGATATATTGCCCCAAACAAGTTCCAAGGGAAAAATTACTTGTGAAAAGGCTTAAAAATTAATAATATTCAAAAATGAAATAATTCTTGTAATATTGAAGTATTTATCAGAGTTAATGATGGTTCAAATGAAGCAAAGGAAATGGACAGAAATCCTTCATTGTAGAACATTTCATCCGAACCTGTCAAATTCATTTTAGAACCAATTCAGAAGATAAAAGTTAATGGTTGAGCGGTCAGCGCAATCCATTAATCGCATTCCTAACCACAATTCCTTAGCGGTCAATTAATCAACAGTCGTAATTACTCTGAGGAAAGTCGTAAAAGCTAAACATGATTCGTGTCAGTAAATTCCCCTCGAGCCGCCGAAGGGAATCTGTCCATCTTTTAGCCAGAAGGACATGCAGTCCTGCGACAAAATCGATCCAGTTCTGCGAATTGTTTACGCCAAGCTGTTTGATGTTTACAAATACCTTCAAATTTCTATTCGCGTTTACTATTAATTAGGGGAGAACAGGGCTGGTTGGACCAATTATATTGCGAATTGTTCTTATATTTTTGCTAATAATTAGCCCTAAACTAGATACCTGTGGTCTAGGAGATAGCATTTTCTTTATACTCATAATAAAATGTACTAACAAAAGTATTAGTATCGATATCTTTAAATATATTCTGCAGATATTTTTCTTGTAATATTAAAAATATTCTAGACATTTATCAGAATATTATTATCATTGAAAAAGTAATTGCGTAGGGATATACATTTTATTCTCAAATTAGATATTACAAAAAATGGTATTCTTGAAAAAGAAAAACAAATTAAAAATTAGTTTTTAAATTCTATTTATTTGCCCAGTATACAAAGGAATGTAGAAAATAATATAAGGGAAAATTCAACAATTATATGGATCGAAAATTGAAATGGGTATAAAATAATCTTTTTTCATTGGCATATTCGGTTTTCGAGTGCATTTTAAAGATACAGGTTAAGTGTAAGCATAAAAACAGGCTGTAGACCTTTATCTTGGTATATTAATAGATTTTAGATATTTTTCAAAATAAATTATCACTAGAAATATTAATTGTATTTGAATATAGACATCAAAATCAACCGTATAAGAACATTTTTCGAAAAGTTTTTCTGTGCAATTATCCTCATTAAAAAAAATCAATTTCTGCTTCTTTTAAAAGTGTTTGGGGTGGTTGTGTTGATGGAGTTTACTGGCGTTGAAACGACTTCTGATTATACAGCGCCAACGACAAGGTATATGCAAACATACTGTTCATAAAATGGTCAAGTTTTAAAAGGTTAATCAAAATCTCTGCTTCAAAACTCTATTCAAGACATTATATATATATATATATATATATATATATATATATATATATATATATGTATATGTATATATATATACACACTGAAGTGACAAAAGTCATGGGATGACTGTTAATATCGCGTAGGTCCTCCTTTTGCCCGGCAAAAACTCGACGTGTCATGGAGTCCACAAGTCGTGGGAAGTCCTCTGCAGGAATATTGAGCCATACTGTCTGTATAGACGTCCATAATTGTGAAAGTGTTGATGGTGCACGGTTTTCCACTGGTCTAGGGACCAGTCAATATGCTCATGAGCCCAGGAGAGTCGCTGCAGGCGATGTCGTGCAGTCAGTAAAGGCACTCGAGTCGGTCTTCTGTTGTCATAGCCCAAGAAAGACAAATTTCGCTGCACAGTCCTATCGGACAGGTCCCTCGTACGTCCCACATTGATTCCTGCAGTTATTTGACGAAGTGTTGCGTGTCTGTTAACATTGACCATTCTACACAGACATCGGCGGTCTCGGTCGTTAAGTGCAGGTGGTCGCCCACTGCGCAGTCCATGATGGGATGTGATGCCTGAAATTTCATACTCTCGGCACACTCTTGATACTGTGGATCTCGGAATGTTGAATTCATTAACGATATCCGCAATGGAATGACCCATGCGTCTAGCTCCAACTAACATTCCACGTTCAAAGTCTGTTAATTCTCGTCGTGCCGCCATAAATCACG
>JAPMOQ010004220.1:4793-25312 GCA_026543055.1 Argiope trifasciata
AAGGATGAACGATAGAGAAGTCTCGTGATTCTTGGAAATTGGTTTAAATTAGATAATGATTTAAATTATTTAAGATACAAACAACAATCTAAAAAATAATAGTGTTCTCACATGCTAACTTGAAATTTGCCGTAATAGGTGTCATTTATTATTATTATTTGTCATTGTTGTTTAAGGGAGGGGGATGTCCCTCACTCTCTCTTTTTTTTGGATCTCAATTTTTATTTAAAAATATTTTTTTTAAGTTTTTTAAGTGATATATTTTTTTAAGTTTTAAATGAAAAAAATATTTTTTAAGTAATATTTTTTTAAATTATATTTAAAATGTGTGGTCCTTTAAACTGGTAAGAAATTGCCTCATTTTAAATTGTTACATTATAATTTCCTCTATGAAGCATTGTTTTTAAGTCACAAAAATAATATCTCAATATCTTAGCATAAATGAACAGCTTGAATGAAATATCATTCTTATAGTTATCGCACACTTAGTAGGAAAAAAAAAAGGCTGAGAAGTTTTGTGTTAAAGTAGCAATTTACTCACATTTCGACTGATGATATTTTAAAGAAAAAATCCCCTTTTAAAAAAGACTTAAGAAATAATTCTAATACAAACATATATTTTTATCAATTAAGAAGAAATCCACGATACTGTAAAAATGAAATCGATGCTTTAAATAAAATCTAGAAATTTTAATAAACAGAATAGACCTCTCAGACTTCGAATTATTATATTGATGATACATGAAAAGTTTTAATCTATTCTCTATGTCAACATTAAGATGTTCTTTTGTACATTTAAAAAGGCATATTGGAATGAAATTTTATCCATAATATGAAATTTATTTAAAAATCTATTAAGAGAAATTAATCAGACACAATTCATTTAAAATATCATTTTTACTTTTAATGAGGCTTAAAAATAAGTTATATATTTGTTTTTAAACTACTCACAAAAAATTATTTCAACTCTTCGAACTTTTAAATTATGTAAAGAAGAAATAAAAGACCATTGAATTTGTGATTCCAGGTTAACAATTTAAATTCTAGTCCCCTAATTGTCAAATTAATATCAATAGATATTAATTGGCAGTAGATGTTGTCCTCCTATTATTTGTCTAAAGGCAAGGTGGCTTTCAATTCATTTTCATGAAAGAAACACTGGGCCATGGGAATTCAAAATATTTTATTAAGTGAATATCTGTTATTTCAAGCATGGAAAATATTATTAATAGTAATAATTAGGTCATTCATATTCATTTAAGGGATATTGTATAGGAAATTTGTATCAAACGTTATCTTTTCTCAGAAATTTCTTTAAGAAATATTTGCTTGAATTCATTTCATACTTATAGGATAAATAAAATGCATAAAAAGAAACTTTTTTTATATAGTAATATGGAGTAGGAAAAAAAAAGTAGATGTAACAAGCAGGGTAAGTAACTTCAAGCATTTCGGGAAAATGCAGTGTCTACAAGACCTCTGATGAAGACTTTATTGCTGTAATTGTTCCCGATCTTCATTCCTGCTGAGAGTTACCGGATCTACTTTGATGTTTTTTTTGGTTACATATTTGATATTATGTAAGTAAAGAGTTTTTTCCCCCATTTCCTCGACATTTTTGTTTATTCTGAATTCCGTAACTTTTCATTTCTGTCCCCACATTTCTATACAAAAAATAAAATAAATACTTATTTATAAGCATTTTACCTATATTTAAAGTTTTACACATGAGTTCCAGTACATCCTGCCCATATTCATTTTCGTGGAGGCTTTTGAAGGAAATCTTTTTCGTGTAGCTTTGAGCGATGGTCATTATCACATGTTTGCTTCTGATAGTTTCTGTTTAATCGTATGGGGAAGTTGAAAATTTCCACATGGGATAAATAGGTCCTTTCATAACATCTAAGATTTTTTTTTTCTTTCGAAACGTGTGTCAGTAAGTAAGAAACTTATCAATGAAATATTGCATGTCAGATTAGGCAAGTCGAATTTTATCAATAATATTCCTAATTTTTTCATATATGGTTATACAACAATTTATGAAATATTCGCGATCCTTAGACTTAATAAATTTCTTTTTTAAAATTAAATTGATGCCTAAAATTGCATTTATTTGCAAAAAAGTATTTAAAAATAACAATATTGGAAATACCCTTCAGTAAAAAAAATGGAATTAGCATCTCTTATTCTAGAGTCAAAATTTAGTCATCAGACTTATCAGATTATGCAGAAATTAGTATATTTGTTAATACTCTAAATAAAACCTCGATAATGTTTCACGAAATTTAACGAACCGAAAAATAATGGCATAAAGTTTTCGTTTTCATTCTGAATGAAAAATGTTCTAGCTGCACCATCTGGTGGTGTCATTTCAAGATGTTTTTCAATCATGTTAGTTCTCTTCTTACGAGTTGCTTCTCTTCATTGTTATTTGTTTTGTTGAACTTCAGTATGGAGCAATGATAGTTGTCAGCTGTTAAATGTGTTCCAGGTGTTGGAATTTTCTTTGTTCAACTGAGAATGGTATTCTGTATTTGATTTTCTTAAATTTAAAATGTTGTGCCTTGTCCGTCAAGCTGATTCTGTGATAATAGAAGTTGAAGTTGATTCAAAAGCTAAAGGAAAACAATGCCTTGATAAAGTAAGTAAAATTTTTTTGTTTGTTTACTCAGATGTTGTGATCTGCATTAGCGAAGAGAACAAAGTAGACTTTTATAATTCTTTCAAATTTCTACAAGGTTTAAAAATGTATTAAATTCTTGACTTATTGTTAATTTATTAAATAGATTAATACGGTATATTTTTAGATATGTTCTCTATTTTATTCTTAACAGGATTTATTACATTAATAGTATATTTTATTTGTATTAAAATATAATTTTGTTATATCCAGACTTTGAATTACCTTATAAAATGGCTCTTCTAAAAGGCCATACATACAGATATCTTGCAGAGATTAGATATGTAATAAAGTAATTCATAAAAATATTATAAATTTTTTTAAATTGGAGATTTTATTTACATACTATTATTTATTAAATGTAACAAAATTGTGCCCAGTTCATGAAAATTTATAAAATAGAATCTTTTTTTTTTTTTTTTTGACATTTGTATATACAGTGTCTCATAAAAGTGATGGGACACTTGTGCTTTACAAAAGGAAAATGTAATAAAATAAATAAATAAACATGTACAAATTTTTTGTGGGTGTATTTCATACTTAAATTTTGTAACAATTATTACATAACATACACTTTGTCAAAATATTAAAATATTAATTTAATAAAAATATAATTGTTTAGAACGGAGCAAAAATTAGCTCACATAAGTGATGGGACACCATTAGATATGCAACAAAAATCGTCTGAAATAAGCAATAAAAATATTTTTTTGGGTTTTTATTTTTACTCAAAAGCAATTGGCAATAATTTATAAAATCGTCTGCAGTAATTCTCTCCAGATTGCTTTGGAATTTTTGTGTTTTTTAGCTCTGTGTAGCCATGAATGCTAAACGAAAAGAAACTTCGCCTGAAATTCGAAAATTAATTATTAATTTGCATATTGAACGTCAAAAATCTATTAGAGAAACTGCTGAAACAGTTAATTTGAGTCATTCAACAGTTTTCAACATCATTAAACGATATAAAAAGAATGATATGATTCAGGATAAAAGAAGACCTGGCTGACCATCAAAGCTATCTAATGGATTAAAGCGAATTATCGTTCGAATTATTAAAAAAAATCCAAGAATGAGTGCTCCTAAAGTTGCTGCTGATTTACAAGCATTATATGAAGTAATTGTTAATCCTGAGACTATTAGAAGAGAAATTCGATCTGCTGGATATCACGGTAGAGTAGCCAAGAAAAAATTGTTCGTAAGTGAAAAGAATAGAAAACTCAGACTGGCATTCGCAAAATCCTACATAAATAAGATTTCTAATTTCTGGAATAAAGTTATATTTGCTGATGAGAGTAAATTTAATATATTTGGTTCTGACGGTAGAATCTTGGTGTGGAGAAAACCCAGGAAAGAATTTCGTAAAGAGAACTTGGTGCCAACAGTAAAACATGGTGGAGGAGGAGTTATGGTATGGGGGTGTATGTCGTCCGCTGGAGTCGGTAATCTTGTTTTTATTGACAGTATAATGGATCAGTACAAGTATATCGACATTTTAAAGCAAAATTTGAAATCTTCAGCACGAAAATTGAACCTTCATAACGATTTTAAATTCTACCAGGATAATGATCCCAAGCACACTGCTTTAAACATTAGACTCTGGCTGCTGTATAACAGTCCTGAAATAATAAAAACACCACCACAATCTCCTGACTTAAATCCCGTAGAGAATATTTGGCAAGAATTGGAATCAAGAATTCGCAAACACACCATTTCTTCAAAACAACAATTAAAATCGGTGCTTCAAGAAGAATGGGGTAAAATCACTCCAGAAATCACAGAAAAATTAGTCAAATCCATTCCAAGAAGATTAAATCATGTTTTAAAAGTAAAAGGAAATCCAACAAAATATTAAAACCTTTTAAAAAGTAAAATTTTTGGATAAATATTTGATGGAAAAGTAAGTGTCCCATCACTTATGCGAGTCATTTTTTTGCTCCTTTCTAAATAACTGTATAATTTATTAAATTTATTTTAATATTTTGACAAAATGTATGTTATGTATTAATTGTTACAAAATTTAAGTATGAAATACACCCACAAAAAATTTGTACATGATTATTTATTTATTTTATTACATTTTCCTTTTGTAAAGCACAAGTGTCCCATCACTTTTGTGAGACACTGTAGTTGTTATTTGTATATAAGATGCAAATGTGAAATTATATATATATATATATATATATATATAATCCCCCTCACATGTGAGATTATATATTTATATATATTGTTTTTTGTTTGTCCTTATTTATTATCTCTAAATATGGCAGAAATTGCTTGGATGAAATTCTATATTAAATTATGTAAAATCTTAACTAATAATGCATATGTATTTGTTTTACTTATGTTAAATGTATTAGTTCATTAACTATAGAATATATTGACTATATCTACAATTATATCATCCAGCATCTTTTGAAATTATTTAAAATACAAAGTAAAATTATTTTCTGGGTTTGGAAAATGATTGCAGTTTCATGTGTGCATTTGCCTATCATATTAATTTGCATGTATTTTCTGAATGATAATCTAAATATTTTCAAACAAAGGCATGAAATTAAATTGAATAAATTCCTGTAGTATATCTTATTTTGTTTTAAAATATTAATCCCATTTTATATTTCTATTAATGCAGGGTTGAAATCTAAATATATTTATTTTAACATTACAAATTCCAAAATACACACTATTTCATTAGTTTTTAAAAAGTTAAATCCAGAATGTCTCAATGAACATTAAAGAAGATTACAAAAACATATTTTCATGCTGAAATAAAAAATTAATAAATATTATATTTGATAGGTCATAAGTTGACTATTAAATTTTGATGAAAGATTACCTATCTTGTTGAGGATCGCAAGACTTTTAAGAAACTGAATGTTTGAATTTGGAATTTCAATACACTTTAATTGAATATTTCTTTTGTTTACTGAGAAATAATACTCATACTTTCTGATGAATAATGCTTATGTAAATGAAATTGCTCAATAATATGTAAAATTGAATTTTATTAATTTTTAAGCTTGTTCAAATGTGTTAAAGTTGCATAGAATTATACAGATTATTTCATAGTCCAGTGCTAAAGATATAATATTAAAAAATCATTATAAAAATTAGTAAACTTTTTTCCCCTTGTTTTCCTTTTTTTTTAAATATCTTTTAGTCATTAATTTTTTCTCATGATTAAATATTTTAATTTTATAATTCTCTACAAATTATCTATAGCATTTCAGCTTGTTGAAAATTAAAAATTAAGTTGTATTATGCATAATTAAAATATACAAGTAAAGTTTTTTCTTTCCTTTTGTCACCTTTTTCTATATTTAACTTAAATACAGTTCTTTTTATTTAGAAACAGAGGTGCAGTTATATGTATATATACTTGTTTGTACTGCATAGGGAGACAAGTGCATGTATGTTAGTGAAAAAGAATGCATTATTAGAGATATTTCCTCACATTTAACATTTCATGTAATTGGGAATATAAAAGGTTAACAATTTGTTAACCTACTGACTATCCAAACATTGTATAATCTGTTCATTAAACACTATATACTTATTTTTTATTAATTTAATTCTTCTTAATTTTTATTTGAAGTCAAATTTTTCATAGTTTGAAATGTAATCTATATGTACAACCTTCTTTTGCACATATATGAACTAACTGCACCATAAATATAAATAATGGCTGTACCTATAAAAATGTGTTTTTTAGCTGTGACACATTTTATGATATACAGTAAATATTTTGTTAAAAGCCATTTTAATCCAGATAGTGATGCAACATTGCTACATCTAGTTGTATTTTAAAATTATCTTGGAATCTGTTAAGAAATTTTTAAGTGTAAACAGAAAATTTTTGAGGTGAAAATGAAATAATAAACAAATCATAATACTGTTCTAATCATATTAGTTGTGAAGAAGGAATTTTTTAAAGCTGTAAAACTTCCAAACTCTTATTTGTATTTTGGCATGGTAAAGATTAATAGCATTGAAGTTCAAATGCCTGTGTTCTTGCAGTAAAAGGTTTCAGGCTACTTGACTTTATACTTAGTAGCATATTTGCTGATTTTTGTATTATTCAATAAATTTTGTACAAATAAAACTTTAGAAATGTTATGAACATACAGTCTAATACAGAAACACAAAATACTGTTTTCTTAAAACATTGCGAGTTTCCTGATGGGTGTAGAATTTTAGCCTACAACTTTGGTTAGATTTGTATTTCAAGCCAGTGTTTTAGATAATTTATCATTTTTGCTTAAGAGTAACCATGAAGAAAACATTTTATAACATATATTATATAATTTGCATTAAAATTGTAATCTTTTGTGACTTGCAGGTTTTTTTTATTCATTATATTCCCATTTTGTATTTTTAAAAGTTGATATATTTGGAAAACATTTATATATCTCATAGGTTTGTGAAGTTCTTGGAATTATTGAGTGTGATTACATGGGTCTGCAATATGTTGGGCCCCATGGTGAAAATTTGTGGCTGAATTTGCGCAACCAAATAAGGAGACAACTTCCTGGTCCTCCACCTTATCGTCTGCAGCTTCGAATGAAATTTTTTGTTCCTCCACATCTTATTCTTCAAGATATTACTCGGTAAAGTATTTACAATTGTATTTGCTGAAATGTCTGTATTTCAAATGTTAGGGTTTATAATCAGTTCTAGCCTTAAAATTTGCAGTTGGAAGCAATTTTTTATTTTTACCTTGTATTCAGCCAAAATTCAACGTGAGTATATATACATAAAAATATTTTTCTTAAAAATAATAGTGAATTACACAATACTTTTTTTTAAATACTTTTAAGTCATTAATTAATATATGCATAAAGGAAATTTAAAATGATTTTTTTCACACTTATTATTAAGTAATAAGAGATTTGCAGAATTAAAATTCAAATGTATTGATAAGTAAAATCTGAAAAAAATTGTGTACAGTTATAAGAAATACAAATGTGTAACAATTTCAAACTGCTTCATCAGAAAGTGAGCGAAAAGATTCCATTACAAAGGATGGAATTTCATAAATTATATACACTGAGAATTGAATTAAAAAGTATATTAGAGAGAGAAATAAGCAGTATCTAAAGAATGCATGTTTTATAACAATAAATAATTTCCAGATTTAAATCAAAAAATTTTATTATTTAAAAGCCTTTATAGAAAAAAATATTGTTTCAAACTATTAAAATTAATATAAAGAATGGAAATAAAAAAAGAGTTTTTTTAAAAAAAACTAAGATACTTTAAAACTCAATTTGAATTTAATTTCCATTCATTATTGTTATGCTTTAGCATTTAAATGAGGAGGGGGGGGGATCTTAATTCTGAATTCAAATATTTGAAAAATCTTCCTTCTTTATTAATTATTACTTTCATGAACATCAAATGGTAATTAATATCTGTATATATTTACAAAATTAACCTAAATCTATTAAAAGAAATCATATTTTTGTGAGCTTATAGCCCATTAAAAAGTAATGTAAATTAATGAAAAGAGAATAACTTGACTAATTTAAAAATGCTGCATCAATTTGATTTATTATTTAAATCAAGAAAAGATCCTCAAATTAAACTAGAATTTTAATTTTAAAAATTTCTAAAAATGCTAGAAGAGGAAATGACATCAAAATTAACTAAAAATAATTATTTCATTATATTTAACTATTTTAATGAATAGTGCGCAAGGAATAAATTAAATAAGAAAATAACATGTATTAATAAAAAAATTATTTTAAATAAGTTTCTTATTATTATAATTTTTTTAAATTGAATATATTAAATAGTGGTCAAGTATGGAAGAGAATATTGATCATTTTTAAATACTCTTTTTCATGATCAAGTAATCATACAGTACAAAGCCCTATTGAAGTTACAAAAATACTTTGCTTTAAAACTCATATAGTAATCATTCCATTTAGCTAAAGGTTATCCTTATTTACAACAGTGTTTTCTAGTCCTAAAAGTTATTTAAACCTTAGATATGCTTATCAAAATGCTAGTCATTACTCTGCATTCAAATATGAATTTATCATAATCTTGAAAATATTTTATGTTTATTGCCATTTTGAAAAGTAATTAGGGTGTGTGAATATACAAAAATCCAGAATTTCAATTTGTTGCAAAAGGTGCAACTTTCTTTTTCATTTGGAAGTAGCGAGGAAAGGATTACTTAAATATTTCCTTAGTGCGAAATAATTCATTAAATAATATACTGAATTGGAAAGAAATGTGGAGGTATATTTCAGCTTGTAAAATACATCTTAAGTTTAACAAGAAAACAAAACATTTGTATCTGTATAATTCACTCCAATTTTTCAAATTAAGCAAAATGTTTATATTTATCTAAAAGAATATATTCTAATTAATTAAATTGTAAAGGCACTCTTTTTTTGCTAATATTATGACATTTTTTAAAGAATTTCCTTTTAAAAGTTCTTAGCAATATATAGAATTTAATTATTTTGTGTAAAAACACAGATATAATGCTTGCAGTTTAAAATTGATTTGCTATCTTATAAAATGGAAATAACTTTGACCAGGCCAGATGTTTCTGCATGAAGCATATATAAATTTTTTTAAATAAAAAATTAAGATCCAAGGTTTGATTTTGATTCAAAACATTATGCATTTGAAGGTGCAACAATTCTCATTAGAGGTGTTGAAGAAATACAGAAGATAAAATGTAAAATAACATAAACAACTGTTTTATTGTATTTATGCATATTGGTGTTTGTACATATGTTGTATATGGTTTAAAATAAACTTTGCTGTTCTCTGAGTTATTTATAGATTTTTTAAAAGATTAAACTCCCAATTAGAATATCAATTTAGCATACATTACTTTTAACATTTGTTAAGAAAATTGAAACTTATAAATTGATAAGCTTTTTGAAACTGATTCCATTTCATTATATTAAATAATTTTCCTGTTAGTATAAATGCTTTTGTTCATGTTAGTTGAGCAACTTGAACCAAATGGATCTATTGCCACGTGTTGTAGTTTGAATGCACTGCAATATTTCATAGTAATCCTGTCCTGATTAAAACCTTTTAGTTCAAACTTTTTGTCCTAACCATAATGTAGTATTGTTTTTCATGACTTAAGATAAATATTAGGCATTCCTAATTTTGATATTTTATCTGAATATTAGTAAATATGCAAGACTAATATGGGTAGTTAGGGTTGGGCTTGAGTTGGAAAAGAGTTCAGGATGAGATTTAACATTATGGTAGTTTGCCTTTAGGATAAAAATATGAAAGAGCATTAGATAACCAATTTCTAGATAATGGTTTTTGCATAGTTCATATATCAGTAACGTATTGCCGTTTCCGAGGTGTAAGCAGCAGAGTCGTTAAGAGGCTGCGGTGGCCTGATGATACGGTCTCAGCTTCGGAACCGGAGGGTTTCAGGTTCGAGACCCTATTCCATCGAAGAACCGTCGCGTGAGGGGGTCTCTTGCGCTTTAAATCCGTCTGAGCCAAACGTCCTCCCCATGGTGTAGAGAGAAGGATGCCAGCTCAGGTGTCATCTGACTGTGGTTAAAAATGATGAGGTCCATTCACCAAATAGCCCTAGTGTTGCTTCAAAACGGGACATCAATATAACGAAACTAAACTAAATCCACCGAAGAACCGTCGTGTAAGTGGGTCTAGTGCACGTTAAATCCGTCGGGTCCAAATGTCCTCCCTCTAGTGTGATGTGGAAGTTTGGAGAAGTAGTGTGTGCCAGCTCAGGTGTCATCCTCGTCATCTGACCACTGTTCAAAATGATGAGGTCTCTCCAAAAATAGCCCTATTGTTGCTTCAAAACGGGACCTTAATATAACTAAACTAAACTAAGCATAGTCAGTAAGGCGCTGGAACAGCATTCAAGGGACCCAAGTTCGATCTTGGGTTAGTAACAAAAATACAGACGCATTTTTCTTTAAAAAAATTATTTAGCTCATAATAAACTTTTTTAATACAACTTTTTACTGGCAGCGTTAATTAATATGTAATTATGTTATCAATAAAAAATAAACGTTCTTTTTAATGTATAAATCGTAATTTTATTTTAAGCAAAAACTAGTAATATCTAAAAAAATTTTTAAAAAATCCAATTCCTACGTATTTTTTATTTATATAATAGTAGCTACTACCCGTGACTTCTTTCGAGGGGAAATGTTGATGTATATGTTTGTGAACTGACGGTCTCATCAGCAATCGGCAATGTCTCTGAAATCGTCTGCGAGCAAAACGACAACGCCGCCTGATTGCCGCGGATGTCCTACAGGCTGCGGTTTAACGCCTGTCCACGCCTGTCTCATACCATACTATTCACTTGCACTGATACAAAAGGATTCCCCGGCCGCTGTTTTTGGTCCCTTAATGATTAGGTCATTGTGAGTGACATTCTCGTTAAGCGTCCTTGTATTTATCGCACAGCTGGAGGGGGTTGGATGGTTGGCTAGTGCTCACCAAAATGGCAAACGGATCTCCTAGCTACTTTCATAGCCAGCGCTTTGTTACTTCTCTTTCGAAAGATTAGATTCGCGTTTTCTGGGCATTTCGAAAAACTATCTAATAATGACAAATCGAAACAATTAATATTAGCCAAAAAAAGATACCTTTAAAAGTATAAGCATGTACGGAAAATATATAACTAGTATAAATAGAGTTTAATAACAAAAACATACAACGAACCTGAAAATAATTTATTTACATTGTAAACCTGAAGGAAAACAAAACAGCAAATCATGTCCGTGGTTTTTAAAATCAAGTCTATTTTATTTATTTATCGAGATGGAGATAGCTACAACAATATTAGACACATCATTTTTAAGCTCAATTTAAAGGAAAACATAGTTGTCACTCTCGAACTTTCAACACCAGTTGCCGTAACGCATGTGTCTGACTTTCCTACGCCAGTTGGGGTAATGCAATGCAGATTAGATCCTTTATTCTGTTCTCTTTTAATTTTAAAGTACTTCAGAATGAATCCGAAAGATCGATTCATTAACTCATTAACAACGTTTGATTTTAAATGCATCAAACGCAAAGAGGGTAAACAGAATCGTTTGAAATAATCGGTCGAAATCATGCTAAGCCTAAACTGATTACTGTTTGGGGGGAAAAAAAACCTGGAGCTTTACTCATCTCTGGCGGGATTTGGCCTCGGCTTTTTGGCGCGAAAGTTAGTTTTTAAGTAATAAAAAATGAGCCTCTCAATGAATCGGCATAAAAAGTAGCCTATGTTCTATTCCCGACTCTAATTTATCTCTGTGCTCAATTTCATAGCATTCTGTTCAGCCGTTCTGGCGTGACTGAGTAACAAACGTCCAAACTTTCACATTTATATATTAGTATAGTTTTCTTAATTTTTCTCATGCCTTTTTGTCTCACATAAAAATTTTCCTTTTTTTCCCCCATAGACATTATTTTTACCTGGATGTTCGACAGACATTCATCGAGAATCGATTACGAGTCCCTTCCACCCACAAGATTTGTCATTTAGCTGCCCTTATAGCACAAATCGAACTGGGTGACCTTGACGAAACAGTTGGATCGGCAGCTGCTCTCCTTCAGTATCCCAAGTACCTACCGACAAATTACTTGGTGAACTGTTCTGAAGATTCTGAGCACCCACCTCAGTTGCGTGTCAGGTGGCGTTCTGGAGGAAGCACGGATGCCAGTAGTAACAACCACAACTCCAATGAGGAGATGATTCCAGAATCAACAGATGAGGAGCAGCAACAAGTAAGCATTTTCCTTCCTTTATCTGTTGAAAATAAAAGTGAGATCCTTATTTGGTTTTTATTTTATAGAAATCCTACTCACTTTATTTGCTTCAAATTTTGTTTACAAATAATGGGTAAAACAAGAAAAGAAAAGTTCCATGATATTTAATTAGAGTTCATTTTTTACTAACTTGTTTGTATTGCCGCTTTGAAACGAAACATTGCCGATTCTGCATAGCTGAATGGTCATGACGCTGAACTCATAGTCAGGAGATCGTGTGTCTGAATCATAGTTGACTTAACACCAGCAGGTGACCGAGCTCCGCTCGGAGAAAACAGGTATCGAAGCTAACTCGAAGATTTAAATTTTCAATTGTGATTTATCAAAACAATACATGCCATAAGAAAATTTGTGAAACCATTGCTGAAATAAGTTACCACCGGTTAAAGTGCACCATTGTAAACTATTCTAAACAAAGTTAGAGTTTGGAAAGGGAACTATTCTATACAAAGGTAAAGTAAAGGTAAAGATTGAAGTGTGTTGAAGTTCAATATTTTTGACAAATTTATTTAGAAAAACCAAACATATATACATACATAAGAAACATATTATAAACCTATAACAGCATAAACATAAAACTTTATTAGTTCGCCATATTGGCTATAGATGGCAGCACGTTACCGCTTGAAAATTTAAGTAGCCATTATGGCGAACTAATAAAGTTTGAAAATATCCTATCTGTAACTCCGAACTGCTCGACCGTAGCGCTTCAAAACCGGCGCCAATCGATTCCTCGTGGCCAAAAACCCCAGACCCCCAAGTTTACCGGAGTTTATTAATTCTGGGGCGATTTTCGACTTGGCAACCATTCCTCGTATTATAGTATAAGATTTGTTTTTCCTTTAACTCGTGTTCCAGAAGACCCTGGACATTTCTCTAATTTATCAGATAAGTGCTCTGGACTTTCCTTACTGTCTCCAGAAAGGAATTCTGGAACTTTCTCTACCTGTATAAAAGCTGAGGATCTCTCAGTCTCAGAGTTCTGAGTTCAGAGTGGAGCTAATAAATTGATTTAACTCTAACTTTCTGTGTCTCCTTGAGTTCTATCGACGTGACAATGTTCTTATTTAACGGACCGCGGTTGCCTGGTTGGCAGAGCGTCCGTCTTGTCACCGGAAGGTAGCGAGTTCTGTCCTCGTCTCGGCCAAAGACCGCCGTCTTGGCTCATGGCGCTGGGGGCAAGTTCAATAGGTCCTCCAAGTTCCCATAACCTCTGCGGGGCACTGAGTCAGTCTCTGATTGGGATCTCAATTCCGACTTGCAGATGGAGGAATGAGTTTGACCACCCCCTGAAAAAGGTTATGTTCCAGCAAAGTCGTCCTTTCACCTGAACGGCGCTCGTTAACAAAAGAAAGGCGCACACTTCTGCCTTCATTCGAAAGAGCTACTCTCACTTGGTTTGGGATGACCAAGTGGCATTAGAAAGAAAGAAAGATATTCTTATTTATCTTTGTGTAATTATTCATACTGAATGAAACTATAACATGCACTTTAAATGTTTTGAATCATTTGCTTCTGTTTTGTCATTTGAAATGCTTAGTTAACTCTTACGCCATTCTTCAAACAATATTGAAATTTCGTGGGTTATGTGTATATACTAATAATGCAAAGTTTCAATGAATGATTTTCAAATTAAATTTTTTGTTATTTAGATATGAAATGGTTTATATTTTCAGTAGAACTGTGTATATCAGCATGTCTGTTGATACAATTTAAAAATTATTCATCAAATGTTCATTTATTTTCATCAAACAAAATAGTTGATTTTTGGCAATATGTTTTCAAGATATAAATTATTCAAGACTTAATGAAAAATTAAAAAAATAAAAACAAGGCTTGTGGATAAGCCTGTAACAAAATCATATTATTTATTGCATTTTTCTAATTTTAAGAAAAGAATGAAGTTATTCATTGTATTCTCTTTTTTGGAATATTTTTCTAAACAATAATTCATTTTAATTGTTGAAAAAAGTTTTTGCTTTTTTGCAGTCCCTGTAAAATGTTGCCTTTGATCAAAATAGTCTTTAAATTTTATGTGTCCTTCATAGGTCAGCATTGAAACAGACCGAACTGCAGTGATACGCCTGTGCCAGAAAGTGATGAAAGAGCACCTGTTGCTCAAAGGAACGACCAACAGTGCTGCTGTGTACCAGTTTCTCAAAGAAACTTCAGAGCTTGAAGACTTTGGTATGGAGCAGTATTTTGTAAAAAACAGAAATGGAGAAACTCTCAGAATCGGGGTTGGACCCACGGGAATCCTCATTCATGATCTGAATCTGGTTTTGAAGCATAAGTAAGTAACGGCTAATCTTGTCAGTCATGATCTTTTTAAGGTTTTTCTGTTAATGAAACCCATCATTACCAAGTTTAAATGTTGATATCAATAATAATGACTAAGAATACTCGGATTTGTTGTGTTTTCTGAGGTTTGTTAATGAAAAATGTCGGGGCTTTAGTTGAAGAAAAACTTCTCTCCCTTTTTTTTTTTAATACCTCAGATAGTTTCTATTCATTAGCCTCAATCTAATTGGCTGTTAAATGCCAGTTTTATACTGTAAAAGAAATCTGAACATGAAAATGGCATCCGTTTTAATTTGACTTAATTTTATTTGCGTTAATTATAGTCACTTTTAACCCTTCAGATATTTATTCATTAAACATATTGCATAAAAATATAATATACACTATATATGTGTTAGATTTTTACCTTGCGCAAGAAATAAATTCAAAAATAATTTTAAATAATAATTTTTTTTACTTTACTTTCTGTATTGATTCAGAAATTCTTCTCTCTCTCTATTTTTTAATTTAACTAATATTTGGAACTATATATCTATTCAGTATACCTTTCAGGAATTTGTGGAAAGCCAATGACATAGCATACCAAGGTCTTCATAGAATAAGCTATTGTTATTCTATATGCATGTTTCATTAAATTCGAATACCCAGAATGAAAGCGAATCATTGTCGAATTCAAAATTTAATTTGTAGGTCTTTCTTGTTATGTTTATTTATGATTTGATTAGAATAATATCTGTTCAGGTGCTAAAAATTCCTCATTAAACAAATGATATGACAATTTTGGAAAGGTGTAGGATTAGATATCTCGCATTTTTTATCATGGGTTTTTGTATTGTATGTTGAAAAAAATATAAATTACCAGTGTTTGAATATTTCTTTCTAAAGCTGCATGAAAAGATTTCTTAGAATTAAAAAAATATACATCATAAAAACATACATAAAAAAATTACATCAAAATAATATAAAAACACAAATAAAATTAAAGGAATATTCTTACTATAACATTATTGTGCTATAATATTTTGGACATTAGGTTCAAAATTTTTTCTCCCCCCTCTTTTTAATGTAATTTAAGACCATAAATAGCTTAACAGCATGGGGCTATCATGAAATGTTTCCACTTTTAATACCATTGAGAAAAAATTATTAATGAGCTTTTAGTGTAGAGACGTATTTAGGATTAATAAATTTGAGTTTCCTTTGTTTCTCCATGTTTGATTCTTAAGAGCATGAATATTGACCTCCAAGTAAAATTCAGTTCCTTGAAGATTGCAGCTTCCTGTTAAGATAATAGAAATATTCTTTGTCTCTTGCTTATCTTTAGACTCAAGGTTATTTAAATTTACCCAAGGTTTTGAATTGCAGTATGATTTTATCAAATGACATGTTATCAAAGATATATAATTTATCACACTTCCTAAGGTGTGTGTGTGTGTGTATATATATATATATATATATATATATATATATTTCTTCTTGCAGTCTCAGGATTCTATCTATTTACATTTTGCTTTTATCTGTAACATTTTTGAAAATTCTGTATGAAAAAGATAGTTTCATAATTATCATAAATAACTGAAATTTTCATTTTAAATATATTTATATAAATGCTACATTTTGTTGATTTGAAATAATGTTTGATCTTTTGTAACAAAACAACAACAACAACATTGAATTCAAAACTTTAAATTGAAATATAAAATGATAATATTTTAGGCTTGATTATTGTAGATGCCACACTGCGTTTTGTGTCTCAATGAATTTTACGTGCATTTGTGACTAGAATGCCAGCCAAAAGTCGTTATCCTAATAAAAGCTAAAATTTTACAATGACACTAAAATCCAAAACAGTTTTCTTTAGCTTAATATGAAAATTGGTTAAAAAAATATTGCAGAAGGATTTGATAAAATATTAGCTTGAACCTTACTTAAAATATATTAAAAAAAAAGCATTATTTATAAAGGTTTGAAATTAATGACATTTGAGAAATTAAATCAGTATGAAAATATTTTTTAAAAAAACTTTATTTTTATTTTTGTCAAAAGAATATGATTTTATAATATGCACCTAAATAACTGAAGAAGAAGTTTTAAAATTGCAATTAATTTTTATCAACATTTTATAAAGCCCTTTCCTGGCAAGTCTTGTTAACTAAGAAATAACTTGATAACTCTAAGATTAGTCATTATGACACTTAAAATGAGTTTGGAATCATGCAGTTTGTAATAAAAAGGCAAACCTAAAAAATATTTTTGAGCTCAGCAGTAGCTAGGAATGAAGATTCATGAAGATGCAGCACCCTTTGGAAGATGCACATTTCTGGATGGAAGCTATAAAAACTTACGCTGCTTGGGGACAGTGACTTGGAATATTTTTAATCGAGTTCAGAAAATGTAATTTAAATGCATAAGTTTTATTTTTTGTAAAGTCTATTAAAAACTATTTTGCTTAATCAGCATGATCAAAGAAAGAACTAAAAATTTGGTTACTAAAAATTTAATAGAAGTAAGAATAGCCTCTTTTTACTGCAGTTTCTGTCTTATTTGAATGATAATAGAGATAAATGGAAGATTTTGAAAAATACATTAAACTTGAAGGTGTGTTTGTCTAGATGGATTTTTATTCTGTATTAATATCTCATATATTGATGAATGAATGAAAGCTTGTCATCGAAAATCTCATGAACAGTGGCAGAATGCTTTAAAAAGAAAAGAAAAAAAAAATACTTGTTGTGCATTTCAGATGCAAATGTATAGAAAAATTAAACATTTTGTTTTCTTGTTGTGGGATCTTCATAATTCATAATGTTTTTTGAACACTTAAGTCTAAAACTTAAGTGTCACTAAAATCAGACTGAAACAAGTATTGATCTGCTAATAGAAAAAGAAATGTAATTCCAGTGATAAAATAAAAATAAAGCTGGAAGAAAATGTTAGCAGTAGTTTCCAAAGAATCAACGAAAATAAAAATAATAGACATTTCAGATATTCGTTCATTGACCATTGTTATAATACAGCATTAAAAAAATCTATTAAAATGGGAAATGTATGGCACCTGGTTAAATATTATTCATGCTTAGGTTTAATCACTTATCCATAACTTAATCAATTTAAACATTAAAAAAATCTGATCATGAGACATCAGATGCACGATAAAGGAAATTTCATTTCATCCAGCATTGAAGATTTTCTTGGCCAGTTCTATTATAGATTAAATGTGTTGTTGTTGTGACTTATGGCACTTTACAAGCCCGCCGACCGATATGTCAGCTATTTAAGCCGAAGATGAGCGTCCTTTTAGCGCCATCTAGGGTAAAGAGTACGACTTAGCTACATCATGCTTCACATTTGTTTGCACAACCCCTTATTACAGGGGGGGGGGGGCACATTCACACTACTTACAGATAGAGCTCAGAATAACAGCCATGCCCGAACCGGGACGCCTAGAACACTAGGAAGACACGCTGTGGAGACATCTGAATAAGCCATCAACAGCCTTTTGTCGAATGGATTAGCTACCGGCTTCAAAACCAAACAGCGCAGGTTCGATAGAGATGGAGTCAAAATTAATGATGCTAATGTCTAGAGCAAATTGTTTAGCACGACAACCTATGCCAGAACGCCAACCGATGAAATGTTTTGAATTCAACTACACTCAAACCTGTTTATATGCGGTTCTTTTTTATGCGATTTTTTTTTATGCGTTTTCTTTTATGCAGTCCCTATTCACCGCACAAAAACAGGTTTGAGTGTACATTTAAATGAGCCTGTGTACAAATTTAAAGATGTGTCATTATTCAAATCAAAAACTTTGGAAAAATAATTTCTTATGCATGAGGTTTAATTGCAATGTTTCTATTTCTTCATCTACAGCATCCCTTACGCGTCCATCCACCTGGCCACCCATGCGGGTCGGTGTCTGTTTCTGAACTTCATCAACGAGTGCGGAGAGTCCTCTGCCATCGGATTCAAGCTGGAGAACTGCCACTCCGCCAGCGCCCTGTACAGAGCCGTGACCGAGAAGCACGCCTTTTACAGCTGCGAGACGGTCAGAAACGCCGTCACCTCTCAATACATCAGAGACTTGAAAGGAACCATCGCCTCGCTGTTCAACGAGAACACGGCGCTCGGGAAGAACTACGTGTTCGACATCCAGAAGACGTGCCGGGAGGTGTACGACCACACGAGGCGCGTCATGTACCAGATGGAATCTGCTGGGAAGCGGAACTCTGTGGATTCTGTTTCCCTTGTTGAAAATAAAGATTCGAAAGAACAGAGTTGCCACGCAACAGCTTGCAAGGTGAGTGGATTGTGAAATTGGCTGTCAACAATTGGGTAAAAATATATGTGAGGGTGCCCCTTTGGTGATTTTTGTTTGGCGCCCTGCCTGTTCGAGTGGAACACCGTACAAACACGAATGGCGGCCAAAATATAAAGACATTTCGGGCCATTCAAAACCGAGCCAATGGCGATCACCACTTGGCGAGAATCAAGGGACACCCTCAAATATAGACCAACCAACAATTATGCTTATATTATTTAATTAAAAAGAAGTGTTTGAATATTATGAAACCTTTACTGAAATTTATCTTGCGAGCCATTTTTAGCAACTAGCTTGGTCACCAAAATTATTGATTTCTTTCACAACTTCATGGGGATTAATAATGTATGATGAAAACAGGCTATTTTGTGGTTGTTGCTTTCTTTAGTGACGAAGGTGCAATGGCCACCTTCAACTTTGGTATCTTGACTGTAAGGGCCTTATCACACGGCGAAATGTCGTCAGCAAACGACAACGAAAGTGACTTCACTATCAAAGTTTCACCTGATTGGTTGAATTTTGTTTGCGAACAATATTTCCCTCACTATCGTGGGCATTATCAACCTGGTTAAAAAAAAGTGGACGATGACGAAAAACTTGCTCGACCGGTTCTTGAAAGTGCTAACGGAAAAGTGCGGACGATATTTTGCCTTGTGATAAGGCCTATGACACAATAGGGAGGGAATTTTATCGGGCAATGACGTTTCAGCGGGAAAGTTGAATTGGGGAAAGGAAATCTAAACTCGTTGCTGTGACAGAAGTTGTATCGAAATGTTGAAAAACACCTGGTACAACTGTTGTACCGGCCTCAGCTAGAGGTTAATGAATCGAATGCCTCGGCCACTATTCGCGAATTTAGAAGTCGAAACAATTAACGTTAAGGAGCACTATCAGTCAATGCAATGATTGAAAAATTTGAAAAAACAGCTTCTCTCGAAACTCGGCCTGGTAGAGGACTGAAACCGATATCGGAGGATACGATCACAGATGCTTCAATCGTTGACAGAAAGCGGAGGAGCACCGCTGGTAATTGCAGTACACGCCGTAGTTGCCTGCAGCTGTCAGTGCTTTAGATTGCTATACTATAAATATGGAATGCATTATTCTTTTTTTAAAAGATCACTATGTTTTTTTATGTATACGAAAAAATAAATTTAATTGAATGCGTGTGCTATTAATGACTATGGGTGCAAATGAAAAATACATGTCTAAGTAATAAAGGCGGATGTAAAAATCCTATATAAAAATGCAATTCTTTTAAATCTCAATTTTAATATTGCGGAAGCATGTGATCAAATGTTAAGATAAATAAATTTGTATTTTTACTGTAACAATGTATTATCTTTCATTTAACTGCACCAGATATATATTAAACTGCTTAGGAAATTGTAAATGACATCTTTTTTAAGGGTTTTTTTTTTTTTTTTT
>JAPMOQ010004220.1:25322-39610 GCA_026543055.1 Argiope trifasciata
GTGTGGGGAGGGTGTGTGTGCCAGGTCAGATGTCATCTGACTGTGGTTCAGAATTACGAGGTCCGTCCCAAAATAGCCAAAGTGTTGCTTTGCAACGGGACTTTAATATAACTAAACTAAACTGATACTAATCTACATATTTCCCATTTCTTTCACTTTTCAGGAGATCCAAGAGCGGTTAGCAGCGTTTCAAGATTCTATGTTGTGTCGAATCTGCATGGACTCTGATGTGAGCACCGTCTTCTTCCCGTGCAGACACGTGGCGTGCTGCAGTACGTGCGCCCCCCTCTGCCACAACTGCCCGCTGTGCCGAAGCAGCATTTCCGAAACTCAGCATGTCTATCTTCCTTACACCGGATGTGAACTTTCCAGCTTCAGAAAGGAAAGAAAGTCATCGGATGATGTGAAGTCAGAAAGCTGAGACTTTCACTCAAAACTGCGAATCTTTATTCAGGAAAGAAGAGACTGCATTCAAGGACAACTCAAGTTCATATAATTAGAAAGCTTTGAACAGTCGTAATGCTGGTGCGATTATAAATGTACATTTTTAAGCACCAACAGAGTCTGTCAAGTTTTTATCATTGTTTATTTTAAATGCAATTACGTGGCCAATATTTGTTGATATTCCTTTCAGTGTAAAAATTATATTTAATATACATATTCAGGATCATTTAGCTGGATTGAATAGATTTTCAAAGTTCGCAACTTGAGTTGTCACTGACATCAGATAAATTATTTATATTAACATATTAAAATATGTAGTTTTAGTGAGTTACTGAAAAAAAATATTTATTTGTTGTTATTAATCAGGTTATATGTAGTAATGAAATATGACTTATGGAGTTACTTGTTTTATTAATAATTCAAATTTTTTTAAATGCTATATAAAATAGTATAAAGTTTGAATTGATAACTACATGAGCAAATTTAATATAAAAGTTTTTGCATTACATGGTAATATTTAATATGTGTAACTGTTGTTTTTAATGAAAATTTCATTTATCTTTTAAAAATTATTACGAAGAAAGTGATTTCTTAGAATATAAAATGATACTAAAAATGATAAGAAAAAAATTATGATTTGGGTCAGTATTAATTTTTATTAATACAAGTATTTTTAAGTATTGTATTTTAATCTTTATAGCCTGTGAATTTACTTTGGATAGCAAATTCGTCCATATTTTACATAAATGTTTCATGTTGAATTATGAATTTATACAACCCTATTCAGTTTTAGAATTACCTACGGAAGCAACAAAGCTTTTGTATAAATGAAGAGAGCCATTTTAATTTGTGTACCAGTTTTGAAAATCATACTTCTCCAAAATGTGCTTGCTATCTTCTTATTTGTGTATTTAAAACTAGAATTTTAAATCTGCATTAAGTGAAAACTAATAGTTATTGAAAACTCTACAAATGATAATCGCACAATTTTAAAACGTGATATTATATATACTATTTATAAAAGTATCACCTTACTCTAAACGTTGCATAGTATTTTTGACCTGTAAAGTGTTTGTGTATACTGATTGTGCACTTTAGATTTTGGTGAATATGCAATTAAAAAGGCTATTTTCTAAGATTTATTTCTTGATTAAAAGTGTATTTTTATTTGTCAGAAAGGACTTCTTTGATTCTTAGGTGACAATCTAAACTTGCGTATTGTATTTTTTAAATTAAGGATACATTAGAAGAAAAAAAAAAAGATTAGTGTCTTCCAAAAAAAAAAAAAATCTGTTGCAATGATTTGGGTTTTTGCCAGTATTTTTATGTGCACAAAATGTAATTATCTGAAAATAAAGAATAGGTTTTAGAAAAGTGTGGATTTTCTTTTTCTGCATAATGGCAGCATCACCAATAGAAGAGTTTTGACTTCATGTCAGGGAATGAGCATCTCCTAAAATCTTTTTTGTTATGCTTAAACAATCATGCAACATTCAAATTGTATGCAAATACTTTTTTAAATAGGATTCAGGCAAGGAGGGTAATGTAATAAAATTTGTAATTGTAGAAGAAAATTTTTGAATTAAATTGTAGACAGTATACATGTTTATTTCGAATGATGCAATAGAATTTTTTGGCAAGCTTGCTTGTAATTTAAATTTATCTATTAAAGAATACTTGAGTGTAAAAAATTATAAAATCATTCAGGATCCTCAGCATTTCACATTGGTATTTTTTAAGTTCAGTAAAAGTTCTTTATTTGCAGGGTATATGTTCCATAAATATGCCACGAATACTGAATGGTTATTTATAGGGGATACGTTTCTAGGTGACAAAATAAAAAACAAATAGATAAAAAAAACAATTTAAGTTTTTGAATATTTTGATGAATTATCTTAAGGTTTAGGTAATGGTTTGAAGAATTTTGTAATTTTCTCTTGCTTGGCAGTTTTTAACAGCTCCTTCAATTCAGACTGATACGCAGCCGTCGCATTAGCAATTTGCCTCTTAAAAATAAGACTTCGTTCCATAGACGGATCAATCTTCATAAAGAAATCGCACAGCTCATTTGCCATTCTTAAAACCTTCACTAAGATTTTTCAAATTAAATGTCACGTTTCCAGTGCTTGTTGAAGCCTCTTCTTCAATGGGCTGTGAATTTAACATTTCCTCCAAGTAGGTTTCAGTCAAATCTTCATCTTGCGATTCAAGCAATTCCTGAATGTCACTTTATTCTATCTGTTCAAACCCATCTCGTCCTATTCCATTCGCGATTTCGGCTATGTTTGCATTTAACAACATACTTAAGACAAAGTTGTAATAAGATCTATTTTACTTTTTTTAATAGTTCATTGGATGGCATTTACAAAGGATATTGTATTGGATATCTATTGGAATCCTTTTATTATTATTTATGTACTTAGATCCGCGAATAAAGAAATTTTTAGCCCCGAATATAGGAATTGGGTCGCATTTTTTAAATCCGCCAATAGTTAAAATGCGAATGAAGGAAGCGAGAATAAGGAGCTATTACTGTACATATACATATACAATAAGCTAAACTTTTATGCAGCTCTAAATTATCTGAAGCTTATATTCTCTGTCAAAAAAAGAAAAAGCCATTTTCAAATATCTGTGAAAGACAATAATATAAAGATTCCAAAGAATGGCCAATTTCCTTGAAAGATAAATTTTATACTTAAAAAAGGCTTGTGTGTATTCTTGCATTAAACAGGATATTCTGATAATAAATGCCTTTTATTATACTAATTTATTTATTTTTAATAAAAATTATTACTTCTGGTTTTATGTTTTATCAATAAAATAAAATTTCAAAATAAATGATAAAAAAATTAAAAGTCTGAATGAATAAGCAAAAATAGGGATTAATTAGAAGGTTACTGCTAAGATTTCTAAAGGCGTCTTTGTTAATTGGTAAAAATTTTTTTTTAACATGTAGCTTATATTCAATATATCTGCAAGCTTCAAAATTGATAGGCAATTGAGTGAAAATTTTTCTTTGACTAATAAAAAGTATTGCTGAAAATCATTAATTTCCTTTTATTTACAACTGCATACATTATTTTATACAAGATGAAATCAATTTATATAATGAAGACACATGCAAATGCACAAAGTCACATGATAGACAAATAGTTTTTAATTTCAAATAAATCATCAATGTGAGATTTTAGTCCATATAACTAGATATTTTTCGTTCAGCTTAATAAAATGTTTTAATGAAGTTTTAGATTTTTGTTTAAAGATATTTTTGACAAACATAGAGGAAAATGCAACATATTTTCACATATGTAAGTACTTTATCAAATAATTAGAGCTGTGCAATAAATTTATACACAGAGTTTGTTAAAAACTCACGCTGTGAAATACTATGAAAGAAATTTTTAAACTTTGAATAGATTTAAGTTCATTAGAAGAAACTTTATACACATTATTTGAAGTAGAAAATACTTCAAAGATTTTAAAATAAGCTCTTTCTTACAAGTTAAAAGGGAGTCGAAAATAAAGAAGGCATTGAAATGGAACCAATTGTTGAAAAGACCAGATTTCATAGGTGTTTTTTTTATAGCCTACCAATAATGACAAGTAAAAACAGCAAACTACACAAACATTGGTAAAATTTGGCACTTAAACAGTGAATAATGGCTTAAATTAAAATAAAACTCAAATCTTTATATTTCCAAACATCCTTTCTAACCAAATTACAAATAAATTTTATATCACATAAATGACAGATGATGAGTGAAACAACAACAAAAATCAAAATTAGATAAGATTTGATTTTAAAATTTTACACAAAACCGGTATATTTTCCATGATTTGGAACATTTAGCATTCGAAAACCTTCAAACCAGTCTCCATAAAAATAAAAACTCCCTAGACACAGAACTTTTCTTTTGTTAAAAAAAATATGGCAGCTTTTTCAAATATAGCAGTCATCTGCATATCCAAGTTGTATGTATAGTTTGTTTTAGACAATCAAGAGAGATAAGGTACCTAGGAAGAAAGGAATGTTGTGAATTAACAAAAAGTGCATCAATTAAATATATTTTTTTTTCCTATTAACTATCTAAAAACAGAAAAACTGTCTCAATCATAATAACTCTTCAAAATAGTAAACCATAACATATAATATTTAGATCATTCTGGAATTTATTTATAGATTTTTTTATGCTATTCAAAAATAATTTTAAAGCTAAAGTAATTTCTAAAGCTATTTAAATGAGTTAGGAAAAAGATTATTATCTTTGATAAAAAAATTATAATTACCAGTATAATTTTTTACCAAGCTGTAAAAGTTGTTTGCAAGTAAGAATTTAATATTAGAATTTTAAAATACTGCATAACACCATCCAAAATATATATTAAATAGATTCCTTCTCATGACCAGAAGAAAGGTTTACAATTCTAATCACTTAGCATGTAACATATTATATATATATATATATCAAAGTTTTTTTTGTTTGCTATTATAAGGGGATCTATTCCAAGTGAACTTCTATATTAAGCATAACATCAAAAGTGATGGCATTTCTTGGGGCGTACATAGCTTATATTGCGATGATATTTTTCCTTCGTGCAATAAATACCTGCAAGAGGACATATATAAAGGTCTTTAGTTTCTCCTTTTTTTCCATCCAAAAGGATTTTTGGGTGTTTAGACATGACAGCTCAACTCATGTCAAAGCTAAAATTGTAATTTAACTCCCACAGTATTTAGAGACTAATGCTCACCAAATAACTAGGGAAAGGATAAATGGTTCATGGTTAAGAAAAGATTTAATGCCATATGAAATTTATTGCAATATGTCAGCATATGAAAACTATATGCATAATGATGACAAATTGCTAAGAGGTAACTGAGGGTAAGGCAAAATTGGGATTGATTGTTATTTATCCATGCAGTTTGCATTAAATATGAATTTTGAGCAACTGATAGTTTTTTTTAAAAAATCTCTCATCTTCTTTGAATAAGATGGCATTTTCTTAAATAAAAAACCATTCAATAAATTCAAATATGGTAGAATTCAGCAGAGAAATGTATTCTATTTTTACTAAAGCCAGAAGTCTCATGCATACTCATTAGTTGCAATTCAGGAATCTTGTGGTAAAAGAACATTCACCTAGCAAATTGAAATTGGAATGATCAACACAGAAAAAAAAAGGGGGGGGGGATGTTGAAAAGGAATGAGACTCCACATTAGAAATTGCGAATGGTATTGTTTCGTTTTTGCAAACTAGTAATAGGATCCTTCATTCTTACAATAATTAGTGATCAATATTTTTTTAATGGAAAGAAATAACTAAGAAATTAAAATACCCTGTGTTATTCCCACTTTTTATGGAAATTTTCACATTTCTCTGCCTTTTCCCATTTTTTCAGTCGAATTTTAAGTTTCCCCTATTTTTCAGGTTCTCCCGGCAGAATGGCAACAAGTACTCAGCATTTTGAGTAAAATTAAGGGATCAAGTTTGTGAAACGAATTCAACTGTTTCATTTCCAGTCTGTCTAAAAAAATTTAACATTTGCAAATGGTGCGAGCAACTTTCCATCCCGAAGCAATACAATAAGTAAATCCCATTTCTATCACTAATTTTGCACCAAGCACAAATTTCAGAGTGAGGAAGACTTAAAAAAGAAGAAACCTAGTAAAACAGTAATAAAAATTCCGAGTTTCTGGAATTATTACTGTAGCTGTGATAGTTGCGATTTATTTATCTTGTGCAATATCAATAACTGACTAGAACTAGTACTAGTAAGAACTAAAAGTCCTATTCAACTTACAACCCCTTCACTATTATTTATTTTCTTACTTCCCATTTTTAAAAAAAGATTATGTTTTCAGTACTTTTGCAGATTTTTAAAAAAATTCCATGATAAATCAATAGGCTGACACTTTTATCAAATAATAAAAAATCCTACTTTATCAAACAGGGCAGAAATAAAGCGAATGCATTTTGAGCTACACACTTTTAAAATGGACTTATCTCTAAAACTAGTTGAGAAAATATTTATTTTAGATATGCAGTTTTCAAATCATATTACAGTTTAATGTTGATTAGGTGGAGTATACAGGTGCAGAAACCACTTTTGATGATACTGCAGCAAACATGCAATAATGGCTTTAATCTTATTTAAAAAACTTGTTTGACAATTATGTTATGACCTGCCAATTTATATAATCTGGAGGAAAAAAAAATGTAATTTCATGGTACATTTTAATGATTATTTACCGACCCCTTTATTCTTATTCACTTCACATAAATTTTTGTAGCGTGATTTAGATCATAAAATAGTTTTAGACAAAAAAAAAAAAGGGGGGAAAAAATGTAGTTGAAAATAGTTCCTAAATTTATTTATTTTTTAAAAGGCATTTTCAAAAACTTAAAAAATATATTACTTTTCATCCAATTTCAGCTCTCTCGTCAATTTTGCTACGGCACATCGGGCATACTTCAAGTTGCAAGGCACACTGGACACAGAATCCCCTACAACAAAGGAAAGCATTAAATCACACATCAATAAGAGGTTTTTGTGTGTAATATGAAGCAGTTATTTAAAAAAGAACCTGATTGTGAGCTGTGATGTATTAAAATCAATCTATATTAAAAACATGGTAAATGTCACTGCATATGACATTACATTGCTTTTTGTCATGCAAAATCCTCCCCCCCCCCACTTCTAAATCAGAAGCTCAATAGGCAATAGGCAATAAAATCACACTTGCAAGGCTCGTAAGATAGCCCAAATTAGCTATAAAGAAACATTGGCAATAATAGAAGCATGCCACAATATTTAACATATGTTGAAGCATTGTATAAATGTTTATGCAATGTAAGTACTTAGTTCTTATGTATGAGCGTATTGAGCATAAAACATGTTTTAATCGACAATAATAAATTAGGAGCAAATTTAAAGAATTAATCTAATTCCACACAGCCAATTACAAACAATATTTCTCAAATATGCACTACAATGGATCAATGCTTTAAAACTTGGCAATTGTATAGTATGCAAAGATTAGTTTCCTTAAAAACATTTAAAAGTTAAAACTGGGCAGGCAATATCATTACCAATAATTCTGCAACTTGTTTGCCGTCTTTAAAAATTTATAAATTTTCATTTAAAAAGACAACTAAATAAAATGTAATAATAATTTAACCAATCAATAAATCAAATTTCTGAAGCATAAAGAAGCAGCATGCAAGTCAAACATACATTCACAAGGAAATTAATTTACTTACGTATGTTGACAAGGATCTAATCTAATAGTTGCAGATCCATCAAAACACAAGGAGCAAGAATCTTCTCTCACACTGGTCTGTCTCAATTTTTCAAGCCTTATATGTCTGAAAATTTTCAAGAACTTCTATAATAACATTCAGATGGATGAGTCTACAGTATACATTCAAGAAGCAAGTATTCATACCTGGGAAGTATGATCTTTTCTTCATCCGACAAAGTGGCACAATCATTAAAACACTGGAAGTTTATGTTTGTTGGAGGGAATTTAAATGGCGTTCGACCAAAATTGAATTCACACTGCTGGAATGACATGAAGCTGGCTGCAGCAAAGAATCCGGATCTAAAAAGAATAGATTCCATTATAAGTTCCGAGGAAAGCAACAAGAAATGCTTAGTTCCAACAGACATTAATACAAAATTAATGTTTGCTCATTGTTTGTTTTTCTGAAATAAATAAATCACAAATAAAAGTGAAATTTTATGAAAAATTTAAATTAACCTTTTATTACAAAAGAACTTTAATCAAGATATTTTTACTTTTAAAATACACTTTTTCAAAGGTATTTTTACTGCATTTTATAACATATTTTTACATCAACATTCAATAATACCATTGAAGCAATTCCTTTCGAAAATGATTAGTTGAATAAATTGTCAAAAGTGAATTATAAGACTTGCATACTGGCACATAGGGGAGAAAACTTATGAACCCTCTGTTTTTAGAATTTTTCAAGTGAAAATGAAAATTTATTATTTAACACGACAAACTACAGTTACAAGACTATTCAATGAATCAACCCAATGTATATTTGTAAAAATAGGTATATCCTATTTGAAAAGTAGGCAGAAGGATGAAATTATGCTTGCATAAAATAAATTTTAAGTAATTTCAAATAATAAATCTAGGGAAAATAAATTAACAGCCATGCAGACAAGCTTGTTGCACAATCCTTTCTTCATTGACAACTGTAACTATTGACATGAAATTCCTAGAATAAAATCAACACTTAAATCAGTCGAAATACTAGACTGGTGACAGTGTCTTTTCACAGTTTACGACCAAACTATCACAATAAATAAATAATATATATAAAGACAAAATAAAATCATACATTTTTTACAAAACAAAACCATAATCTAAATTTTAGTTTAATCATATAATAAAAAGGAATTTAAATTTATTCAAATATCTTTCTAGATGCTGTTTTGAACTTGTGAAAGGCAAAGAGATGAAATAATCTTTATTTATTATGCAGCCCAATAGTCTTTGAATTTAAACAATAAAAGGGGAAGGCATTTAATGACTACAACATTAACTGATAAAAGGTTAAATCAGGATGTGAGCACAAAATTAATTATAAACCACACTGTTTTTGATATGTGCCATTTAAATAATAATAATAGTAATAAACAAAATTGTTTTGAATGCCAAAAAATAATAAATAAAGCATACTTGGCATTTTTGAATAATTGATAACAAGGAGGCAGACGATTTCCATTCAAATAAAATATGACAAATGAATGTTCCACATTTAATAAACATCCTAATACATCACCTAGAAAGGAGAAAAAAATATATATAATATAATATTTATACAAGCCAGCCAGCAGTATTTTTCAAAAACTAACCTGAATGCTGGTAATTCAAACTCATAATTTGAAATGAAATATTGACAATTTATAATAATCAATTTTTTTTTACTTGAAAGATGGATTGCAATTCAAGGGATTAGATTACACCCCAACTTTAACTTCATTAAATAAATAATTAAAAGGAATGACAGAAAAATATTGAATCACTAATGTAACAAAACTTTTCAAAATTCATTTCTTACTTTAATTAGAGAAATTATGTAAAGATGTACTTTTTAATGACAATTTGTTTTAATTGCAACTTTCTGTCATTCAATTTTTCAGACATTAATTCCCAAGATGATATTCTACAGATCCAGAACTTGTTATTCTAACAGAAATAATAAGGTGACAAGTCACTGGTAACTAGCTTTTCAATCTCAAAAGTGGTATGGTAAAGGCACAGTTGGCCCTTTTAGGGATGACAGATTTCTTTTTTTTAATTGGATTATACTATTGACAAGGAAGCAAAAAGTTTACCTTCGCTGCTTCAAGTTATTTTTTAATTTTATCACATGGGCATATTGCTTGATGAAGACTTTTAAAGTATAATAAAGTTATTTGCTTTAGCTTACATTCATATGGGTATAATAAATCCCTTTTTAACTATGCACTTTAAAAGGAAATTCTAGTGACATTCATTGTCTTTCTTTAGAGGTTGTATTCTTATTCTGGTATTTTGATTCTATTTGTCATTTATTCCATTCTTAGTAAAGTCACGCAAGGAAAAATCCTAAACTGTCACAGCCATACTTGGTTGACACTACAGAAGCCGGAAATCTGCCATGCATGTTTTTAATGAATAATACTATTCATCCTATTAACCCTATCATTTGGATTATTGAAGAAATCAAAGAAACCACTGCACCTGCTGCAAGAAATAAAAAAAAACAAATATGTTTCACATTATTTGGATTTTAGGGAAAAAAATTTAAAAGATTACAATGAAATATACTTAAGGATAACTTCTGTTCTCATTATCATGCAAGCTGATATATACATAACAAATCACTTTTTAATCACAGCTTTCAAAGTAAAATGATTACCATGCTTGTGGATATATGCTTGTTTCTCAAGTGATTCTTTAGCTAATTATATTCCGAAAACAGGGACCTTCCCTTTTAAAGTTGTTGAAAATCCTATTGCTGATCTGGTGTTCAATGCTGATATATTACAGTTCTGTGCTGCACATTCACAAAATAATTAAGTGCCAAAAGTAAGCAAGTTTTTATTTAAAATTCTGAATACAATAACTTTTGATCTGTTAACATCATGAGAGGACTATAATATAGGATATTTAATGGTGAATGGAATAACTACTTATCTCTTAACTGCTTTCATAAAATATATTCTTGCGAATAAATTTTCAAATATGCATGTGTGCAGATTTTTTTTTTTAATGAGGAAGAATTTATTTCCTTCTAATTCACTCATAAATATTTCAATCTCTGCCACTCAGATAAATTTCACAGTCCATCCAAATTAAAAGAGTATTAAGATCTTTCAATTTTGTCAATTAAAAGATATTAAAACTTAATCTATCTCAATCTCTTAATCCATCTCTATAATTAATATTAATTAATTAATCTTATTTCAATCAATAACACTCAAATAATATCACAATCTATTTCTTAGTTCATTCTGTCTTCATGAAGAGATGTTTTGAAGACTTTAATGCTGTAAATGAGTTTTGAACAGATGGCATTATTTTGCATACGCATACTCATTTTTTTTGTAAGAAAATCTATGCAACATCATATGCTGATTTAGGTGTCAAACAGCAGCACGATCAGCAAGGACAAAACATGAATGCAAATTTTAAAGACTTTGCCACAAGCCTGCTATATCCAAAGAGATGGTTGAAGTTCTCAGAACCAAATATGCAATTTTAAATGTCTTTGTAATTTTGGGGTAATGACAAACTGTTTTAGTACCTCTAAAGAAAAATGAATATTCAACTCACTCAGACTGTCTATACTAATACATAAATGTAAAAATTTAGATGTTTAGGTGGATGGATGTTTGTTACTCAATCACACTAGAGCGGCTGAACAGAATTGGATGAAATTTAGCAAAAAGATAAATTAGAGTCAGGAATAGAACATAGGCTACTTTTTGTTCCGGTTCAGTTTTTATTCATCAAAAACTAATTTTTGCACCAAAACGCTGAGGCCAAATCTGAAATTTCACTTCTGCAGAAATGTGTTATGCCGAAATAGTTCATCTCAAGTGAATGTCTCTTTATTGATGAATAATATGTACACGAAGAAGTGTGGTAGCAGCAAACTCTGCATGCACAGAATAATCCCCCATATTAATTGTTTGCACTCTCTCTAAAGTGAAATGAGTACATGCTTTCATCATGGGAAACAAGTGAATTCTTCAGAACCAGATTATATGACATGCTGGTAGACAGATTCAGCTCACATGAATCATTTTCTTCCAATACAGGAGCTCCACATTACATCTGCTAGCCATGAAAGACCCATCTTTTTAGAGATTGCAGCAAACACACAGGGTTATTTGTAGGTTCAGTAGTTTCCAATTCATAGATCAGTCCTTGTACAGCCACAAAATAGGTAGTCAGTTTCTATCTACTGCCCCATACATTAAATGGATATCTCGAAGTATGTTTTATTAAAACAAGGTCCAACTCTGGACAGGCTGTGCCATCCACAAGGATTTTTAAATAATTCCATTATAAAATGTGCAAATGAAAGAAGGATGTATTGTTAAAATGTCAACAGTTGAAAAGATCTATGATTCAAAACGATTCGGCACAAAAATGAAAATAAGTATCAAATGTTAAATGCTATGAAAAATGCCAATGGCTTTTAAGAAGTCAAAAAGTTTTGAGTGAGGTTTCTTGCTCACTAGGTCTCATAAATTTAAAAAAGACGAGTGAAAGTGAGTTAGACGATCTGAAGTAAAATTAGGGCATTCAGTAAGAATATGTGCTATAAAATGGATCACTCCACAGTTATTACAATGAGGGGCCCGTTCCCCAAACAACAAATGTCTATGAATATATCTTGAATGGATATCTCGAGGCTCAACACTTGTAAAGCATTGCATGGCAATCTAAATCCCAGCTTACAAATGACATTGAATGCCCTCTACTAATGCTTAAGAACATCATTTACAGAGATACACTCAATAACAACAACAAAAAATCTTCATTTCAAATTCCTCAATCGACCTTTTAAAATTCTACCAGATATTTTACAAACACACACACACACATACATTTAAACCATCCTATCAATTTGAAAAGTCACAACTATTAATGTGCAGTAAGAAAAGTACCGGGCTTCCAACAAGGATGAGGATGAGAACTGCTAGCAGCATTGTGCCAAATCAATCGCCGACATCCATCATAAGCTAAAGAGTATTCGTCATCACCTATTCCATAACCCTCCTAAAACATAAAGAAAATAATTTATGTACACACAATTTTTCTTCCTTAGATAATATTTTTGAAATATAAAAACAAAAAAAGTTCAGCTATTGAATTAGAGAAACAAAATGATACTACCTACATGATTTAGGAACTTGCTATTGCGTGTAGCCCATCCAATTTGCATTACACCGGAAGTGACAATAGTGACTTCATAATACCATACACCACCATCTACTTGAAAAGTGCATCGCACGCTTTCAAAGGAAGAAGCATCACACCGGGCCTGGAAAATTTACAGAGATTTTAAAAAGAAATTTATGGATTTAGCTTAACTTTTTCAATCATGCTAAATATGAATTCAACAATGACAGCACTTATATTGCCCTGCATGATACATTCTGCAGTCATTGCAAGAATATGATAATGGTATTTGAAAAATGTAACAGCAGAATATCTCTAGAAAGCATAATAGTATTTACAAGCAGTTTTAAACAAATGTCATATTTCAGTGAGTAAAACTACTATCAAAACATTTGTTTTTACATAAATAAAAAAGGGCTTCTTAAAACTTACATGTTTATATTTTAATTGAATAGGTAAATATACTATCAAAACATTTGTATTTTTAGGTAAATAAAAAAAGAAAGTGTTTTGAATAAAGTAAACAATTAATGTTTTTAATTTGAGGTACACAAAAGAACCTGAAAAAAAAAAAGATTAAGATTATTAAAAAAGATTCTGTGAAATTTCCTTCATTCAACAATTAAAAGGTTGTTGAATGAAGGAAATTTCACAGAAAATAAAATTCATTTGCAAAGAAGGCAATTACAAATAAATGCATTGTACTATCTCATTTCAAACAAAGTTAATCCTTACAACACATAACTTTTTATAATATTATATAGGACTCTGCTGCATACCTATATTACTATCCTGATAATTTAGAAATGTATTTAAAAAAAAGGAAAATACGATTAATGCACAGAGCACACACATCTAATGTTAAAAAACATGTTTTAAATAATAATTAAAAAAAAGTTATTAAACATGAGAGAAATTGGTATTTTAAAGTTCATTAACTTTTCATATAATGTATAAACTTATATAAAATTCACAACCCAAACTGAAAATCCTTACTTACAGACAAGCCATCAGCAGAAATCTTTAAATATTCACTCACATCATTACTATTCAGCATAGCATTTAAATTCGTTCTATCGACATTTTCATATGTAAATGGTCTTCCCTACCAAAAGAAAATAAATAAATAAAAAAAAAATAAACATTACTTGAGTAAAAAAGAAAATGTCTGTTATCGCTATATTTTTGACAATATTATTTTGAAGAAAATAGACATATACAAAATGCATACATACAGATCAATTATATAACATCTATATCTATAAAGAATAGAAGTGAATTTTTATAAAATGATTCTTGGTGCATCATTTAGATTTGATTATTAAAAAAGCAAGCCAGAATACTTTCCATAAAAAAAAGCAAAAAGTTCCCCTTATATATATATATATATATATATATATATAT
>JAPMOQ010004220.1:39710-131046 GCA_026543055.1 Argiope trifasciata
ATACAACATATTGATATTTTTGTAACATATTAACAATACATACATTGTATTTTAACATAAAATACTTAAATAAAAAATAAATGTTAAATGAGTACTGATTTTCATTTTTAAAAAACCCAGAAAATCCATATATGAAGCATTATTCTTATCAAAGAATATTATTTATTCTATTCACACTACAAATGTAAAACTTGTAAAAGGGTAAAAATGAAGGAAATTCTGTTTTACCTACGTTTGGAAAATTCTAAATTATTAAGCATACAAGGAATAACTTTTTTGAGATCAGTTTGCTTTTCATCTTTTAATTTTCTTAAGAGCTAAGCCAAATTTTACATTTTGACAACAATTTTAAAGAGATACTGCACAAATATTAGCAGCAATGAAAGAACTGAGCAAACATGTTATCAGCACTAATAAGTTCTAAATATTTTATAAAACTGTTTTTTGCCATAAACAAACTTAGTTTCAGTTCCTACATGTGTTAGTATATCTATTAGCATAACTTTTTTCCCTCTGTTTTTAACTTTTCTTTGTAACTTGTGTTATTCTCTGCTACCTCTTGATAAAAACAAAACAAAATACATTTCATTTTTAAAAAAATCTAAACTCACCCAATGTTTTGAAAAAGTTATCTTTAAATACTATTAATTACAATTAAATTTCAGTTCAAACTACTAAACTTAACCTATGAAAAAAGGTATTTTAGACTTTTGGCTAACTGATAACAATTTTAACATTTAATCTTAATTATTTTTCAGAAAAGTAATTCAATTTTGTATTTTCAATTCAAAGGTATTCCCATTTTTTATATGATATACACATGTGTACATAGATTATACAAAAATTTTGACAATATATCACATTTTTATTTACTCCTTTTTATGTAAACTCTGAACTATGAATTGGATTAAAAATTATTTTTCTCTTTCTACTGGCATTCACAGTCTAATGGCATAACTTAATGGTGGCTTGTAGGCATATATCATATTGCTATTATGCTATATCTTTGTAAAGATAGGGAGGGAGAACAGCAATTGGAAAGATGCATATTTTGAATTTTAGAGAGAATTTTAGTAAGAAAATTTAATGCTCATTTTAAGAAATTCTTTACAATAAAAAATAACTTTCATTACAAGAAAAAAATTTCAAAAGAGTAATACTTACTTCCTTTATGACTGCCAAAATGTTTCATACAGAAAGAAAAGAAAACAAAATTAGAATTTATGAACCAAAAAATATTTCTATAACAGACAGTTACATAATTCTTAGGTATAGAAATAGGGATGAAAAATTGAAATAAAAACAGAAACAATTGTTAATCTTCTAAAATCTGGATATAATTTCAAATAATTCAGAATATAAACATTATATATATAATGTTAAAGCATATAAAGCAGATGCGTAGCCGAAAAGAGAAGACACTTTCGAGCATTTTAAAGCTTTGCTCTATTCTAACATGGAAGGGATAATTTACATACAGGTAAGAAGTGACAAAATATATCTAGAAACAGCATGACATAAGAGAAAAAAAAAATGAGAACAAAATATTTTTCCCAAAGATTTTATACTATGAAATTCTGCCAGGGATTCTCTGAAAAATATAAATTTAGGAAAGGGAAATAGTGGTATCTTTTAAAAGAATTTGCAAAGCATGACATATTTTTATCCCTTTACTTGAAGTGTGGGAACTTGCTGATTTCAGCAGTTTTAAGGAACTCCTGCAGTATTAATTAACTAAAAAAGGTGAAATTGAATTGGAAAATAAGATATTTTATAAATAAGTTAATATGGGTAAAATTAGCAATAAAAATCAAGAATAATTTATTTTCCACACTTATTTGTTCTTTGCTAAAATAAAATTTCATACAGATGCAAAATTTACAAAATTTATTGAGCATTTCAACATTTTTAAAAAATTAACAAACAATTTATGCTTGAAAAGCATATAATGTTTTTGGGTAATCCCTTTGTGAAATGTAAGTCTTTCAATAATTTGTCCCTTTGCCTGCATTCATTTTATTAATTGCACAACAAGACACGTTGTTAGAAAAATCAGATAAGCATTAGTAAATAAACGAAGAAATAATTTCAACAAAAAAAAATTCTTTCAAGGAAATAAAAGCACAATTGTTGTTTTAAATTTATTTATATCATATACATAGAGGCAAAAACAGGTAATAATCGAAAAAGCCTAATGCACTCTGCAATAAATAAACACGAAATCAGCTGAAAATGCCTCATCACTGCTTCATTGCATAATTCCTAATGAAAATTATTACTCTTCCCTCTGCCATAAAAATCAGAGATCTCAAGCAAGTTATGAGTACACAGGTTTTTACTTCCAGAACCTCAACATAGAAAGAAATAAAGGAGGAAAAATCAGAATATGTTACGAATATTTCTTCCCAGCCAATTAAATATAAAATGTATGACAAAGCTACAATTTTATAAACAAGATAAGTCAACAAATTTTATTTATTTAAGTTGTGTTTGATTGTCACAGTGTTCACATGCATATGAACATACAGACTGATAGATGACCAACTCGTTGAAGGATTTGATTCAAAATTTTGATATTGATTTACATTTGAGTGGCTAATATTCTGTGCCACATTTCACTGATACTAGCTCTTTGCATTTTCAAATTATCCTGTTTGTTTGTAATCAAGCAAAACACAATAGCGTTAGTACTAAGAAATTCCAATTGTAAGCATTTTTTGCAGATAGGCATAATGTTAAAAAATGTGTTATTTGAATTTTTGAATCATAAAGATAGGACAGAATCAAGAATTTAATTTTTTTGAAGATAGCAATTCTTTCTCTTTCAATAGGACATATATAAAAAAATAAAGAAGAAACTTTTTTGGTACCTTTTTGTTAAAGTAACAAATGACGTACAAGTAACTTTTGAACCTCATAAACATTTTGCTTTATTTATTTATTTATTTTTTGTGGAAACTTTGAATCATTCGGTATATTTCCTTATAGAAGTCTATAAAGAATGATTTGTATATTTTCCAGCGTATTGTCGAAAAGCTCTAAACTTCTGTGCATAAATTAATCAATATGAAAAGAATTCAACTCACTACTGGAAAATTACTAAATGATGTTAAAATGTAACTAGCAAATATTCTACAAGCAAGTAATTACATACAGAAAACTATGTACGAGTTGGAGTTATGTTAAAAACATAATATGAATAAATTAAATTATTTGTAAAAAGAAATGATTTTCTCATTATCTAACTAAACAAAAGGAGGTGAAAGAAGAATCAAATAAATAAATAGGATATATTTTCCCCATTCTATCAGTATGTCTCTGAAATAAAACCTTTTTCACTGACCTGCAGATTCATTCAATCTGTTAAACATTAAAAGACCCCCACATCACATAGTAAATTACAGCCTGTAATTGGACAATTCTAGCAAGGTTGAATGTTTGTTTTGTTTTCACTAGAAAAAAAAATATGAGCATCTGGATAAAAAAAAAAAAAAAAGCACTTTTAAGGCCCTTATATAAAGACATTTGATGGCCACTATATAGAGGCCATTAAAAATAAACAGTTTTTAAGGACTTTTAATGACCTAATATCCTTATTAATATATAATTTAATATACAATTATTCTAATTTAATATATAATAATTCAGTTATAGACTAATAAAAATAGATGAAAATAAAGAAGATAATTAAGCTTAATATGAAGGTAAAGAGTTCTCAGTTTGATACTGTTTTTAGGCAGGCATAAGATGAGCAATACAATAAAAGCCTGAAGTTTGCACTTTTCAAGAAATTACGAACAGATTCTTCTCTCAATATCGAAACACTTGGGGGGGGGGGGATCTGAATCACTGCCACTGCAATAGTACAAAAGCAGAAATCCAAATCTGAATTCTAACAGACACTACAGTACATAACTTCTCTTAAGAGCTTCTCCCATAAATAGAATAGAAATAATTTGACTTAACAATATTACATGATTCGTGAGGAAAGCAAGAACTTTGTAAACATATCCAATAATCTCTCATTGATGTTTTCATGATACCCTCAATGTGAGGCACTGCATTCTTAGCAGGCAACCTTTTCTGTTGTAATGATTTCAATTTTCACTTTGATAATAATTAAAAAATGTAACTCAGTGAGTGATATAAATAATTAATAATAATGCAAATTCTTTGAGATATGAGGGAATAAGGAAAAATAAAAAATATCAACAAAACCAAAGCATCAGCATTATAAAAAGTAGAATGTATATACACAATCAAAATGAGCTTTAATAAAAAAAAATTATGTTAAATATGTTGAAATAATCAATTTGCAGTTTAAGAAAATGAAAGCAGCTAAGCAACAAGCAGAAAGGAATTCATTGCTTCAAGTTTATATTTTTTAACTACTTATTAACAAGGATGCAATAAAAAAAATTTCAAAAAATATATGCAGCATTTAAATAAAAACTCACACAAATTATCTAAGCACCACTGGGCACAAAATCCTACTTGCTTCTGTGCATAGTTTGGACTGTTAACATAAGCTTCAAGCCTTTCTAAAGGATTTTCTGGCTTTGACTGGAGTTGCTGATTTATTGTGATTTTATTGACACCTGAAATAAAATTAATAAATAAATGCTTCGGTTTTCATCATGACTTTTATGCACAATATTTGGTTTAAGTTTTATTTTATTTTATTTTTGTCCCTAACAAATTATGCCATCTGAAATAATACATCCACACCCACACAAGAGTTTCCAATTCACTGAACAGAGGAGGGGAGGAGGGGTTGCATCTCAAGAGCTTTTAAAGAAAATTATACATTTTTGGCATGCAATTTAAATGAAAAAACATTTCCTCTCTTAACATTCAAATGTATCATTACTTTTTAGCTTACTACATATAGATACATAAGTGATGAGTTATCAGGACCTGGTTAAGCTGGACTAACAGTTAATAAGTCAAACTTTATAAAGTGGATCCAAGATCTCAAGTAGTAGACAAGCTTTAACCCTTAGAATCTAACAATTAGATGCTAAGCAAACTATTACCTGTTTGTCATTTCAAAACACATTAACAGTTTAGATGCAATGAAATTCATAAACAATAGAGTTTCAAATTTTACTATGATTAAGGTTTTGTAAGAAAAACAGTTAGATAGACATATACAAATCAACAAACATTAAATTTCAGCTAATGAATTGCAAACAATAGTAAATTTATTCAAATTTCTAAGCTGCTCTGTTACAGCCACAATTCCTATGCCCTTTTGATACTGCTATGTATTGAAAATCCTTTATTCCTTTCCACTTCACTGAGTTTGTTCACAAATTGCAACACAAGGGGAAAAAATATTGTTTTTAAATTTTTTCATACTTTTTAAATTTAATTTGACTATTGTGTGTTTTCTTTTCTTTATTCCTTTAATTATTTTGAGGTTTGATCTTTGCTCATCTGCATTTTTTAATATATTCATACATTGAAAATTTTGTGCCACCATATTCGAAAAGATTGGGTAACTTCTTTTTGCAAAAGTTTGTTGAGTATTAAAATAAAATAAGACAAGAGGAAATTTTATGATAACAAATATCATGGTAAATTTCCCAGTATCTGCCAGGCAATAACGTCTGGGTAGCTCTGCACCGGGTCAGATAAAAACTGCCAAATTCATGCACGAGAAAGATAGACACAACATTGTTACAAGGCAATCTCCAAACATTTATGAGGTGGCACATCAGGATAATTAGAGTGAAGTTCTCGGACAGTATCATACTTTCGCTCTCCTGCTTTGTGAGAAAAATTATACTACACTAATGATGCTTCTTAGGAAAAAAGGTAGGCTTAAAATTGTACAGCCTGCTTGTTCCTTACCAAGGACAATTTTCCGGAATCAGAAGGGGAGTGTAAAACATAAAAGATAGCTTTCTAGCAGCTTGAAAGAAGAAGCCAACCTCCAGCTATCAAAAATGTAGAGTCATTAGAATTTGCCTAAATTCTTTTATGTGTTAATTGTGTTGTATCTAATTGTTTGTGGCTGTAGCTTATTAGATTTTTAATATAATTATATTTAAGCTAGCTAGCATTAGTCTTTCTTAAATCACTAAGTCGTAATATCTTTCATTAAGGTGAATTACTTTTTCATACTAAAAGATAAACCATTTATTTTATTAAGCACTGTATCTACTATAAAAAAAGTTAAACAAAACTAAATTTAAAAAATATCTTGCACCTAGGTCATAAAAAATGTATAGAACAAAAGCTAAAAATGATATGAGTTATTAGAAAGTGTTTATTATTGAGCGTGTATGATTATATACACTCTTCTATTCTTTCATAAATTTTTATTGCTGTTATAGCTCAATATGAGACATATTCACCTTATATAACTTATAATCTTTTCTAAGAACAAAATTTATGTGAATTTTTTCTAGCTGTAATTAGTATAAATAATATCTTTATGTGAAAATTTTTGTTTTATATCTCCATATATGGAAATTATTCTTTCTAAAGAAAACCTATGGCTCCAGAAAAGCCTGAAATATATAAATTTTCCTCACTTGTTTGTGCAAATTTTTCTAAGGCAATTAGTGAGAATAGGATCACAGTTGTGTTCATGCTAGGATCCTAGAAAAGAAGGAAAAAATATATATAATAAACAATTAAAATTTCTATAGTTAGAAAGATATAATATTAAATTTTAAAATCACTCATAGTTAACAATACAAGTATTAAAATAAATAAAAGCATATACAAATACTTTTTCCAAATTTCACTAAAAATTTAAAACAAAATTGAACATAACACTTGTAATCCAAAACAAAACATTATTTCCTAGATTGTACTTCAGTTTTCTAATTCAAATAGTAAGATTAAAGTTAACCAATTCCACCCATTGGTAATCATTGTACCGGTCTCAATCTGTTTCATATGAATATTTAAGATCACTCAATATGCCACCAAAGATCTTTCCTATTCATTTTGAGAAATATTGCAAATTAAAACTAATACAATACATAACCTCCACAACTGGGATGAAAACTTTGTCAATCTTCTCTACCAAGAAAACATAACAAATCACTATCGATAGTCTAGCATTATTGCAAACTTTTACTTATATTACAGTCAATAAACTTCTAATCCATTTTTTTTTGTGACACAATTAAGTCGACCACCATGATTAAACTAATCTTATCATTACTAGTTGTATTTGGCAACCATGCTAATTATATTAATATAGGTAGACTGATAAAATTTTGATGAGATCACATTATTCTTCAGTCTTTTTTAATTATGGTGGCATCATAACAACAGGGCATTCTGGTTTGGTTAGTCGGTGGCAATCATGAATAACATCATGGTGTGAATAGCATTTAAATATAACTTATAATGGAATAACAATACTTCATGGTTTTAATGAGTGGATAAAGAAGGTTCTTCAATAAATGTGGATTTAAATAAGATAAAATTTTTGAAAAATTAAAATTTTTTGGCAAGCATTTAAATATTTTTATAGTATTCTTCTCACTTTTTTTTTTTTTTTTTTTTTTTCACTTTTTAGTTGTTCAACTAGTAATTAAGTAACTTGCAGACTTCAAATGTTGATATTTTTTCTCCCAACCTAAGATTTTTATGATCATTGAGCTCTATCAAAAATAAGTAATATTTTTGCTTCTTTAGACAATGTTCTTTAATTGCTTAATCAAAATAAAAAGATTTTCATGAAAGGAAAGTGCCACTGTCTAAAATTTTTAAAGAAATGACAGAAGAATATTTAAGGGCAGTTAATTTTAGTCATAATAAATTCATCCTGACAAGCATTCAAAATATTATCCCTCATAGCAAAGCCAGGAAAAGCTTGTTTAAATTCAAATTTATGTATTTCTCTTTATATTAACAAAAAAAATATATATTAATTTTACAAACAATGATATTTGCTACCCAGCATACAAAACAAAACTTCAGTGAAAATTCAGAGCTTGTAACTTTCAGGAAATCAGCACATAGGCAGCATGGCTCAGAGGTAAATGCACTTGCAAAGCACATCAAGGATTTGTATCCCAGCCGTCACATTAATTTAAAGGTAAAACTTTCGTTTGGATGTCTTGTTATTCATTTATTAATGTTCCAGAACTTTCTATAACCTTCTTTATAATTCTATATTAATCTGTAAAGGTATAAATGCTGAATCCCACAAGCAGAGGCGTCAGTTCTTTGCCTGCATGCTGAAAGTTGCTTAGAGTTAACAAATTTGATTTAGTGTTACTTTGTGACCTTTTATTCTTTGCATCTTCCATACAATATAGATGGATCTTTATTGAGTTAATAATTTCAGTAGCTAATCAATGTAACTACATCATGAATATGAATAAAAAAGATGCATTTTAAATCTACAGTGTGTATGCACCCTAATGCACCATAACAATGCCAGTTTAGTGCAAATTGTTACATTTTAAAGACAATTCTAATGCATTCATCTATATAAGAAATATTTTTATATAAAATATCAATGCACAAAACTTATTATCAACTGCAGTTTTACAATTAATGAAATGAAAACATCAAAAGATTCTTATGCATCTTACAGTTTTTTTCAAAAAATTACATTTTGTTGCAAAATTTTTAAGCCTCCAAAAATTAATATAAAATGTCATCAAACATAGAAGTGTGAACCTGGAGCTAAATAAATAGGATTTAAAGTAACCCTATTACATTGATTTTAAAGCAATATATATATATATATATATAACTCTTCCATGTAAATAAATATTTTCAAAGAACAAAAACTATGCATGGAAACACATATGTGTTTCATACAATACATGGGAATATTATTTATGGTAATTTAATATAAAATACTATACATAAGAACATAGCTTTATTTTGCAAAAATATACTAAAAATCACTTTTAATGAAACCATCTTCCTTAAGTTTTGTATCACTTATAAGAGAAATCTGAAGAAAATCTGTTCAATAGTCTGGATTTCTATAATCAATTAATAATTATAATTTTTCCCATTTTTGTTTGTATAGACAATTTTAAATTTAATAAGCAAATGGTTTCAAAATTTCAAATTTATATAATGAAAAATACTTGATGTATTATAAATATAAAACAAAATTTTTATTAAAAAAATTACAAGAACTTACAAGATTAGTGAAGAGATAATCCATTGCATCTTGAGTTAAAAGAGCTATGCTGCTTGGACCTACAAAATAAACAATGCAATTGTAAATTGCAAAGAGAATTGGCAAAGATGCTTTCAGGCATGATAATGAATAAATACCAATATTGATTCTTAAAATAATGATGCTAAATTAATGTGCCGCAATTTTACTCTTTATATTATTTGGACTTAAACAATAATATCTAGATTATAAAAGAAACTGATGGAAGTTCAAAATCTAAAATTTAAGGAATCAGAATTTGTACATGCCTATACATTCATGAAAATAAAAGATTGTCCCTTAGGCCCTAAACATGTCAATTAATTGCATTATTTAAAAACATAGAAAATTTAATTTACTTTTTTGTGTAAGTCAAAGAAATAAGTGAAAAAAATTCACTCTCCTTTGCTCTTGTGTTTTGATGTAGACTGACCTCTTATTCTTTGTACTTAAATTATGCCTCCTATGGTGAAATAAGCCAAAGTTTTAAAATTAAAAAAAAAAAATCTTCTATGTGGCTAAAATATGTTTTATACACATACAGGGGTGTTTGTGGGACCCCAAAAAATCCCCTGAAACTTTTACGAACTTACTACCGACATTTTGGAGTTTCGAGAGGGGGGGGGAGAGAAATGAAAAATTACAATTATAAGTATTGAATGACCTAATTATAAAAGTTCAATGAATTACTTTTTTTGCAAAATTAACAACCATAAATTTTCAAACATATAAACGACTACATTTTATGAAAATATTTTAAATTACCTGAATTAATTCTTTAAAAAAAATTATCTAATTTCTGCTGTCTTTTATTTTTTTATTTTCTGATGTTTATGGGCTTGTCTTTCTTTTGTGGTGAACTTCATAATTGCAGGAAGGTTGACTTTTATTTTCCTCATTTACAGTTGAAGAAATTTTCTTGAGAACTGCACATACAGAGGTAGAAGCAGTTTGCTTTTCTTCTAATGTAGAAGGTATTTCACAGACTTTTATAGGTGACTCATCTGAAATATATGTTTTTAAGTCCTCTTGATATGATTTCCAACTTCTGTTCATATTCAGTAAGAGATCTTTGTGAATTGGATCAGTCATTGGATTTTTTGAGCCATATTTTTCACATGAGGTTTCTTTAGAAGCCATTAAATTATATTTAATAGTCTGCACTTCATTTAGGGAATCAATCTTAAGAGAGGTTCTATAGTCAGTGACAAGAATATCCATTAAGTTGAATGCACTTTCAACTAATGGGACATGGAAGCAGCTAAGGTAGGCTTTGACCAATTTAGCCAATGTAGGATAATCATTTGTGAAATCATCTTTTAAATTAAAAACTTTAGACCAATATTAATCAATTGTAAATTTGACTTGATTTCCACTTTCATCAGATGTGTAGAGCATTTCTTTGGTGATATCAATATCACTCTGGTATAACCTTATTTCAGCTTCTACTTTTGACTTTTCATTATCACTAAAAATATGGGACATAAAAGATGATAATTTTTCAAAAGCTAATATTGTACTGGTTTTACCTCTTAGCTCTGGATCTAATGCTGTAAAACTAATTAGATATGAATTTTTAAGGGGTAATTTCTGTTTCATTTAGCTGTGCTGTATTAGTATAGCTTTCATTAGAGAAATAAATTCTTTTTTGCTATTGATTTTTTGATAATTTCTTCAGGAGAGTGGAAGCTTCTGCATCAGTAAATATTACTTTGCTAGGTAGATGGAATTCTGGATTTGTGACATCAACCTTTAATAAATCATTATAAGATGTGCACTCTATATTTTCTGGCTTCATAAAAAAAATTTGCCATCAATTTATAAATACTTCAATGTATTAAATGAAGCATTGGTTTTTTCTGTTTCAAATAATTTAATATATGTGTTGAACTCTGGTAATACTGCTGAATATAATGCCATATGCAATAAAGTTTTGTTTTGCATAACAAATTACCCATTTAGTTATTCTTTTTTTCCAAGCTAAAGCATCTTTTGTGAGTTGTTGGGAATGCAAGCAAGAATACACCCCTTCAACAATTTTTTTCTGAGCTGCAGAAAGATTTCTTTTATTGTATACAGTTTCAACATAAGAAAAATAATCCCCTTTATTAGTTTTATCCAAGAAGTGAAAATAAAATGCAATAAGAGCATCCCACAGACCTTTGATTCTTTCTAAAACATATAAAATGTACACCCACCTATGGTCTGGTCTCTTCAAGGGCTTAAGTTTTTTAATGGCAAGGGATTCACAGATTTTGAAAAAATTTTCTCTTTTACTGCAGCTTTTCATATCAAACAAATCTTCTAAGTATCTATCAAAACATGAAGCAAATTTTTTTGCACAGTTATTAGCTGTGTGACATGTGTCACCATCAATATCTAATAAGTGGGGTACTTTGTTTGATTGTAGTCTGTTTCAACACCCTTTTTTTTCCACGCATGGTGTTACATGAGTCCATTAATACACTAATTAAGTTTGCCCATGGAATATTATTATCTTCAATAGTATTAACAACTGCTTTAAAAACAGCTTCTGAATTGCAAGATTCCATCTTTAGAGATGCAAAATGATGAACTACAATTTCATTTTGATTGTTGTCATAAAACTGCACCAATATTGCCAGTATACTTTCTTGAGCATTGCTAGTACTTTCATCCAAATTTAGAGAAAATGGAGTCTCCTTTAAAGTTTTAATGATATTTTTCTTAATAGTTTTTGCGAGCCCATATTTCATCTTATAACATGCAGTAGCCCTGGACATTTCCAACAAGTTTAGTGCCACCTGATCGCGGCTGAACTGTTTGCAGAGTTAAATTAAATTGGGAGCTACATTGAAAGAAAGAGAATTCTCGGCGATAAACGAAGTTATTAATACCTCTTGGCGTGCTTTTCTTGTCACTATATCCAATGGCCGAGCATCAGTCTCCAGTGAGTCATCAGTATTTTTTGAATTAGCATAATTACTTAAAGTCATTGAATGTCTAATGCACTTTGAATTTTTTATGTGCGTCACAGTTTTAGAATGATTTGTGAAAGCCTTGAATCCTTCCCCACCATACTTCACCAGTGAGTTACAAAAAAACACAATATGCTTGTCCAGCAACATTTTCTTGCACCATGTGCCGATAGTATCCCCATTACCATCTCTCTGTTCAATCCAATTCCACCTAAATGCATTCCGGGCACCTTCTTTGAATTGTATAATATCACTATTTATATCGAGAAATTTCATAGTGAAATTCTCTTGCGTACATAAATAAAAAAATATTTCAATAAACGAAACGAAAAATTTACACGTGCATCAATAAATGATACGAAAATTTTACACAGTGGAGAGAAAAAAGTTGCGAAGCGATCAATGACAAATAGCTAATACGGCGAAAAATTCCCCTTCTCTACTTATTGGCGCACGCCAGTAGAGATAAGACCTTTGAACCCAGAGTCACGTGATCGCACATCTGGTCGAACGAAGTCTCTCCCTTTTTTTCTACCGCGCCTACTTGCCGAAAAGAATCCAGAAGAGAATGTCCGAGAACCGGGAGATTGAGTCATAACTCGCAATAAGGAAAGAACAAAAAAGAAGTTTTTTCCCCCTTTTCACGCATTATCACTGCCTTTGGAGAAAGAAAGGAAAAGTTTTCACCACACACATTGACCTTGCGTTTTCTGCTTTCAAAGCACACAAAATTACGGAGATCAAAATAAATAATTCATTATTATTCCTACTTCCTTTTTAACGACGATCCCCGGAATTTTCGGGTATTGAAGTTCAAAATCCCCGGAATTCAGGGGTTTCCCCGGAGCACAAACACCCCTGCACATACAAATGTAACACTAACGCATGAAGCACAGAATTCCTTCTTATTATTTATTGTAAAATGGCAACAGTTTACAGAATGAATCGTTCAAACCTTCCATTGAATGTTTTCACACCTGTATTTAATTCAAATTTTGCTTTGTTGATATATAGAGCTACAATAAAGAATAAAGACTAATTTTATCTCACAAAATAAGCACTATTCTTTAGAAAGAGAAAAAAACGAGAACTAATATTACCTTAATTTTCTTTAAATAATAAAACTATAAGTTTAAATGAAATAAAGTTAAGCATTAGCAAGTGTCCGATTTTATATAAAAATAAATATACTCCTTGGAATCACTGAATATTTTTCACCAACATTGAAGCTGAACTATTTAAAACATTTTTAATGAAAGTTTCATTAAAAAATCTTAAACAAGACTTCCACTTCACAACTTAATTTTTTACAATTTTCAGCAAAAAATGTTATTAATTTATGCAAATTTTTCAGACTAATATTAATTACCAGCAAGTTTTTCAGCAATACACCCCAAAATAACACAAATGTTTCTGTGTCGAGTAGGATTGAATTTTCCCTGAATAGCTTGTTCTTTAGATAAGCAAAATATCTTTGAGAGCTTTGCAATTGATTCCTAAAAAGGAAAAGAAACAATTGAAATACATTAATTTAAAAATAATAAAAATACACTAATAATACATTAATTAAAATTTAACAATAAAAATACATTAATTTAAGTTTAATGATAAAACTGGATAAGAAATTTTGTATTCCAGAATTATTATTTGTAAAATAATTTTGGAAAGTATATTTTTTACAGAAAACTTAAATATTCATATAAAAGTATTTTTTTAAACAAAATATAGATTGCAAAAGTTCTATGGAAACTGAAGACTTTTTTACATTTCTTTTTGATTTTTAGCATTCCATTGTTGATGTATGAAAAACAATGAATGAAAATTGTACTGTACTTCATTAGTATAAGCCATTTGGAAAGACTCATGTTCCTCTGAACCCCAATGTTAATATCATTTGGATGGAAGCTTTCTGCATGTTTGCCATTTATATATCAACGATACCAAGCGATCATATGATATCAAGCATTATAGGAGAAAAGCGATGGTCATTATTTCATATCAAAAATTTAAGGTAAATATGGACAACAGAATGAAACAAAAATTGGCATTTAAAAAAAAAAAACAGATTTTAGTTTGGTAATGGCGTGGAAAAATTGCCATTTAGGTTCAAAAGCAATAATGGGAAATTTAAGCTGAAATATTAAATTACCTTGACGCCGTAAAGAACTTGAAATTTGTAAAAAAGAAAAGGGGGTGGGGAAGAGAAATGTTTAAATTTGTCTTTAATAATTTCTTATATTTTAGTTTGGCAATAGTGGAGAAAATTAGACTTTAGGTTCAAAAATAGTTTTTAATAAATTCTGGTTCAGGCAACAATATTTCCAGATATCAAAAAGAGCTTAAAATTTGTAAAAATAACTGAAAAATTATAAACCTTGATAAAATATTTTCATGAATTTTTCGTTACCATAATGTTTTAAAAGATTATATATAAGCATTGCAATTGGAAAAAATTGTTTTTTACAAAATACAATAATAATAAAATATTTTTCATTTCCAATTTTTCATTTATTACTTCTGTATCCTTTATGATTACTACAAATGTTAAAATAGCAAAAATTTGTTTCTACTTAACTGCCAAACTAAACAGTTTTTAAAAATTAAATTTGGACAAATTTACATGTGAGTCAATTTGCTCTTATGTATTCTTCTCTTGTGATTGAATTATAGACATTTTGAATCAACTTGGTCACCACTCTTTCCATTGCTGGCATGTGACAAGGAAGCCGGGCAAAGACAGTAAGTCCCCCAAACTATTTAGTTCAGCTTCAGATTCTTCTGTATTAAGTTTTAACTTAAACCATACAGGCATTTGGTTGTTTTATCGCTTCTGGTCTATTTGATGGATCTAGTTGGCATGTCTCTTTTTACAAAGAACACTGCTGTTCTTCAGCATTGTCATTGTCGCCAGTAATTGTTTCCGATTCCCTAGTTTCTTTTTTTGTTCATTCTTGATTCAACTTAACTATTCTCTATAGTTCTTTATTCTTTATTTCTTCTTCTAAGCACTTGTAATAATGATATCAATATTATCCATAACCATTTCCCTGTTAGAGCATTGTTCGTTTAGAACGTAACATTCCATAACCGACTTTTAAAAAAAATACAAGCAGCAATATTAAATAAATATCTAGCTTCTTCTCTAAACTCTATGAGATTGAAATTAAACTTTTCATTTTCACTTGAACATTTTCTGTTTTTAAACTTTAATAAATTAATGTATTTAGCATACATTTTTTAAAAATCATTTTTGAAATTCTTTTGACAGAAGCAAAGGGGATAGAAGGTCTTGGTCATATTTATTCTACTGTGGGAACTAAAAAGTCATATATTTTGCTCACAAAAGAATCCTTTTCTGAAGCAATTTTGAGATTATGTCTAATATAACAGTAACACTAGATGTCAGTAGTGTGTTCAACTTGAAGTAAATTAATAAATTTTTCAAAAATAGAGCCACTCCAATATTTGTCTTGTCCTCAGTAATTTGGACTGAATCCGTTTTACTCACAGCAAAGTACACAAGCACAAACTAGTAAATCTGTTGTGTTAATCAGTTATACAATAGATGGAAGGGAGATACCAACTCAACTGAACTCTGCAAAGCTACTGATTTTAAATTAGCTCTGTCTTTGTCACCAGGTGCAGACAAATCTCCACCTTACCTCAATAACAACTGATCAGGTGATGACTCAGTGTCATGCCAGTGCAATAGCAAAACAGTTTTTATAATTTTATACATATGACAATGCCTAATGAAAGCTTTTTATTTCCTAATCGAGGTATGCAAACATCCTTAAAAAGTTGCAAAATGTGAATTTTCATGAAATTTCAACCTCCTCAAGATATACTCCAATATTTTTTTCAGTCAATACCAAAAGGCAACTTTTTCATGCTATCGCAAATTAAAAATAAAAAGTTGATTTCAGTAAAAAAAAACCCTTAAAAATGCAGGAAAAGTTTCAATTTTATGAAACTTTTATGTCCTTGCAGCACTTCAAGATCTATTCAAATATTTTTCATACTTATAATATATTTTATCTACACCTAAAGGCAAGTTTTTCACACTATTACAAATTAAAATCGAAAATTAATTTTTTCATTTCCCCCTAATGGGCAAAATGGGGAAAGTGCAAAATAAGAGAGTAAGATCTTAAAAAAGTAGCATTTGAATTGTTTTTGAGAGTACCATGAAATATATTTACAAATTATGACAAAAATACATTTCTTGTGTGCATGTGCACATGAATTTTCATATTTGAGAAAAAAAATCTTTTCTTTTGATTAAATTACTTATTTTTTAGTTGGTTTATATTTGTGAGTAAAAATAAAGATTTTATTTTAATAATTAATATAAAAGGTTTAGTCAGAAGTAACTCAAGTGTCTAATTGAAAAATAAATAAACTAACGTATAAAAGTTTCTCCTTACATTTTAATTATTTCCATCTTTAATCTAAAGTATTAAAAAGTAACATATCCAAAAATAAAATTTTTAAACCTGGATTTGAATTCAACCTAAAAAGACATCACTAAATAAACATACAGTGACAAAATAATGAAGATATGTCAAAACATAGATGAAAACTTTTTTTTAACACAAATTTACTTCTTGATATCAAATGACTTCTCAGAAAAAAGGTTTCCTCAGAGAGAAAACTACTTATTAATGATAGCTGTTGTAGCAATGATTTTGATCACCACTATAAGCATATACACTCCCATGATGCTAAAAAACTGTAACATGAATTCAAGGCTGATAAATGATAAAATCTGATTGATATATAATCATATAGGACAGCCTTAGAATCTCAAGATTTCATCAAATTTGAGCACACAAATTTTAGCATCATGATAGGATTTAAGATGTCAAAAACCAGATATTTTTCAACAGTGTTCAATATTTGAATGCTATACCATGCAAGTTATAAAATAGCATACTTTTGATGGAAGAGGGCATTCATCCAAGAGCAGAGTTATAACAGCTGGTCCCAGTGGATCATCCATGGGAATAACATTAGCCATGGAATGTACAACAGTCAGCCAACCAATTTCTTTGTCAGCTATGCAGTGAATTTGAGCCATAGAAGGAGGGGGTTCAATATCACTAAAAATATGAAATCTTTGTGAAAATCATTAAAAGAGAGAAAAATGATGTATAATACATTACAATACCATGCATTTATCAAATAATGAAGAGAAAAAAATCTATTAAATATATTTTTTAAATCTTTAATTTCAGCAAAATACTGCAGAAAAAGGCTTAGAAATTTTAATTTTACAGTCATAGTTTTAGTGGCTTTCAATTTTATTGTTTAATAGCAGAAAGTTTTATTAATAAAAAATGGAAATATATATATTTAATGATAAAGGATTCAGGGCATTTCAAATTGATAGATTTATTATAATATTAATACAAATAATAATATAATTTGATAAGTACCAAATATCTGACAAGCCATTTGTCAATATTTTCCGATAAATTTGTTTAAAATTTCTATGTATTGAAAATACAGTTACAGATGTCTCTAACTATTTGCAGAATAAGAAATTCAAAGTTTAATATTGTGATTCTTTTACTTGATGTTTTAAATTAAAACAATGCAAGTATACTTTCGATCTAACACTATGATTTAAATACGTATTATTTTTTATTTAGTTAATTTTTTTTTATTTCTTTAGTTTTCTAAAGTGTTTCTCAAAAATAGCTATTTTGTTTATTAAACTGAAAACTCCTTCAAGACCATAAAATTATTAGAGAATTTTTAAAGATAGAAATCTTGTATATATTAATTGATGACTTTTTACTATTAAATCCACATACATTCTGAACATTTAATAATTTGTTTATGTAAGGGATAAAATATCTTGAATATTAGAATTTTATTTAAGGAAACAAAAAATTAACAGATAATTTAATATTTTAGGCTATGGTTTAACATACAAAATTAAGATAGTTAGTAAGGCAAACACTTCTGAATTTCATAAAAAAAGGGGAGATGCAATATTTTTAGTTTTGCGTCATTTATAAAGACATTTTATTATTTAGACGAAAAAAGAAAAAAAAATGATATTTGACGAAAGCACCTCTAAAAAAACAAATAATTTTGTGATATAGCATGTTTAAAAGTTAGAGAAAGCATCAGACATATTTTATATTATTAAGATTATTAAAATATTTTAATCACTTGGCAAAACTGATGTCAAAGAATGTTTTGTGAAGTAATTTGTTTTAACTGGCCTGAACAATGGCAAAATAATTCAAGGATTTAAAAATAGTTAAACTAATAATGAATTTCTGTGAACACAATGTTCATTACCCGTGAGTTAACTGGTGTTTTCATAACTGTGGCAATAAATCAGACAATCTGTTAAAAAATTCAACTAATAAAACTAAACATAAGACAATGAAAGTTGTCCTTGCTTATTTTTATCACTGACTGCATTCAAGAAATCAAAGTAAAACTGTTGATATTGGATAAAATTTTAAATGAATTTAAAATTTTATTACAGGTTTGGCAAAAGTAATAGAACAAATTTATTCTATTAAAAAATATTTTGAAGAGAATATAAGTAAAATTGACAAATTAGTTCTCATTTTACATTTTTTTTATGATTCATTTGACTGTCATCAGTAACATAAAATAATAACAAGCAAATAGTAACTTACTTATCAACAAAAGTTCTTATTACACATAAAGTTTCCATAACTAATTTATCAACAGACTGCCTTGATACCATAAGGTCCAATGCCCTCTGAACAGGATCATATTGACCACCATAAGGGGTTACATGGGTCGTTTCGGCAGACAAAGAATTCACAGACAATCTTGGAGGCTGTGTGATGGTTTCTTCATCAGATTCAGATTGCCTTTCTTTGCAGACACAAATTCCCATTTTATAGTTGGAAGATCACATAGTTAATAATCAATCCAGACATGTCAAAGAGCTATACGTAAACACTTCAAAGTCGTTTTTTTCTTTCTGGAACTACTACAGTTTGCCTTGCTTTTTTCCATTAATTCTCAACGTAGGAATTTTGGAAGAGATAGATTACAAATGTTGAAAAGGGCATATTTTATTGGTCAAGAATTAATTTTCAGTTGTTTTTATTTGCATCAACAAGTATTGTCTTCAGCAGGGAAGGTCCTCAAATGTCCATGCAACCTTAAAAAAATTATGATTTTTTTCAATAAAGAAAGAAATATATTAGTGATTTTCAATACATTTTTTGGTACTTTTTCATTATATCAGCACAAATCTTGCCAAGCAGACTTTTTGGCAACAGTATACTGTCCTACTTTTGGTGCAGGCAATAAACTGGCTATGACTTTCTTTAAAAATATAGCAGCAATATTCCGTTTGGCATTGCTTGCATCATTATTGGCGACTTTTTACCTGCGCTAGTATAATGGAAAAGTACCATTATTTCATAAGAGGTACAAGAAATATAAACTTAGAGGAACAAGAATACAAAAAGAAAATATGTTTTCAATATTCAAAATCTTGTTATTTCTAAAAAAGTACTTCTTCAATAAATAAATAGACACATTACAAAAGAGATATTATGATACAAACAAGTTAAATACAAAAGTAAACTGAAAATTGGTCAAAATTAAATGAAAAATAATTTAAGTTCACTATTAAATTTATTATCAATTTTTTGCAGAATAAAAAAATTATTTGAATGTTGTCACCTTTAAAAATCTTTTCTACTTTTTTTTTCCATAAACATGACAAACTGCTTGTTTCCTTTAAATAAGACATTTTATACAATTTTATAAGGTTATAACAAGATGAATGTATATAAAGAGAATTATCAAATTATTTTTAGTTGTTGTTACACCAATAATTTGTTTATAACTTATGTTAAAAAATATTTCTATTGTTAGACAGAGCCGGCCTTCTCTATGAAGGACCCCGGTTGCAAGGAACCATTTGGAGCCCTAAATTTTTAGCAAAATAAATGAATAAATAAAGAACATTTGCACATTTATTTAATAATGCGTAATTTTGTTTTTGCTATTAATTACTTCAGGAAAATTATAATTTTTCCAATTTCTTTTTCGATACTTAGTATAGCAAGAGCATTTAAGTATTATACTATGTTTGACTGAAGATAATCTTTTATTATATTTAGAAACTGGTAATGTAAAGGATTGTAAAAAATATTATATTAGATATAGACAAAAGTAGATAGCTGATGATTAACAAGTCTATTTGAGTCCAGCCTCAGCCTCTACTTTTGGGTGCCGGGCACGTCACTGTCTTAACATGTCTGACGGAGATTTCCTTATTCATAAATGAACTTTTCCCACCTTTTTTATAGATATCACTGCAATCTTAGCCAAATAAAGGCATCAGTTGATGTTCAGTCTTTATTATTATTATGCTCACTTTTATATCAATAGATGTATTATAAAAAATAAACATAATACACAGTATTCACCATTTATTAATATATATGTGGTAAATCCCTTTTAACCAATTTTTTCAATGATTATAACTTCTAGACTTTGAACTTAATCAATTCAGAATAATTTTGCAAACCTTTTGCCTTGACAATTAAATTCAAAATGTTGATACTATTTAATATCTTCAAAATTAGTTATTTCCCGTTTCAAAATCATAAAAAATTGGACCATTAAATTCAGCTTTTCTTTTTATCTATACTTTACCAGCTATATACATATGTAATTTTACATAATCTAATCTCAAAATGATTATAGAATTAAATATTAAAATTCATTACTTTCAAGATACATTTCCATGTTCTTTTATCACTAAAAATAATTCAGAGACTACAATATAAAAATATATATGCCTTTGGAACAATTGTCAAAGTGTTGATACTTCTATAGAGATGCAGAAGTTATTTTTATTTTTGAAGTTAAATGTATTCTTGAATGGATTAATTATATTCAATCTCTTTCACTCCCTGACTGACAGCAGTCAACTACTTGAAACACCTAACTTTATTTATTTTGCAAACAATTAAATTCAAATATAAATGGAAAATAATAGTTTAGTATTTACTTTTAACTTAAGTGGTAGCATGTTTCAGACAAATCCATAGTAATTAGCTATGGCAGAAAATCTAAATCCTTGTTTTTTGACATAGAATTTACACTAACTTTTTTTTCTGGTACAAAAACAAATGCAAAAAATTTATAAAATGTTCTAATATCTCTATTTTAAATTACTTATAATTTTTTTAAAAAAATCTAAAAGAAAACAGACTTATAATCCCCAAATAAAGGTTAGCTATTCACAAGTGGAGACATTGAATCAATTATGCTATTCGTAATGACAGATTTTTACAATGTTAGGCCACAGGCACTAAAATAATTTGAGGCTCCTCCTAGAAAAACTATATTGATGACAAGAAAGTAATAAACCTAAACTCTTTTCAGTTTTTCGATTTTATTTTCATGCTTGTATTTTAACATTGTTTTATAGTTTGAAGGCAATACATGTATGTTATAAAATATATTTACAGATTTTATTTCTCCTTATTTGTATAGAAATACTTTTATCAGCACTCTCATAATATACTTTTATCAGCATTCAAATTTTATATTAAATCAGAAGGGGGGGATGGTTAAATATACTTAGGAAATATATTTTTTTCAACTTGAATAAGTTTTTTAAAAAAGATAGCTTATTCTATTTAATTATTAGGCATTGTCTCTCTGTAGCTTTCTAGTATATATTATTTAATAAAGGTATCCCCTTCCATTCCCTATAAAATCATGGACTCTAGACAATATTGCAAGCACCACAAGTACTGTAAATTTTATTTTTAGATACCCACAGATGAGTTTGGTACTTCATATTACAGTGAAAAAAACCAAATATGTAATATAAGTGACTTTTTTTTTGCCAACTGAAATCAAAATTTAATATAAAACTGGAGTTTTCATTTCACACTTGCATATCAAATTTTATATATCAAAATCACTGTGTGTTTTGAATTACGTTAACATGTATGCATCGTAAATGTTAATCTGTAATGCAGATTAACATTTACGATATCAATAAACAATCAACTCTTAGATAGATTTAATTTAAAATCCAATAAGTATCTAACTTTAAAGACTCAACTTCTACACTGACTTTATTCATATAACTATATAATGCCTATATGTTCACTTGTACTTAAACAGACAAACAGTCCGATTTCAAATATTTATATATGGATTTCCTTCAAAATTCGATAGAAATCTTAAGATCTATTGTAAAGAGCACGGAATCAAATTTCCCTTTCTTTAGCTTAAGAGATTTTCGAGCTATTATGCTTACAGAATTGTAGACAGACATAATTTTCAAACTGAAAAGTATGAAATTTTGAGATTAATCGAAATCTTGATTTCTTTTGATGATTAAAATATTTTCCCTTTAAGTATTTGATTATACTAAGAAATAAAAATAGTTTTGAGTTCATAAATAACTTTTTTTATGAATGATAATAAATTGTATTATAAACAGAGGACTATTATAGAAAAATTTTATACTTTTTCTTAACTTCAAACTGAAATAAACATTGTCAGCTTTCGATAATCTATATCTATTGAACCCTTTCTATAATACCTAGTGAATTTTCTGATTAAGAAATATTAATAACAAATAAAATTAATTTTCTGTGGAAAATACAAAAATGCATATTGAGTGGTATTAAATTTAAACTTTTGATAAAATAATTATATATATATATATATATATAAGAATGATATTGAAAGACACTTAAACATTATATCATTTCCAATAACTAATTAAAAAACAACTTTATATTATTGTTTAAATAGTTCTCGACTATTTTACAGCAGAAAACCCAGTCTTGCTCAATTAGCATTATAGATTCAGCATGGTTCTACGTTACATTTCAATTTGGAGAAAAAACAAAATAAAAGCAATCAAACGATTTTTGAAAAAATATTAATCACCATTTATACCTTACTGAATTTAGATGTTTCCCTTAATTTAGAAAAAATTAAGATAAAATATTATTCTCAGTAACTTAAGTGAGTGATCTGGTGTTAATAAAAATGGAACTAGTCAATTTGAGTGACAATGACACGTTTGAGTAATAACAAGTAAAATAAAATCCAGCTCTGATTCAAACAGAAAAGAAAAACCATTCTACAGCATCAGAATTTGTCAACTGGTGTAAACGATTACTGTTCAAAATTAATCCTTTTCATTAGAAAAATTAAAAAAAAAAAAACTGTAAGATGAGGATTTTTTAACTCTTAAATGGTGATATGCATTTATTTAAGTAAAAAGTTCTTCATTTTTCACATTAATAAAACTGAACAACGAAACTAAGAAATACAGAAAATACTGATAAAATTAACATTATTTTTCATGTACATTATAGTTCTAATTAATATTTAACTAATAAAATTTAATTACATAAGTTCACTAACTTATCTTCATAATAATAATTACCTTCAATGATAATATACATTAAAATTAATAAATCTATCACAATATTTGATGTATTAGTATTAGTTGTATATTATCCTTCAAATTGTATTATCATTTATTTCATGTATTGTTTTAACACTTTTTTTTAATATAATTATCATCTTTTTCTTTATTCAATCTAATTTTGTTATAAAAGTGATATCAATATCTACAAACATTGGAAGTTTAAATTTTTTTAAGAGGATAAATACTGTAAAAAAGATAAAGTGAAAATGCAAATATGTGATTAAATTATCTCAATGCTAATACATGTACATTGATTCCAAAATTCATTTCTGCATTCTAGTAATGCATATTTTTCTTTCTTTTCAGAAATTATACCGAAATGCTCAGAAAAACGTCAGGTAATAGCATCAGAAGAAACTATGTTAGTTTTTATTTTTATTCTCTGCGTTGAATAATAAAATATGTATAATTTATGCAAGAATGTACTAACTTATAGAACTTTGTTAATGCATATACATACATATATATATATAACAATTACATATTAACAAATATACATATAATAACATATGTTACAATATATACATATATATAAATAGATGATATAACTCCTTGCATAATTTCCCATTTCCATAACCATATCGAACAGTTTATATATATATATATATATATATATATATATAAGCTTAAAAATTATCTGCTTTTAATATTTATAGAATATATAAATCAAATACAAGCAAAGAACTGTACTTTGTGCTATTATTTGTATTCTAGTATCAAAATATTGAATATAAAGTTTTACATTACAAGGCAAACACATATATTACGTTCAAAACAGCATAATTATGACTATGACAGTCAATAATCAATAACATCAAAATAATAATGTATGGCAGAAATACATTTATTCTTACACATTTATTTAGTAAAATTATTCAATTTAGTATGGAATAGGGACAAAAGTCAAAAGCCATAGTGAAATTTTTCTCACTTATAGCCAATTTTTGCCATTCAACAGTGTAGACAAGATGTGAAAGAACTGTTGTATTATTTCCTGATTATTTATTACAGTATCGACCAAATAGGAAAATATGTGGTTTGACGCAAAAATCTACAGGAATAAGATATACAGCTTAAATGATGTCAACTTACAGTTTTTCCAAGTAATTACGCTACCATTAATCCATGTAAAGATTCCTTTTGAGTAAAAAATTATTAGCCCATTTGTAAAACCGAAATTTTTGCAGATCGCGAGCTGTCGCTCAGATTTTTAGTTTTCGATTATTAAGAAAATCGGATAACATTGCCAGAAATATTCTCGAAATAGTTGACACATGTGTTCCATATTTAAAAAAAAAATGTGTGTGCATGAAAGGATCTGTTAGTGAAATCAAATATTACAAAGATACTACTAAAATATAATAATCAATGTATAATCAGACGTCAATAATAATTTTTATCAAGACCAAAACGAAGAAGCATTATTTTTTTAAATACCTCAGAGTGTATTCTGAACTTAATATTTTTATTTGAAAATATAAGAAAATATAAAAAATATATTAAAATAAACATGAAATTTGACAGTTTATTAATCTGTATTAATTCTACTGTTGATTTAATATTTCAAATAAAAAAACATTAACTTTATCTGTGTCTGTGTAGCAACAAATCCTTATTTTAAAATTTGTTTTGATTTCGATCATGTCTTGATTAAAGATAAATATCACTTTAAGAAATAGCAGCTTTGTTATCAAAAATCTAGTTTTAATCACATTTCAGTCGGTCTATATGGATAAATTTATTCAAACAATTTGAGTGCTCTTTTAAAAATATTGAGTCTATTTTCATCTGTATTTTTTTAATTGAGAAGTGATTTTTTAAATCAATGCTTAGTATGTATCCATTTTTAAAATCCACTCTAACTGTTTCAAAGATTAGCACTAACAGTATTCGAAAATTACTTGGATCTCGTCTTCAGATCAGATGGAATTCAAAAAATTCAAATGATAATTTAAAAAATATACGTAACATTGGTATTATTGCTCACATTGACGCAGGTAAAACAACCACCACAGAAAGAATGCTATATTATTCAGGATTCACTAATATGATGGGGGAAGTTCATGATGGTGACACTGTCATGGATTACATGATTCAAGAGAGAGAACGTGGCATCACAATATCGTCTGCTGCTATAACATTTCAATGGAAAAATCATAAAATAAACTTAATTGACACACCTGGGCATGTGGATTTTACTTTTGAAGTAGAACGTTCATTAAGTGTTCTGGATGGAGCTATCGTCATTCTAGATGCATCAGCTGGTGTAGAAGTTCAGACATTGAAGGTTTGGGAACAAGCAAATCGATACGGTGTTCCAAGCATAATATATTTAAATAAGTTAGATAAACCTGCAGCAGATATTGACATGTGTTTGTCATCTATAATAAAAAAGTTGAAAATAAAACCACTCTTGTTACACATACCTGTTGGAAAAGGTAAAGAATTTAAAGGAGTCGTTGAACCACTTTTTCTGAAAAAGCACTTGTGGGACAGAAAAGGTAATGAAAAAGATGGGGTGAATTTTTTATCCCAGGATTTATCTTGTAATCCAGAAGATAGTAATTTTAAATTTATAATGGAAGAAAGGACAAAAATCATTGAAAATGTTGCTGATTTAGATGATATATTAGCAGATAAGTATTTAACGGAAGGTATTGAATGCTTAAGTACTGTAGATTTACAAAGTGCTTTAAAACGTATTACTTTAAAAAAAATTGCTGTTCCAGTATTTTGTGGAAGTTCTTATAAAAATATTGCTGTTCAGTTACTAATGGATGCAATTGTTACTTACCTTCCCAGTCCTTGTGAAAGAAACTATGATGTTGCCAGTCTTGATACAGATGAATTGTGTGCTTTAGCTTTTAAGACTATTCATAATAAAAACAAAGAACCTTTGACATTTTTAAGACTCTTTTCTGGCTGCTTAAAAAGTGGTCAACGCGTTTATAATAATAATAAGGGTATCTCTGAAAAAGTAGGCAAACTTATGGTGCCTTTAGCTGATAATTTTAAAGAAGTTCCATCCTCTTCATCAGGAAATATTGTTGTAGCCACAGGTTTCAAGGAAGTTGTTACTGGAGATTTATTATTTTCTTCAGGTTCCTATGCATCAAAAGTTTTTTCAAAACAAAGTGATATATTAGTCCCATTGATACAGGTTCCAGATCCTGTGTTCTTTTGTACTATTGAACCTCCTTCAGTGGGATTTCAGAAACGCTTAGAATTTGCTTTGCAGTGTTTGCAACGTGAAGATCCAACATTTCAAGTCGAATTTGATGAAGCAATCGGACAAACTATTATAATGGGAATGGGTGAATTACACATTGATGTAATCAAAGAAAGAATTCGTGTTGAGTATGGCATTGATGCTTATTTAGGTCCTCTGCAGATAGCATATAGAGAAACTCTTGGGAAAATTGTTGAACATACTCATGTTCTTGATAGAGCTATTAGTGGATCCAAACATTTTGCTAAAATCACAATGAAGCTTTATCCTCAAAAATCTTCTTTAAAAGATATCAATGTGATAGTAACTAAAGATAACAATTTAGGAAAAATACGATCTGATTATTTAAAAGCTATTAATGAAGGCACAAAAAGTGCTTTAAACAATGGACCTCTTTTGAGTTTTCCTGTTATTGATGTTGGAATTGATTTACTTTGGCTTGAAGTAGGAAAAGGTACTTCTTTAACTATGTTATCCGCAGCTGCTTCACAGTGTGTCATGGCTGCTTTGCGAAAATCTGAAACGTGTCTCTTAGAACCAATCATGAAGTTATCCATTGGTGTCAATAAAGGGTATGCTGGTAGAGTTTTAAATGATTTGTCACAGAAACGCAGCCAAATCCTAAACATGGAACTGCGTGATGATGTAGAAATAATACAAGCTCTAACTCCTCTTTCAGAGCTTAGAGGGTATTCTACTCAACTTCGAGCAATAACTTCTGGTACATGCTCCTTTACTTTAGAATTTTCAAATTATCAAAAAATGGAATCTAGTGAGCAGGAAAAAACTATATTGGAAGTGACTGGATTCCACTCTTTGTGATGAAACATTTTATTAGATTATTTAGTATTTATTAATAAAAGATGAAGAACTAGCATTTAATTTTTAAAAATATGATTTGCTTTCTTTAAACTTTACAAACAATGAACAAATGCTTTTTCCTGCTTGTAAGTTTGAAGCCAGCTTATAAGTTAGTGCATTTTGATGCTACATTTCATGAGTTCTGTCTCTTTCACTACTTATTAATATCAATTATTTAACATTAGTACACATATTAAAATAATTGATGGTTTATTTTTAAAGGAATGATTTTAATTAAACAACCCTTTGATTTTTATTCATGATTAGTAAGTCTTTGAATTGTAAACAATTGACTGAGAATTTTTGGCTAGAAAAAATGTATCTTAAAATTTTTCTTTCTTTAAAATGATTCTCTAAGGGGAGAGGATATGAGGGATATCTTCAGTTTGTCAAATTGATCCTAATTTATTTCTTTTATCTGATTATAAATATTTTTTCAGAAGTTTGAGATTATTTTTTAAATCTTTAGTATGAGATTATTCTTTTTAAATTATTTATGATATAATACATTTGAAAGGAGATATTTTAAAGAAATGCATACTTACAAATTTCATATTGATAAAATTCCTGGAAAAATACAATGTCTCCATCAACTCTGAGGGTTTAGTTTTGAATAACATATTTTTCAGTTAGATAATTGTGATATATTTGCTTAGTTATTTTTATATTTTAATCTAAAATTTCAATTACATAATAATTAAACTTGTTATAAGAATTATTTTAAGTTATAAGAATTTTTATCAAATTTTATATATTTCATATTTTATTTTCACAAATACATGCTAAGCGCATCTTTTTTTTCTTCAAAAGTTTATTCAGAATTTTAAATTTATATTCAAGTCAGAATAAGAATTTAAAACAAATGCTGCAACTTTCCAACTTATTACCTTAAGGACAAATATGTTGTCGAGCCAGTAAAACCAACAGAATATTCTCTAATGAACGTAAAACTCTAATGATGATAGTTTAAACTGTGATATCTAAAGTTAGCATGTTTTCCCCTTCATTTATTGACTCAGTTGAGTGAGACCAGTCATACTTATGCTAGTCTTATTTTCGAAGTCAATTTATTTTTAATTTGAAATATGAAAGGGATATACTACAAATTTCAAATTATAGGTGGCCATATTTATGGAATATATATATATCAGCAACATGACTGATTGGCATTTTATCCATGAGTCTTCCATCAGACAACAAATCACGAAAAATAAAACAATTCATTTTCACAAAAAAATTAATTAATTAATATTTTCTTGAGCTTAATCAAAAAGTTTGATGTGTTGTGATATTTATCATTTACGTTCAACTGATATATTTTTTCCTTTCCAAGTTTAACAGATCTATATATAAATTACACCCGCACTGTTAATTTTTTATATTATTATTTTAACTTTAGAAGTTATATAAATAAATAACTAAACATACAATAAGCTTAACTCTTAACTGGTCTATGAGACTACATTTAATTTACATTCAAATTAACTTTTCTAATTAATGTATTATTATGAAAATCTGTTAATATATTTTGCAGATTTTTTTTCTGGATATATTGATGTGTTTTAGAAATTTTTCAATATAATGTTTTTATTGAAATGTACATTAATATTTTATTAAATTTGCATTGTAATGTACATTTTCTTCACAAATTATATGTTACAATAATATTCTTAAAATTACATATTACTTTATTTTCCCAGTATATAAAGGTATATAGAAAACAATGTAATGTAAAATTCAACTATTATATGGGGGAGGGAAATGACAATGGGTAAAATTGACATTTTTTTTATTGGCTTGTGTGACTTTTATAATGATTTTTAAGTGCAATTTTAACATACAGGTTAAGAACTAGCATAAAAATCAAAATATAAATTCTGTTTATATTTATCTTGGCATATTATTACATTTTTCAAAACACATTATCAGTAAGAAAATTATGTTTGAACATACATAGCAGAATCAGTTGAATGCAAACTTTCACTGAAAAAATCTTCTGTACAATTATTTTAATCACTGAAATCACTTTTTGCTTCATTCAAAACTCTCTGAAGCACTGCTTCATAATAAGATCTGAAAATTGGATGATATTTTGAGGCCCAAGTTTTAGTACCATCTGCTAAGTCTTGTTTATCACTTGGTCACTAACTAGGAGGTGCAGTCTTAAAGATGTTTCTCAAAGAAATAACTGAATTATTTTAAAAAGCATCTGCTAAAACAGGTTGAAAAAGTATAGGTGTATTGAAGGTCATGAAGGAAATACAGGGTCAATCCATTCAACAGAATTAAAAATAAAATAGGGGTGACCAAAAGTCCATCACTAGCAGTCTCATAGACTGCTATGTCCCCAGTTAAGGGTTAATGGCTTCAGCATAATAGATTGTATACTTGAAATGAAAGTAATAAAAGTCATGATTTTATAGCTGCAAAGAGAGACTTCTCTTCCTTTTGGGCCTTGCTGCAGTTTTTAAAAAATATAAATTGATGAATATAATTTTTTAAGCTGACATATCCAATTGAAAAAATAAATCAGTGGTTTGATTGCTTAAACTTTCAGCAAATTATATATATTGGATGTTTAGATTTTGTAAATTCATATAATCTTTAAAAATTATCTATATTTTGCAAAAATAAGAATTGCTAATAAAGTAATTTTATTCATTATAATCACTGATTTTTTTAATAAGCCTTCTAAGAGCAGTATTTTTGTCAGTTGAAAACATGCATACTTTATTGTGCTATGTGTGTTTTATCCCATTCTATTTGAACATATTGACAGAGATACAATAACATTCAGATTTATAAACCATGTTATCAGGAATTCATTTACTTCAATATTTTGAAATTATGCAATTTTTAATTATTAATCCATTGATTGTATTCATTTTGTTTTGCATATTTAAGAATTTTTGTTGTGTCATGTAATATTTTATACGAATGATTTAACTTTTGTATCTGGTAGACTTATCATAAATAACTGTGTTTAACTCTGCCATTCTATTCAGATCTATTTGATTCAAAATATTTTTGACCTACTTTTGAAAATTGACAATATTTCTAAAATATTTTATTTCTTTATTAGAGAGTATTTTGTGTTATTTCTTTGAATTTTTTTTTTCTTTTATTGGTTATTTTCTATATTTAAATATATATATATATTAGTGTATTATTAATTTTCAGTTAATCAGGTTTATTACCCAATATCATTCTTCATTGAAGTAGTTTTATTTTGCTACTGATGTTTTAAAATAACTAGACAAACTAAGCTTGTAATACGCAACTTAAATATGCATTTATGAGATGATACAAAAGTAGATATTTTAATATCAAATTTCAGTCCCCATCAACCACTAAAAGCAGGCATTAAGTATAGAATACTTAAAAAAAAAAACACCTTTATTATTATTACTTAGGATCAATATAGTATAAGAACTTTACTTATCACTTAACATCACATGTTAACTTCTACTCACTAAACAAATCTTGGATACTACTATATTACTTGCATGCAGAATACTATGCATGTGCTTAGAAAATAGTTTTTAATGAATTGTTATGAAACCTCCACTAAATTCCTTCTTTTAGTTTATAAAATTTAGAAGAAAATTAATTCCTTACTTTCAATTTCCATTAGGAACAGAAAACAGTTTTGTTTATAGATTAGTCACCTTTCAAAAATTTGATTGTAGTTTAAAAAGAGTGATAAATGAGAGCATTATTTATGCAATTTTTAAAAGAATTTGATTATTTTCATCTGCTGAATCTTCGATTGAAAACCATACAAGTCTGTTTATATTTAAGTCCTATTTTCCTTGTAGAAATTTATTCTAATGTTTTTATAATAATTTTGTTTATTAAATGTGCTATAAATTAACGGAAATTTTCATTTAAATGATTTTTAAAAAACTGCTACTGATTTCGGATTAAGAATACATAAAATCATGTTCTATTTTTTGTTCCATAAAAGGAACAAAAATATGCAATTCTCATGTATGTATGTTTGAATGCTATCTTTACAAAAATTAGAGAACACACGCACACATTTGAAAATAAAGCATTCAGTTAATTAGATATTTAAATGATTTACAAATAGCTAAAAATTTAAGCTCTTAGAAATTAGTATTTAAATTGATACATTTTTATGTTATCAGATCTTTCATATTACAATAATACTTTAGCTTTGGAAAAATATAAATAAGCATACAAAATGAAAAAGCTCAATAAATTGTTTGAATGATCAAATTAAAACATATTTCGTTGATCTTTTATATAAAAATTAAATTAATATGATCTACAAATATTTTAAAAACCCATGAAATGGTGGAAATGCTAATAATCATATAATTATAATTATACAAAATATGTTGCATCATGAAAAGTGTTTAAAAGTGCTTAATTTTCTCAAGTGGAAAGACAAAAATAAATAATCCACCTGCAGACAATAAATATAATAAATCGAAAATCTTTCGTAATCTTAATCATTTGTTTTTATCTACCAGATATATCATAAAGGGAAAACTAACAAAAAGGAAGAATTCTACAAATAGATCCAATTGTTTCAACACATGTTAATGCTTAGTGGACTGTATATTGAAACACTGGAATTATTCCAAAAAGCACTATATGAAATAAGCTAAACTTGTTGCAACTTCGAAAAATGTTTGCACTTCTTTTACTTTTGGTGTTCTAAATAGTGAAGAATTTATTTTAACTATGCCTAATGACTTTATGTTTAACCCATTATGTGTTTTTAAAGATTGACCTGGATCTACCAAAAATAACAAAGTGCAATGCACAAAAGAAATATATACATTAGATATGGGGGTGGTAGTTCTAGAAGACAATGAAAAATATGTATATTTAGCCATTACTCTTCTAATTTTAAAATTATCCTTTAATAACCAATCTTGTTAAATGTTTTTTTTTATCTTCAAAAAAAAGTTCCAAGTCTAAAATGTAAATATTTTTCCAACTTTTGTAATTCTTACACAAGTTTTTTAGTAACCCAGTGAAATTTCTACCTCAATGTATAATGGTTTGCCCAAGCAACACAGTCTAAACCACTAACGTTAAGAACATGCAATTTAGCAAGAAATAAATATTGGGATGTTAGAAGCTCTCTAAGGATGGATTCAGCAAAATTTTAACTGATTTATTTTATTAGTCCCAGAAAATTTGCATTAACTGTGATAATAATAGAAAAATTTTCACATTCAACTTTCTGAGGATTTATGATAGTATTTTGAAAGATATCATCTTTAGAAAAATACAGCAACCTACAATTCATCAATGAAATTTTACCACTTTCCTAGGTTTTTACAACAGAAGAAACAAATTTGTTGTCAGTACATGTGTTAGTAAATAATCAATTCTGATAAAGAAACCAGATGCTAAAATCTGTTAATGGATACAAAACTGAAAGTATTTTTTAAAGCAGTTGTAAATTATCCTCAATAGAAAATTAATACTACAGATTTTTTCTTGAATGCATTCAGCAACCCAGATATATTAACCATATAGAGAATGACATGGAAAATATGAGCTAAATTCCAAAAGGAACAGGAAATGGTTAACAGAAAAGGATGCTTGGTTATTCCGAGAAAATGCTGAGAATTTTGTTAAAAAAAAAAAAAAAAAGAAAAAAAAAGAAAAAAAATTAGCAATATATACACACACACCTATATGCATGCACAAACTTGAATAAAAAGTACAGTGCTCTAGTTTTTTTGTATTTATTTTTTTAAGGATATTTAGAAAAAGAAATTTCTGACACACAAGAAGGAATTATTGCAAAAAGCTACTGAAACAAAGGATTTTTTTTTTTAATCTCTTGGTAAGTACAATAATATTCAAAGAAAAATAAAAATTTTACAAGATGAAAAATCTGAAGTTTCACTGAGAAATTTTTAAAAACTGAATAAGTAGCTTTAATAATGTTCCTCTACTTTTTCTATGTGCCAGTTCAGCTGCCATCGTCATCTGACCGTGGTTCATCCCAAAATAGCCCTAGGTTGCTTTACAATGGATGTTCATATAACTAAACTAAACTTCTTTTTCTATGTTTTTATGCTTATTAAAATTTTCTTTAATAATCTTTTTAAAATTACACACATAAAAATTATTAAAACATAGAAGTTAATTATATTTTTTTGGATTTTTTTTATTGAATTTAAAATTATTGCAATAAACATCTGTCATATTACCTGGTATTGATAAATTAAGTTTTAACTAATATATAATTGTTAACTGATTGATTGTGGTTCTTTTGTATAATTAGCATATACATTTGTGTTAGGAATAGTCTTTAATGTTTACAACATCTATCAATTCTTTTCTATTTGCTCTTAATTCAAATTTTCAGAATGTTCTTGTATTAATTATTGCTTACAATAATGTTACCAATCTAAGTCAGAAATGGGGCTAGAACTGGATCTCTAAACAAAGTTATAACTATTTTTCGAATTCTCATATCATATCGGAATATTTCAAATAAAATTTTTAAAAATAAGAGAAAAATCTTATGTATTGAGAATAATTGAATTTTAGGCACTCATGCATGTATGAGTGTGCCCCCCCCACTAAGGTACTTAATAACTGTTTGATTTTTGTATCCATTTTTGATTATTCATCTTGTAATTGTTGGATTTAGGAACAAAGAAAGTATGAGAGTATAATGAATTATAAGGCAGGATTCATATTTCAATGCAGTCAAATGAATGCCTCTCTCTTAATATCTAGTAAGCACTTATATTTTTATACAAAAATAAAAAGAAACAAGTTTTTGTTGAGTGGTTTTACTCAATAAAATAATGAGAGTAAGAAATAAAGAAATTAAAATTAAACATGAAAATAATATGTAAAATCTTTGCTATACTATAAATAAACTGAAAAGTCAAATATTTATTTTCGTTCATTTACATGGGAGTTATTAAATTACCTTAACTAACTTATTGTATTAATTCTTGCTATTTTCCTGCTATTATTATTATTATTATTATTAATCTTTGCACTAATAATTCATGAGGATAGACCTAATTCCTAAGATGACAAAACTTAACAATTCATCAAACTAGCCATGCTCCTTCTCTTTATTCTGAGATGCAATTTTAACTTTTCCTGTCAGAATGGGAACGAAGCAACTCATCTGTTATTATTTATCTACTTAAAATATGAGGTCTAGCATCAATAATCCATACCTACCCAGAAAAAGAATAATTTGCAGTGTAATGCTTGATTGTAAGTAAAAAATTTATTTGAACAGCTAATTAAATTACAAAGTCGTTATTTGTACTAATCTTCAGATGATTCTTCTTCTTCGGACGATTCTTCATCTGCTGTTTGAAGCCAATTTATAAAAGTTGCAGTCTAAAAATAAAAGTAAATTTTAATAATGCTGCATATATATTCCTTTGAAAATAGCTACACATTAGAAACTGAAACAAAATTGCAAGCTAAAATATAAAATTATTTATACACAGATGATATTATTGATTGTATAAACATCTGAAGTGTTCAAAGATAACTTGCATAAAAATGTCACATAGTATATGATCGATGAACATTTCTCCATATAAATTGTGCAATCCTATAACACAAAAATATGCAAAAACTACATATGTTCAAGATTGCTAATACATTTTGAATGGTTACATAGTTACATGCAACAAGAATTAGCATTAAAAACTATTAAACTTGGCATCATACATATATTTTTCAACAGTTTTAAAATACTATCATGTAAATATATAAATATTCTGTGGAAATTTGTCATCATTTCTTATTATGGAATTAAATTTTATAAAAATTATATCCAAAGAGAATGTCTAATAAAATGAAGTGACCCCAGACACGGCAAAATTATATCTAAAAACTGCTGATTTATTTTAAACAAGAGGAAAAGTACTCACCAGTTTTCTGACTTTGTCACTTTCTGGAGAAAGATCTTTAAACCATTTTATTATCACAGATTCTTTCAGAAGTTCTTTATCATACCAAAAGTGAATAACTTTTATCAACGCAGGAGCTATGTCTTCATTACTTTTCATAAATTCCTGTGAAACATTGTAAAAAGTTTTATAACTAAAAATAGTTAAGAATAAAATTAAAGTCTAAAATGCTTACACAAATACATACACACACAAAACTAATAATGAAGATGAAAATCTATCATCTCTTATTAATTTATAAAACTATTGAAAACCAGGAGCTACCAATTTGCTATAAATATTTGGAAAATGAGGATGTGTAACTTCAAAGTTCTTTTCGTTTAAGTTTCCAATTATTTAAGTCTAATTATGATCTTTTCTGCCTATATTTTTTAATAACTTTCAAAATGATTATTGCACAAAAACCTTTATCTTCCAGATGATTTTGCAGATTATTATGTATAGTTCAAAAACCTTTTAGAAACATGAAGTGTTTGCAATTCAGCGAATTCAGGTCAATAAATTTATTAAATATTTCTTGTAAAGAAATGAAATATTAACCCCTTTTTGAAGTGGAAGAATGGGAATTTGTTAAGTTTTCCCATCCTATTCTCAATTATTTAAACTCTAAGTTATTTGGAAGACTGGTATCATCTGCTTGTTGCCCTGGAAAAGGTTTGCATTTCTACCCGTAAAAATGTATTTCTTTTTCCTCCATAAATATACATCATTAATACACATGGTTATCTTTTAAATATTGCCTAATATTGGATCAAGCTATCAAATTGTTTTATTTTAAATTCTTTTATAATGAAAATATTTGACTTAAAATATTTTTGAAGTCATTTTAATAATATAGCAAGAAGTTCAAATCACAATTTAATGGGTAGGATATACATGAATAATTCTGTCGATTTTGCCAATGTATTTGCATAAAATGCTCACCGGTATTATATTTTGAAATATTCAGAACACTGAAGAGGCATATTATTTTGCTAATAAGATTATATTCAACTACTCAATTGATATATTTTGAGATTTAAATTTCGTTTATATCATTTCAAACTGAATATACATTTCGTTTCTGAATCTGGAACGAACACACACACACACAGAGAGAGAGACAGACAGATAATTCATTTTATTTTATTGACTTGGTTTACAGTTTACTTAATTAATAATATATACATATATAATATGTAGCCTTATCTATTATGTTAGAAATAATTATTTTAAGTGAACTTATGATACCTTCAGTTCAATAAAAACATAAATTACAGAATGCTTTTTTCAAATGTGCACATTTTAAATTTTATTGAGATAATCAGTTGATTTAAATAATATTATGTATGCAGTATTTAATAACGGAAAATAAACAGGATGAAATAAGAAAGGTTTTAACATTTTAAATAACATTTCTGCATAATGGCAAGAGGCAGTTGTTCAAATCGCTTTCATAAAGAATATATATAAATGAAGAAAAAAAAAAGTCATATATATATAATAGCCACACAAATATTATGAAAAATGATGCTTAAAATGCAAGAAAGCTACAAATTCAAAAAACATATTTCTTAAACTACAAAATTACTTTTTGAGATTTTGAAGTTAGTTAGAAATTTTTTAATATAATTACAATAATTTTAAACTTTATAAAAAAGTTTCAAATAAAATATTTGAAATTTTCTAATTGTTCAATAAACAAAAGAACACTGTTGGTAAATGTTAGTTATTGTTTGCATGTTCTTTGGCTTATTAGTAGAACACTAATGACTATTAATCCATCTCTAGTTTTAAAGTATTGCTCATGAAATAAAACTTCTGACTACTAAGTATCAATTAATTAAATAAATAGAAACTGATGCATAATATCTATGAGGTAAAATAAAGAGTATTTTTATTCTTTATGTATACACCTCTCCTTTTCTATAAGAAACAAAAAATCAATAATTCAGGTTAAGAAACCAGAATAAAGTTCTGTTTACGATTTAGCAATACAATTACTTTTTCTGTTAGTTCAAAAATTAGTGTATGTGTGTGTATGTATATTATATAACACCTCACATCATCTTATGACTTAGAACTTGCATAAAATATAAATATTTTATAGAAAAACAGTAACTTTGCTCCAACTTGCAGGAGAAAAAAAATTACCACATAACAGTAATTCTACACCAGAGATATTTTAAAGTTCTTATTATAAAATAAAGAAAAGTAAAAAAGAGTCTAGTATATAATTTTTATTTCTAGAAGAGTATCAGGAGAAACAATAGAGTTTTTTTTAAAAACATATATTGTTTGAATGAAAAGTTGATTGAATGAAAAATTTTAGGATAACATTGCAGCAAAAACTCAATTTTTTTTTATTTTAATAATTTGTATGTTCTATTATATAGATTTTTGTACATTGCATTTTGCATATTATTTCATTTTTAATAACTTTTAATATTTAAGAAAATACAAAATAGAGAAAAAAGATAAGTATGTTCTTTCAAAGCTTCAAAAACCCTTAGGTATTATTATGCTAACACTTTTATTTGATTTTCAACTAAAACAGCTCACATTTGAAGGCAAAGATAATCAGATATTGATTAAAATTTCTTCATGCAAGAAAGGTTACTCAACATTCTAACAGCTTATTTGAAATGGTTTTTGCTGAATCACATCGAAACTTATATTAGGGAATCAAGTTAATGTATTTTTAGAAATACATAGAACCATACCAAATAACAAATAGCGATATAAAAGAAAATAGTGATCCTATTGGCATGAATTTCTAAAACCCTTTCTTGCAATTTGCATAACCTTGAAAAAATCTAACAAATAAAGATTTGAAACAACCATCACATAAATAAGTCAAATAGTTACCTCTATAGATGAAAGGCAGTCCAATTGGGATTCAGTACTTCTAATGTACTTTGAAACAAGTGGATGAAAAAACTGCAGCGACGGTTTTATTGATAACAAATATTGTTGTGGTGTAGAAACTTGCAAACTATCTAAGGGTAACTTCAACAGAGCCTTAATTAATAAAGTGTTGACTTCCTTTATAGTTATATTATAAGCATGCCTAAAATAGAATAAGGAAGGTAAATCATTTTACTACAATCAGAATGGAGTAGAGGGAATAAAATGAATCAAATTTCTTTCCAAAAATTTACTAACTTTTACTCTTTTTTTTGTTGCATAATTTGACATGAATAATAAATAATAACATTTGTGAGAGGTAAACCTACATAGAAAAAAACTTTTCAATATAAAAACATTATAAAAAAATTAACAGTATTAAAAAGTGCATGTTACCACCAAAATTATATTAAAAATTTATATTTAACCTTTAACATGTGGTATTATTACATCTTTTACAGTCTGACATGTGTGCAGTTATGTAAAAATATTACTAAGCTGATTTTTTCATGAAGAAGTATGTCTGTATGTTATGAGTTAAAAATAGAATATCAGTCTTTGAATATATTGAATACCGAGCAATAGATGAATAAAAGAAATGAAGCCAACTTATTATAAACTGGTACAAAATAAACATTGTACTGCAGATCTATTTTACAATATTAATTACAAAGTCACAATATACTTATAAAATAACTTAAATTAGTTTTCATTCTGTCAAAAAGGTTTTATAAAAATAAAATACTTATCAAATTTCTGATTTTTTGAATAAATAATAAAAAACAATGGGAAGAAATAAAAAAAATATTGAATTTATCTAAATAAATATAAGATATTGCATATGAAAATGTTAAACAGATTTTTTACAAACAGTTCCTTTTGTGAAATCACAAATATTTTAATCGTTCTGCAATAAAAAATCTTCTCGATCAAGAAAATATTATGATTTTTACTCACTTGGATGCATTTATTTCTAGAATTGTGTTTTCACTATTTACTTTCTCTTCAATTCCTCTTTGAAGACTTTCCAGAACTTCATTGTAAAATTCTGAAATAAAAATAACAAACAAGCTTTGAATTTATGCAAATATAATAATTTACAGCATCAGTTTCCAACGTGGGCATTCGAGGCTTCCAGGGGGGCAGAAAAAGACCCAGAGAAAATTAGGGGGCGTTGATATGGCATGGAGAGGTGTGAGAAGATTAACCAAATATAGTTTAATGACTTCAAGGAATGACTCCAGGACATTTTTAACATGGACATACCAGACTGGGTTTGGGATTTTTTCACCAATATCAACACAGCAGGATCATCTCGGTTAGAAGAAGGACTAATAGAATTGATGACAAATGAGGAATTAAAAATTAAATTCAAGAATGGCTACCTCAAATTTTTGTTGCAGAAGTCGATATCGCAACAGTATTCTGGATTATGGTTGATTGTTGAACGATTTCTGGATAGCATTCCCACTTTTATATTTAGCAGAATGTGGATTGAAAGCTGTAGCAACATTGGTAATGAAAAAGGGAAATCGGCGACTTACGATTCTTTTTAAGTGAAATAGAGGCTGATATTAACAAGGTCCTTAAAACGCATCAAATTCGGCATTGTCATTCGTTAAGTTAGAAATTCGATGTCTTTAAATTTTAATAAAAATACTTTTTAATATAATTAAGTATGCATTTTGATTGGTCTCTGAAACTGTTAATTTATTTATTTAGAAAGCAATAGTTTATTATGAATTACTTCTTACCTCAAAAACCCGGCCTGCCCTTATAACAGGTAAGCTAAAACTTTTTTTAAATAAAGAAGAAACTCAGTCGCTTTTCGATTCCAACAATACAGTATTAGTAAGTTTTTATTCTATTAGTAATTTTTTTAATTTAATTACTGTTTTCACCATGCATTATGTATGCTTTTATTTATCTGGAGTGGGAGGGGGGCGGTATTTAAATACTCACTAGAAAAGGGGGCACCGGTTCACAAAAAGTCGGGAACCTCTGATTTACATACTTCTTTCAATTAAAAAAAGTTTATAATTGATTTACAACTTCGTGTTTTGATAGTCAATAAACCAAGGAATTAAAAAATCGACAGGTTATTTTTAGACACAGGAAACAAAATACTTACGATTAGTTTCATCATCATAACCTCCACCTTCACTTTCATCACTAACTTCTTCACCAGGACTGATAATCTCAGAACCTGAGCTCTCTGAATCTTCATCATCATCAATACTCTCATCAGGAGTTTTTCCCCAAATATCTTCAAGTACATCTTCATCTTCCTCATCACTCTCCACAGTAACTTTGCATACATAACCATGACCTTTCTTGCCTACTACACTGAGATCACATGCTAAAAATGCATCACATTGCAATTACATCAATATTAAATAGACCTATACAGATTTGTAGAATTCATTTTATGTTATGTAAAGTAATTTGTAAATCATGTAAATTTGCTATTGAAGTTTCTTCTGATTTTTAAACTATATTAATTCAAACTAAGCAGTGAAATAGAATTAAATTTAAAAGAAGTTTATTTCTTAAAATTACAAAAAAATCTGTATGAATTATTTCACAACATATTTGAATGAGAACTGGATGTTTCTTTCAAACAGATGTTCAAAAAATACAATTAAATAAAGAAATTCATGCATCGAATTTGAAATCATGAAAGGGAAAAGTTTCATAAAAACATTCTTTAATTTTTATTAATACATTTACTATTATTCTAATTTTGAAATTCAAAACCTCAAATTAGATTACAGAAAGATTAGACAGAGTAGATTAAATAAATATTAAAGAATACTAAATATCTATATACCAATAAGTAGCGACTCTAAAATGTTTCTAAAAGATACAAATTCTGAAATATATGTAATATGTTTGAATGAACTCCAAATATAAATGACACACACACACAAAAAAGCTTTAAAATATATAGTGTTCTGCACAAGTTGATTTTTAAATGTCTATATTGAGGTATTTGAGAGATGAAAATTCCAACATTATTAATTCAATTTCATCCACTCTAATTTATGGGATTTGTAGAAATTCTGAAACTACATAGAATATTTTCAATCATGAACACTTATATTTTATCAAAGAGGATGCAGACCTTTACTTCACAATAAGATAATCATAGGGATTGCATCTGTTCTACTAATTTCTTGTGTATGCAAACTTATTTTTGATTAAATCCTTTGAGATCAATTATCATTCTACTAGTATGACGGGGACATGAGGGATGAGTGGCTCTTTCATCATTTGACCACAATACAAAATTTCAAGGTCCGCCCCAAACTAGCCCTACCATAGTTTAAAATAAAAGATATTACAATAACTAATCTAAGCATCATCAAAAACTTTAAGAGGAAAAATGCATTTACTTTTATCCTGATCTGTCGATCCTGTAGTATCAAAATCATCTTCTCCAAAGCTGTCTTCATCAACAAAAACTTCAGCTTGGAGTCTTGTTAATGCAGGCACTACAATGTTGTCATCAATAACAACCTGCAAGATAAACATATAATTTGTTACAAGAACATCATTTGGAAAGAGTATAAAAAAAAATTAACATGGTACATAATAGAACATTACTGTAAAAATTTAAAAATTTTAAAGCATCTTAGTAAAAAAATTTAAATCTTTGTGCATAAATATTATATAAACTGGCACACTTACTAAGCAGAGGACATTTTCTGTCTTATAGTAATGCACACTATTGATTGAATTTTTAAAAAAATTTATTTCTGTATTTGAGTACATATCTTCCATTGGAAAGCAAATTATACCTTTTTGATTTTGACAAAACAAAAAATAATCATAAAAATGAAGAAAAAAAAAAAAAATGAAAATGAAAAAACACCTATTAATACCAAATAAATTAAGTTACTTTTTATAAGATAAACAATAAAGATGTCTGATCTATTTTGTCATTTCTTAAAGTTAACCATTCCTTTAGATGGATCCATCATTCTTAAAAATGTTGATAGTAATGTAAAAGCCTACCATGTCCAAAAGTTTTAAATTTGATTTTTATACAGGCAACAGCAAATAACATCCTACATGGCTAGGATGGAAGCATGACCATTTATTCAAGAATAAAAACTTTTAAAGTGAACTTTGAATTCATATATATTGCAAAATAACCTATTTATTTAAATTTACTAGGAAAAAAAAGATTGCATTTACAGTAAAAATGTTGTTTTGATAAGAATTCTCACCACAATCTACAGAACAGATTGAAACTGTTTTTTAACATTAAAAATAATTTAATCTTTTCGAGAAATACTATAAAAACCTAGATAGGTAAATACATTTGCAATGGGAGTATTTATTTATTTTATTACTATCATTTCGCTTCATTGAAGTAAAAAAAGTTTTAAACTTTCTTTCCAATCAAAGCTTAATAATGCTAATATATAATGATTAATAGTACTCTTTTCCTTTTGTTAAAACACTTTTTTTTATTAATAGCAGACAAATTTTTGCACATGTGTACTTATTTTAATCCTACATTACAATTTTGTTTATTTAGTTATTCTATTACATTTATGTAAATCATTATAATTAAAAACATAAAAAATACAAGAAAAATCTTTAAAAAAAAACGTTTATTTAAAATTTTAATTAAAATTAACCAATTAAAAAGTATAAGAATTTAATTCTTTTATTAAAAACTTGCCTTTTTTAAATAAAAATTTAGTAAATAATTTAACTTTTAAATGATTAAAAACAACTATTATAAAATTGCAAGAATATAAAAGTTTGGAATTAAAAGGCGTAAAATCTCTATGATTGCAATAAGCAAGCCTTCAATGATGATTTGTATATCTATACTTATAATAAAGCTCAATGTGCGTGTTGGGGCTTTATAAGTCAGCCCATTTGACCTACAACTGTTGAATTTGACATGGGTATAGCGTCAGAAATGTACAATTCAGAGCGGTTTTTTAAAACTTTTAATCAGAATTTTTACTAAAAATTAAGCAAAATTTTAGAATTTTCCCGCTATAACTTATCAACATATTACAACAAAAAGTTGATTTTTGCATCACATTAAAGCTAAAAAATTAATCTTTAATTATAGTAATTATTTAACGTATATGTTTTGATTTTTAATAAAATTTTAAAGAAATGTTTTAATTTTATACTTCAATAATATATTTCGCCCAAATCGCATTAAAAGAAGTTCAAATTTAAAAATACACACACTATTATTGCAAAATCAACTATATAGAAGTATAATTTTCAGCATGTAGCTGTATGAAGTGAAAAAAATTTGAATATATTTTCCAAAAAGTAAATGGAGGGAAAGTTTTCAACGGTTTTTTAAAGTAAATATTATTAATTATATTATTATTTGATTATTTATGATTTATTATGATTATTAATTCAATAAAATAGTTTAATTCAAGATAAACATGGTTTAATATACGTAGAAAAATCACTTTAATTAGTAATATCAATTAATTTGGGGCACGCATCTTCTTATAAAATGGTCTAAGTCGATGATTTATGTAAATTGAGTCAATAAATACTGTGATAAATTTAAAATTTTTACATATGTCATCTGCCTTTGAATCATATTTAACAAAATATTCTTGAGAACACCACTATTTTAAATAAAAAACACTTAACTCCAATCAACTAAAATCAATCACTAAAACTGACATTTACGAGATTTGAATATCACTATTTTATAAAAACTAACGATATTAGACCTATTCATTGATCGTTTCAAAGACGATGCACCAATCTTCTGCCAAGGTCTCCCCAATGATTAGCTTACGATTATGAAAATATTGATTATTCTTAAATTGATACCTAAAAACTTCATAAATCAGTCAGATTTGATTGTTAACAGTTAAAGTGCCAAGAGTATTTTGCAGAATATGATTCCCTGGGACAAAGTTTAATATAATTTTTTCATAAATACATTTATTGGCTGAAATAAAATAAAATGTTTTTATGTACATCATTAAATATTTTGAAAGTGAAACTAAACTGATTTTTACAATGAACAGAGAAATTTGTATTGAATAATTCTTTAAGATATTATATAAATTATGAAAATTATTCTGCAGTGCATATACAATTTCACTGCTGTACGACTCAGTTTTCATATTTAAAAAACATGACAGGATTCAGTAAAAAATGTTTTTATATTAATTGCAATTTAGATAAAGAGTACAATGAATAAAACTGTTTAACGCCTACATAATAAAACGACTGAATTATCTGACTATCAAAATTTGATGCTTAAAAGTATCTTGCAGAAAATGCCTTTAAGAAACTAAGAAAAAAAAATTAATTTAAAATTTTAGCGAATATTAATACTGGTGAAACAGGTGGTTGCCAAAGGCAGCTAAGATATAATATGTCTTTAAAAAATAAAACCCATTTGTTATACAGAAACATGATTTTGAAAAGATTGCTTCTTCTCCTACTTTAAATAATACCATAAAAATTGCGATTGGTGCATTAACTTTAATTTTATCACTTTCCCACAAGAGCAAAATACATCTTTAATATCTTTTAACACTGTTAACATAACAAGGGATAACATCTTTTAATATGTTTTAACCTTGTTAACATAATAAGGGATAGCATTTTTTAATATGTTTTAACATTATTAACCTTACAAGGGATATCTTTTGATATGTTTTAACAATGTTAAAAGATGCTTCAATTAAACAAAATAGAAATAAAAGCAAATTTATAATTTTGTCAAATTTTGAATTTTCTTCAAATTTTCTATTTGTATTCATTTAATGATACTAATTCGAAATAAAATTTGAAAATTGCATACATTGAATATCTCACTAGAGTTTCATATTTATATAAAATTGAAAGAATTACTTCACTTCCTAAAATGCATCCAGCATTTATCTGTACATTTTTCCGCAGCTTGACATTTTCTCCGAGAAGGCACATATTTAAATTACATCCATCTGAAACATTGACACTACTCCAAAGGTAAGATCCCTTGATTACAACATTTTCACCTTCAATAAACAGATTTCAAAGTTTGACAAAAATGTAGAGATAAAATCTTTAAAAAATAGTTTTTCAAACAATGCTATTTAAAATTGACAATAAAGATTGCATTGGGGACACAGAAAAAAGCCAATAACTAAAATTTATGTTAATGTGAACAATAAATAAAATATGCTATGCATTTTCACACACACACACACACACACATCTCCAGGTATTTTGAAATTGGCACAAAATAAATGCCAGATAATTTAATTTCAAATATTTTAATCATAAATTTTTATTTAATTAAATTCATTTCACATGCTTGATACACCCATTATGCTTGCCCCCTTCTACAAAATTTTTTAATCCCCCATATAGAGAATAATATAAAACCCAAAAGATTAATATAGTAAGAGGAGTGAAATTCTAATGATTTACAGATACTGTGTATGAGCCAGAATATAAATAAAAATCTTCCAACAAATCATCAGTATAAGCCTGTACAGAAATAATTTTCTTAGCTACCCCAGATTCAAGTATGTAGTTATGCTAGTTACAAATAAACTTTATTTCAACATCTGTTTTATTAAAATTAAATTTAGATAATTAAAAGCTAAAAAAGAAACACACAAAGCAATACCTATAATGCAGTTTCTTCCGATAACTGAATTTTCAATATACGTATTGTCACCAATCGCTGTGCCTTTTCCTATGACTACATTCTGTTTAAGCTGACAATTTCTATACAAAAATAAAAATATATAGTTTAGTATAAAATACAAAATAAAACTAACAGTGCCTTAATTTTATATGTTTGTTTAGCAGGGTTGCCACATAAATCTCAGGGGGAAAAAGATCCCTGTTTTTTCCCTGTACATATATTTGAGAAACGAGATAATGCGCGATCAGCACTCATGAGGTTGTTAGGGAATATAGCTTGACGGAGTGGGAAAAGCATGGAGAGGAAACAAGAATTTAAAATAATTCAATATAACAGCATATTGAAAGAATGTTTTTAAATTAACATACAGAGGAAATGAATTTATTACCTAAAATTTAGCAAAACAAAATTTATATTTTAAGGACAACGATATATAACCTCTTATGCTCACACACAAAATAAACTTGCACGATATAAAACACAAAACATTTTCGCTATCACAATACAAATCCTTTAATTATTACTTAATAACAAAAAAGTTACAAACCAGGATTTTTATTTATTCCTTTTTGATGATTCATGTATTTAAACATCAATTTCTGAAACGTTTACAAATTTTTCAATAATCAGTTTCATGGAGCTAATCAGTAGCAAATAAAGTATGATATTTTTTTATGTTCCAATGTATGTGTGTGTGTGTGCGTGTATGTATGTGTGTATATATATATATAGGCTATTTCATTTTCAGTTTTCAGTGAACATATGTGAAAATATTTCCGATATATTATTGAATACAATAAAGGACGAATGTGACGCAACAAGTTTTAATGCCCACTATAAATCAGCTTTAGATGATTGTGCTTTAACTTTAAAAAGTTCGAAATCGATTTATTTTTGGACATTATAGTTGACATTTTCGTATTTGACATGTCGTTTTTTCCACTGCTCCTTTACGATATGATCGTAAATCTGCCATCTGACCCCTTGTAGGATCACTCTGTGGTGACATCTTAGTAAGCCAGAAGCAGCCATGGAAAAGAGGTGATCACTTTTGTCTAATGGTTATGTTACGTGACTACTAACCAAAAAAATGTCCCAAGCTCTATTCCGACTAAATCTCACCTCTTACAACCTTTTGAACTGGTACATAGTCCTCCATGTTTACTTTTTTAGAATGACTTGTAAATGCCTGCTTTACCATTTACCAGCTTATTATCTTCTTAGGCAAACAAATGGATTTTGTGGAGCTTCTCGAACCCAATCAGCAAAATTGGATTTTTGATATCCAATTCGTATTAAATACGAATTTTGAGCAACTCATTGTTTTTTTTTAATTCTTTAATTATTTTAAATAAGCTCCCGATTTCTCAAACAAAAAACAAACCACAAAAAAACTTAAGTCACAGTAGACACCTCACTTTTGTTATTCCCGCCAGAGATATGTATTCTATTCTTTGAAATCTTGCGCATGCTCATGAGCTGCAATTTGGGAATCTTATAGAAAAGAATAACTATCGCAATTTGAAACTGGGTTGATCTACACAGGAAATAAATAAAGCAGAAAAATAGTCAGTTTCTGCGTTATGTAATCATTAGGGACATTTTTCTATTTTTGAAAGCAATAATTACGATATTTTATTTCAGCAATAATTAGAGATCGGTATTTTTCAGATTAGAAAACAACAATAACTAAGAAACTTTCCTGTATTTTCTAAGTTTTAATGAAAAATTTCCGATTTCCCTGCATTTTCGTTGTTTTTTCTTTAATAAATTTTCAAATTCCCCACATTTTCCCGGTTCTCCAGGTTCACAGGGCGGTGTGGCAACCTCTGTTTAAATAAACATTTTAACAAAGTATTTGAACGAATTAGTTAATTTAACGTGTAAAAAAATTCAGATTATTCTAAAATATGATAAACTGTCAATCATTAAGATATTCTCTATTATATCCTACGTATTTCTTTAATAATCTTGAATAATCAAATGCTACATCTTTAACAGAAATCAAAATTAGGCCCCCCCCCTTTTTTTTAACCTAACAACTGACGATATATTAACTACAGAGAAGGATACAGATTGTCTATAATTCATAACAGAATTAGGAATAAAATCAACTTCATGGTTAATTCTTTAAAAAAAAAAAAGAAAAATCAGACCTTCCAACTTCAACACCCGGCTGCTTGTAAATATTATGTTCAGAGTGGGAATATGTACACCCATGTGCTTCAATTAAATCTGGAACAATAGGATGAGTCCACCTAGACATGATGTCTTGGCTATAAAAAGAACTTTTAAGATATCATATAATAATGAAAGATTTTTTAAATTTTAGCCTAAAATAATAAACACTGAATAATCAGCAATTAATAAATAAACACAATAAAAATATTCCTCATCAAACAATTTATTACAGAACTCTAAACTTTTAAAAAATATAATTATTCAACTAAAAATATACCATTTTAAAATAGTGGTTCTTAGATTCTGCAATATTATTCCTCAATAAATACGTCAGTAATTAGATCAGATATTGAATTGTGAATGTGTGAAATTTCAAACCTGAAGTATTAAAATTTGACACAAAATTAGCATCTAAATATATATATCAATAAAAATTATAGTGTTGTGTATATCTAAAGTGCACGGAAGTGACATCTATAAAAAAAAAGGTTTGTAAATAAGTCCGTCAAAATCTGTATCCCAGCACAAGTAGGTACAAGAAACAATTAAAAAAAAGGCTTAAGACATTGCAAACTATTTGTTTTTCATAGAAAAAATAGTCCATATAATATGACAAAACACTGGTTCTAGGAACTGTGGGATAAATGAAAAATATGAAAATAAAATTAAATGCAACAGAGCTATTGAAGAAAAACTGAACAGAGTGAAGATTCAATACAGACAACTTTAACGAAGCAGTGTGGCCAGTCAACAGGAAATTTTCAGAAAATTCTATGTCAGAAAAAAATCAGGAAAATTTATTATAAAACTGAATTTTTTCAAATAAATAATTGATTTCCATTGAACATGATGATTTGCTGATATTTTTTCATAAGTAGAAGGAAATATTATTGGACATAACGAAAATCAAACTTTTACTAGTAGTCTAAAACAAACAAAAAGTTTAACCAACATATCTAATTTATTGCCTTTATGAATAAATATACAAATACATTATTATGAAAAGTTTCTGTGTGCTTTTTTCGGAACAACAAATTATTAGCATAATTAGCGAAATAATTTTGCTTATTATGTGAAAAGGTAGCCTAACTTCAGCTTCTGTTACTGTTTTCATTTAAGCTTTAATAGGTTTCTTTTATTTAAACTGATATATATTAAATTATTCCCTTCTCCCTTTTCATCTTTCGAACACTAAATAAACCACTTGTAATGAGAGTTCAATTATGAATTTTGGGTATTAATATTCAAAACTGGTTTTAACACATTGATAAATTATTATAATTCCAAAACAATTTATACAAATAAATGCTATGAATGACATGAAATATACGTTATTGCTAATATTTTCTTTTAAATTGTTTTTATGTGGGTATACATTCATTTAATATTCCCGTAAAATTTCCTAAATATACTAAACAAAATGTTCTATAAATAAAATAATATTAAATACAAGAATTTAATTTGTTTGATACATTATAGGTGCACATGGCTCTTGTAATTTTTTCAAACATTTTTTTTAAAAAAGAAATAGGCAGTATTTTACTCATATGGTTTGATGTATATGAAGCTGTTTGCTACTAAAACTTTCAAAATACATAAAAACCATCTTTTTTTAAATTTATGCTCCTTAAAATATTTTTCTTTTTATGTAATAAAGAAAAAAATTAATAAGGATCAATTTTCCAATTCCCCCTCTTCTATTTTACAGGTTAAGCATTGCATGCAAGCTATTTTTAATATTATCATTATAGTTAATAAACTAGAAAATGCAATTTCGATTTTATAGAAGATTTTTTTTTATTTTGATACAGACATATCAAATTATTTGTAAATGGGTTTTTTTTCATTGATAAAATTATTATTCAGTTCTGATTGGCATGCTGGAAAACAGTATGGATAGGATAGATAATATCAGAAGTAAACAAATCATTTCATTCTTAAGTATTTAGCTAATGTGCATATATTTGTTAGCATTATATAAACATATTAGCTGAATATGTCAAGATGAATGTGATAAACAGTTCAAAGATATGAATGGCTGCCTAAAAGTGGGTCTAAATGGATATGTTATCTTCTAGCAGTGGTTTGCATAATTGGAAAAAAAAAGGTTTAAATAATTTCAATAGTTTTTTTTTTTTTTTTTTTAGAATTGCATTTTATTTTATATTGATTTCAGCTAAAAGAAAAGAACAATTTTTCACATAAAGTTAGGAATATATTGTGCAGTAAGTAAAGAGAATAAAACAAACCAAAATTATTTGAAAGATATTAGAAACATCCGAAAAATGTCAGAAAATTGTTGGAAATGTCAGGGAAATTCAAACAGCAGAAATGCTGTCCACCCTGCCAGGATAGAGGCATTTACCTACGAGAAGACAGTATTAGAGGATATGATTTCCATTGAAAAATAAAAGTAAAGCTCAAAAATATCGAGCAACTTCAGGTCAAACTGGTTAAAATAACTTTGGAACATGATGAGATTGGAACTTCTGAAATTTGGAAGCTAATATTAAACAGCTTAATATTGAAGTGATAAATGATTCCATCAAAAAGACTGTAGTAATCTAAAATTTGTAATGTATTTATTGAAAAATACTGAAAATGTAATATTAATTTGAATGACAGCAGTAAATTTAGTGGTAAATCTTGCCCTAAATTCCACTGCCAGAATATTCAGACATAATAGCAGAATTTATGAATTTCAAAAATCAATTTATTAATATTAAATCATCATCGTCAACTGAATAAGACACAGAAATTGTCATTTCGAGTATCTCTTAAAGGAGAAGCAGAGCTCTTAAAATTGACTAGTGATAGTTTTGACTGTCTTTTTAAAGCATCAAAAGATAACTATGAAAATAAACATTAACTGATAGATTTTCATCTCCTTGAAATAACAAATTATTACAAAATTCATAACGAATGAGCAAAAGAATTGTGGACTTTAATGAATTGTATTGATAAAAATGTTAGAACGTTAAGGATTCTGAAATATGAACAAAGTAATTTATCAAACATAATTTTGATAAATATTATTCTTCAAAACTTTTTTACAAGGATCAAGAAAATAGCTCAAACTTTTGTTGAAACCAGCAGGAATTCACCAAGTCTGGCTGTTCTTGTGACAACAAGCAATTAGAAAATAAGTTACCAAGATAGATTTTAAGGGTATTATGATGTCATGGCACTCATTGTATTAGGAAGATTCCCTTACATAATAAACAATGCATGTGAAAGGTCATTAAACAATTTTAAAACTTATCACAATCTTATATCATACTTCTCAAAAATACTATGTTGAGAAATTCAAGATCAACAGCACAAGAATTTTATTAAATTAAACCCAATCAATATTCCTAAAAAACATTAGAACATTAACAAATATATAATTTTAGTAAAAATTCAATCAATTTAGTAAAATATATTGTTAATAAATTCATTAAATAAGGTACTTTAAAGTACAAATAATAAACACTTACCTGACAGCATCATACATATACAGATTAGCGATGTTAGAACCATAACCAGTTTCTGCAATGTGTATGTACATAGAATTCCCTAAAAGCTATAAATATATAGAAAGCAATGATTATAAATATATTGCATTAGAATATTATTTTTTTTAATAATTAAAAAGCTAGTATCAAAATAATAATCATATCACAAAATTATTATGCAAAAATACTTTATATTATTATATCTATTATTTTGTAATAAATATTTGATTTTACATTTTTTATATTTACTTCTCAAAAAATATTTTTTGAAACAACATAAAGCATATTGTAAAAGTATTCTGGCAAAGCAATATATCTTTATAATGCCATCTGATTTTTTTTTTCAAAACTCAGTTATTATTTTAATTGAAACAAAATTCTTTTACTCAAAATCAAATACTTATTAAAAGGAAAGAGAGTATAAAAATAACTCTTAATAACAAGAAATTCATAATTTGAGAATGATAAAATGTTTTAGAATAGATACCAAACAATTTAATCCCTATCCATAATTTCGAGCAAATCTTGTAAATGAATAAACTTTGTTACAGATACAATATATATAATTATGAAATAGAGTTTTATGTTTTACATTTATTCACACATCCTTTGTGGTCTAAAAACATGATTAGCTAATACATTTGTATTTTAGTCACTTTAAGAAATATTTTAATGTATTATTTTTAAAATAAGAAAGAAGAAAAAAATTGTGATAAGACCAATTCCAGAAAAAAATAAAATAAATATAGCCCTATTTGTTTCCTTTATTAAAAAATTTTAAAATTTATTTCATCATTTTATAATAAATAAATAAAAGCAATGCAATAAAAATATATCAAAAGATATAATTGTGGAGCTCAAGATAATTTTCTTAAAATAAAAATTGCGATGTGTTTGTTTTTTTTGTTCTCAGACCACAACACTAATTTGAAGTTTGGCACAATCATTTCTTACTAACCAACAACAAACATTTTAGGAAAAACACTATGATATTCTTATTACAACAAGAGGAATTAACACTCAACCTAGTTCTTGAAAACAATTAGAAGGTTAAAACTCTTGAACATATTAAATTTTATTTTATTTTATTTAAAAATTAAATTTTTGAAATTTATACAGATTTTTAAAATTGTTTGCAGCATATTAAAAGCACTGTAAAGTAGTTTGTAAGCTCAATTTTTTTTTTTTTTTTTTTTTTTTTTTTGCAATACAGAAAAATCTTAAAAGTTCTTCAGCAATATATAAGGGACAAGTTCAGTTCATGCATTCTGAACTAAAAAGTGCAATAATTAAAATCAAAGTATGGAGTCTAAAATTTATATAATAGTTTTTAATGAAATTTCAAAGCAATATTATTACTGAAAAGCAGTGACTTAGTGAGGCTTGAAAGTAAAAAGTGGTTGTTTCAATTAATAGATTAAAATTTTAAAAAACCTAGATTTACAATATGTTAATTTGGATTAACATGTACTCAGCAGCATTGCATAATCCCTGCAAAACAAAATTTGAATTATATAAATTTTATTTGAAACCAAATTCTTTTACTAAGAAATCTCAATTAAAAATAATTTCTGTATTAAAATTATAAGAGGTTTGGCTGTTAGTTTAACTGCTCTTGCTCATGGTTGATAGAAGCAAATTTCACATATAGTATTCCCTCAGTTGTAATGAACAGATGACACCCTATATATTATTTTAAAATATTAATCAGATCTTTTATTTCTTTTGGAATGGTAGAAATTCTCTCTCATGTTGTCAATATTACTTATTATATTGCATATAATGGCATTTTTTTGCCAAAATTTAATCTGAAATTATTACAAAATAAAAATGCATTATACATAATGCAGTATGCTATTATCCTATCTCTTTATACATAATGCACTATATACATGGATCATGATAATAAATAAAAAAAAATTCAGTTAATCAATTACATTTTTGTCACAGACGTAATTTCCTTAATTTTTATAAAATTAAGGGAAATCGTAATTTAAGACTAATACGATAAAGAATTCTAAGCAAAAAGAGAGAGAGAGAAAAAAAAAGCTGAAAAGATATCTATGAAATCACTAATTAATCAAACTAAATTTAGGGAAAACATACCTCTTCATTAACGAGAAGTCCTCTTACAAAATCATCCATGCTTTGGTAATCAAAATTATCCGAAAACAATGGAGGTACACAGGGAGAACAAATACTAATATAGCTATCTAAAAGATTGTAGTGAACAGTTACTTCATCATTTTCTTGAAATACTTCCTGAAATAATTAAATAATGCTTTTATTTAGATGATCAAAATACTATATAATTTTAAATATACTTAAATATAACATGCTCAAAACTAAGTAACAGTAATTGTCAGTATTTACACAGATTGGATTAAAAAAAATAATTCTAAGTTATACAATTTATAAAGATTAAAAAATTTATAAAAATACAATTTATAAAGTTAAAGTTTCAGAGAAGCTAATTAATAATACTCTGAAAAACATTTCTTTCTTTCTCCCTCATTGTTTTTTTTCCATTCGCAAAAATATACAAGTAATAATAAATAACTGAAATTATTTTTTAAACCCCTTTTTATGTGCTGCATATTAAAACGCTAATAAAAAGATTTGAATTATTTCTTATTTTTTATATTATGCTTTATTATTATAAATAAATAAAAAAACATTTTTTAAAAACTCACTATCAGGTATTGATAATTAAAATACAGCATTGTCTTGCACATGTGTAAAAATGTAGAAAATTTCAAACTTTAGACATTGGAAAATAAATTACAAAATTCCATTCAGTAAGATTTTTGCAAACACAAGATATCTCAAACTATAGCAAAATTAAGAGCAATATATAAAAAAACTTCTGTCTCTCTTGAGATAATTGCTACATGGAAGTAAATATAACTAATTAAATCATCTCTTCATAACAATGTTTATGCAACAACTTATAATTAATAAATGATGTTTCCTTTAGATTGATGCTTATTGACAGCAACATATTAGTTGTGAGGAATAATAAAGGAAAGTTGAGGAAACAACCAGATTTTCAAAAAACTTTAATAGTCTCATGCGATGAGATAAGGATGTGTATATCTACACATTTCTTACCAGTTTTAAAAGTGATATAAATTTTTTTTCGATATCTTGACAGATATTATGAAAGTGCTCATGCTAAAAGTTTATTCAATGACAACAATATATCATGTCTCGAGTCAATCAATTATACCTCATTGATTACACCAGATAGAATGATAAATTATTTTAGCAAGAATTTATTTTAGGTTACAGTCAGACCGAATTTAATTACATTAAATTTACTTTTCTTTTAAATTGTTCCGTATGTGTTGTTTTAAATATCTTAGTAAAAAAAAATTTTCAATAAAGAGTTTTAAATATTGCAATTTTTTTTAAGCTCATATATTTTGGTCACTTTTTAAACAACAGGAAATGTTTTGAATGATTGTCAAAGCAAAGTTATTTTAAATAATTTGATGTGAAGTAAATTTATTTTAGCAAAAAGTAGAAATCTATTTTTGGGTGTATGTGAAAATATCAATAGTAAAATTTTCACATATGATGGGCACAGTAAATAGGCAATCATGGCCATAAATAATTTTTTTGCACAATTTTATCATATTTAACATTGAAGACATGACATGAGCAACACTATACACAACACTTAACCCCTTCGCGACCAAGGTCCCGTGGACGCGACGCAGCGATTCCACTCTTATCAGCCCAGCGTCGCTTCCACGCGAAGAGCTCCGATTGATATGGAGAGACCAGCGTCGCGTATGCGTAATCGGAAATCGGAACGTTTTATTTGAATTTTTAAATGCTACTAGATGGTGGTAAACGGCAATGGTTTTCACAACGGTCGACTCATATGGTATTTGACCTTCATTAACAGGCATTAGTTTCTGTTCTACGCTTCTGTATTTGATATATTTATTGATGTAAACAAAGTGAGAATCACGGCTCTTTAAAGGGCTGGGATTTATTGCGCGCTGTGTTTATATTTTGACTGATAAGTGACTTGTTTATTGCTTTTTTTCGTTAGGAGAATATGAGGGAGTACATTCAGCGGATAATTGCAAGGGGTAAGAGTAAAATATTTATGAATGGTGTTCGGTTTTGTCGGCGTTGGCGGCGTTTTTTTATGTGTGTGTTTCGTAGAAGTTTTGAAATATGTGATGGGAATATAATTTTGTGGATTATAATATGTGATGGGACATAAATTAGGAGTCTTTATTAAAATGCTGATTTTATACGAATTTTTTTGTAAAATTAGGCTTAACTGCTTAAAATGCGCGGGCCGGTAGTGGCGCTCCGTTTCAGAGCGTTCGGTCCCGTGACTGAGTTTTATTTCCGGCGCGCTGGTCCTCAAGGGGTTAAAAAGGATCTAATATAATTCTTCCTCCAGAACATAGCCAGCCTCTGCGTATGCACAGCAGGAAAGTAGATGAATCGTACTGCAATCAGCAAATATTTTTAAGGACACAGAAAAGGTTAAAAAATTTGATACTTTTGACAGCAGGTAGAATATGGCTCATGCACAAAAATTTGATTTTTAGGTAGCAAACAAGAATTAATGATATATTTAAAAAACAAATCTGGTGGTATTTTTAAAAATTATTCATGTAATTTATTATCATGATTTTTATTCTCAACAGTGCATTGATGTCACTTTGAATTCTTTTGTGAATATTTTATTTACATGATCTAGCAAATACGTTTATATAATTGATTTATACTTATATCTTTAAACCTCTCAATATTAATTTACCTCAATATCTACCGTTAATAACAGAATAGGAGTGCATGTTAACTCCCTGCAGGCCAAATCATTTAATTCAGATCAAACAAATGTGAAATATACATGCATTGAAGAATGGGAGAGTGCATCTCAAAGCTTTAAAAAAAAATTAATTAAAATTTTAATCCATTTAAAAATTTAATGAAATTTAGTAGTTTTAAACAATTTCCCAAAATATCACAGCGGAAATAAAAGTTCATGTACTAAAATTCAAGAAATCACATTTTCTTTAAAGGCACTTTTTTTGTTGTATAATTTCCTTATTTTTAATCAGTTGCCAAAAAAAATACTTTAAATATTTTTATTACAATGTAAGTTATTGTTAAAGTGACACTTAAATCATTTTCATCTTAGCTACTAATATTTCATCCATTCTTATGCTTTTTAATGATGATAATGAAAGATGAAATTATCAGTCATTTTTCTATAATGAGTTAGTTTCTATTTAAAATGTGTTTTTAATTTGCTTTTTGAAACTTGTACTCATCATTAAGTTTTAATTTTAGAAGTATGCAACAACAAAAATTTTATAAAGTGCATCCCTTTTTAAATTCTGCTACTCCTTAATGTAAAAAATTATTGACTAGTTTTTTATGGTGCAAAGGCCAATAGTGACAAAGCTATGCCAAACTCTTAATAATTTAAAATATTTTTTTAAGTAAAGGGATTTCATTAAAGTAAGGGAATAAAAAATAAAAATAACAAAGTGAAAATATAAATTAGATATTATGCATGAAATTGATGTCATGTAAAAATGAGAACACATCAACATGGTATGGTTCTCCAATTATGTCTTTCAAATTTTGATAATCTCTGTCGAAATATTGAATCTGACTTATACACATTTGTCATATTAAATTGGTTATATTCCATATTCAAACTAACAGATGAATAGAACTATTCTGTATGATGTTTTCAGAATATTCATATTTAACTTTTTAAAATCTAAAATATTCATAAATAATTTTTTTTTTAAAAAAGTACAAATTAGTCATTTAATTCAAACCTATAGTATTTACTTTTAATGGGAAAATAAAACAGAAATCAGGGGGTTCCAGCTATGCTAAGGCATCAAATTAAATTTATACAAAATAAGGGATGAAAAAAAAAATTGTTTTTTTAAATTATTCTGTTCCACAATATCCTAATTTAGTATTTTACCAGCGGGTGACCGAGCTCCACTCGGAGAAAACAGGTATCGAAGCTAACTCGAAGATTTAAATTTTCAATTGTGATTTATCAAAACAATACATGCCATAAGAAAATTTGTGAAACCATTGGTGAAAAGATAACCGGTTAAAGTGCCCCATTGTAAACTATTCCAAACAAAGTTAGAGTTTGGAAAGGGAACTATTCTATACAAAGGTAAAGTAAAGGTAAAAATTAAAGTGTGTTGAAGTTCAATATTTTCGACAAATTTATTTAGAAAAACCAAACATATATACATACATAAGAAACATACTATAGACCTATAACAGCATAAACATAAAACTTTATTAGTTCGCCATATTGGCTATAGATGGCAGCACGTTACCGCTTGAAAATTTAAGTAGCCGTTATGGCGAACTAATGAAGTTTGAAAATATCCTATCTGTAACTCCGAACTGTTCGACCGTAGCGCTTCAAAACCGGCGCCAATCGATTCCTCATGGCCAAAAACCCCAGACCCCCAAGTTTACCGGAGTTTATTAATTCTGGGGCGATTTTCGACTTGGCAACCATTCCTCGTATTATAGTATTAGATAAATAAATTCTTTACTTCAAATTATAATACGAGAAAATCAAGCACATTTGTTTAACATTCATAGTAATAAAAATTACAGAAAGAAGGATTCAGCTCATTCTTATGGTACAACCCAAGGTTTCACCTAGACATAAAATTGCTGCTCAATCTGGTTTCATTTGGATAGAAAAATGAATAAATGCAAGTACAAAATCTAAGACTGGTCAAATGAAATGTAATAAATATCGATTTACATACTGAATTATAATAAATTTAAAAATCAATTAACAGCATTATAATATGCAATTAAATGTCTCAAAAAATGAAAATTTTAAATAATTAATCAATGAAACATCTGTGTTCTAAAAGTTTTTCTAACATTTGCTATGAGGCTCATCATTGCTTAGTTATGGTATCTTTTTACGAACAAGCAATGAAAATCCAAAACATACAACTTAAAAAGTACCTTTTCTCAACATATCTAAATGGTATATTGTCCAGAAATCTCAGCCAGGTAGCACGTTAATTGCATTATATATATATATACATATATATATATATATATATATATATATATATATATATATATATATATATATATATATGCGGAATAGCACTAGACCTTCTCAAAAAGGGGGAGGGATATTTCATATATTACAGCAATGATGGTTGTCTTTCCAAAGATCGCAATCTCTAGGGGCTTTTTCTTTTTTGTTGAGTATTATTCAGCAAATTAATTATTTTAAGATATTTCCATTGATTATTTGGGCAGTACTACTAACCTTTTTTAATAAGTGGAATGGGAGAGCACTTTTACAGATATCAGAATTTGTTTTATGTAAACGAGACTATTAAAACAGGGACATAGTTACAATTATCCTTACTGTTGCATGCAGTTATTAAACCCTTGAAATATAATTCATATTTCCAAATGTTTTTAGTGTTCATGTTTTTAAAATTAATCAAAACTTCTGCAGACAAGCTCATTCACATGAATAAACTTAATGTTTAATGCAATGGATCTTTTGGATTTAAAAATAAAGAAAACATATATTATAGCTGGTGGGGGGGGGCAGGAAGGTTGTCTATTATGAAGTTAATAAAACTAGAATCATACAATTTAAATGCAACATGAGCATTTACTTCAATATTTAGTTTTCCAACTAAGAATAAAGTAAAATTTGAAAATTAAAGAAAAGCTCTAAACTTTATAGAAATTTAATACTTTTATAAGCAATATCCCTGAAAATGAAACACTTTTCTTTTGTCTCAAAAATTTCTAACAATCATAATAAATATTACCTCTAATTAATAAGCAAGATATTCTAAACAAATTGCAAGTAAAGTGTAAAGAATTTTTTTAAAATTCTGTGTTATAAAAGACACTGATGATGAAAAGCAATTTACTTGCCAAAGGTATAAGAGTTGTTTTAACTTTATTGATTCTCTGGTAGTATCTTATTCTATTGGATTTGGATTCTACAGCAACCAAAAAGCGATGCTCTTTACATTTTGTTTTATGGTTTGGCGATGCTTTTCTGTACAACAAGGTGATGGCAGAATTTTTATCAGCTTGCCTACATTTCCTGAAACATAAATACATGTGTATTACTAGTTTATTTCAAACAATGACATGAACTGTAGAATAGAAAACAGAATAATTGAAAATCCTCCAATGAGAATATAAAAACAATCACTTTATAAAAAATACACAAGGATTTATAAACTAAAAAACAGTTAAATTTTGCAAAAGAAATAAATAATAAAACAGTTTTATAATATTAACAGTATCAGGTTATTATTTTGATACCTTAAAAATAGAGACAACTGCCAAAAATAAATAATTTGAAGAAAAAAAATATATAAATAAATGAGAAAATTCACACATATTGATTATGGTTATTAGAAAATAAGCAAAATGATATTAAAAATTTCATTTTCTTTCATTGAGACCTTGGTGTCTTTTTTCCCATATCTCATAGTAATACAAACACAAGCATTAGTTATGCAGGCTATAATAAAATTATCTATATCTATACTTATAATAAAGCTAAATGTGTGTGTGTTGGACAGACCGTTGGACCTACAGCCACCAAATTTGGTACATGTATACCTTTAAGGTCGGGAATGTGCACCTCGGAGCCCTTTTTTTGAATTTTTAGTTAGAATTTGAATTAATTAAAATTTAAGCGAAATTTCGTCATTTTCCCGCTATAACTTCCGAAAATATTATTGGACAAACATGATTTTAACATCAATTTAAAGATTATAAAAATTAGGTTTCTAATGGTATCAGTGTTTTAATGTATAACTCAAGGTTCTATTTTTAACGAATTTTTAAAGAAATATTTTAACCATGTTTTTTTAGCACGTGACTGGATAAAATAAAATAAAACAATGACGGAAGTTCAAATAAAAAAAAAATTATCATCGCAAATCAAATCTAAAGAAATGCAACTTTCAGCAAGTGACTGGATAAAATAAAAAAATATATAAATTGTGATATTTTCTAAAAAAATAAATGCAAAGCAAAGGTTTTTATGATCGTCTGCAATATCTAAATCATAAACTCAATAAACTATCTTTATTTACGGTCAACCTGATTGAATTTAGACAGGATGTGCATTGAAATCCCGACTTAATGGCATATTTCTATAATCGTTTGCAATATCTGTATCATTAATTCAATAATTTTTTCCCCTTTTTCTCTTTCTTAAAAAAAACATATTTAATATTATGGCAACATCACCAAAAAAAACATTTTTAATATTTTGGAAGCCTACCCGATAGTTCAAACTGACTGATTTATAAAATTAAAGAATATTATTAAGAAAATGTGTTCTTTTAGAACTTTCCGTCCTTCATCTTCAAGAAAATATTAATTTCAGGCCAATCAATACCCGGAATTACTTCAAGGCCAATGAATATGTGATTTAATTGAAAATTTTAGAACGCATTACCATGGCGAACCAGCTGGTCGCCAAAGGCGGCTAGTACAGAATAATTTGAGGTAAATTCTTCTAATTTTGTTTGAGTGCTAAAAAACAGTGTGTTCTAGACTGTGCCATGATACATTGCACTCTACTATACATGTTTCAAAGTACATCCATATCAGATACTCTTTTAAAGACACTTCTTTTGGTTTGATGTGGAAACAGAGTTTGGGACTTTCAGACCTGTACCCCTTTTACTCAAATGATACAAAATGCTATGTTTGATAATGTTGTTTTTAACAAAGACTTGGGAGTTAATCTTGTAAAACACAGCAAACAACCAGATTTATTGCAACAGCAGGCCCTCGATGTTGTTGGTGATATCCCCAAACAAGGCTTGAAGAGTTACACTGATGGTAGCAAAATGCAAATACCAATTGATTGGTTGGTTGTAAATTGAAAATTTGGTTAATCTGTGCTTTGGGTCCCCTGCTTGGCGCATTTTCAAAAAGTCGCCAACTGGCGCGTTTTTGCGTAGTGTCTCTCAATGCATTCAACTCCGCGAGACAACACGTAAAAACGCTCCAGTTGGCGACTTTTTGAAAATGCGCCAAGCAGGGGACCCAAAACACATTTTCACCGAAAATTTTGAAATGCAACAGCTTGATTTCCAGTCTGGTTCAATATGAATTCAAAAATTTATTGAAAGAAGGAAAAAGTTAAAATTATTGAAATGGATGAAACAGGACGATTAATAAAAAATATAAATAAAAATGCCAGTAACAAAATTTTGAAAACATTCAATGCAACTCCAGACAAATTTAAATGTTTGAAGAAGCTGGCTCATACTATTTTAACAATATTTTCATCTACCAATGCCTTAAGTCATTATTTTCAGATATAAATAACATCAGATTTGATTAGAAACTATTTTGTAGATGATTTTAATTCAGCATGCATTCTTCTAAAAGTAATATTTTACAATCCTTATATCAGTTATTTGTCATATAATCTGCAACAACAGAAGTCACACTGTTAGATTTCCGGATAAATTAATCCGAAATTAGCAAAGCTGTGCAGTGGAATTTATTGTCGAGGAAGAATGATAAAAGCAGTTTTCATAAAAGTTCATATTTATTTAAATAAAAGTCAACAGGCTCATTCTTAGAGCATAGAGCAAAAAGAAAAGAAATAATACGTTAAATCTAAAAATAAAGATCAAAATAAATTAATATTACCACATACTGTGAATAAACTTTAACAGATTCGAATTCGACCATTCAATCTAAAAAACGCAGCGATTCATCTTAAAAATTCCTAAAAGGCAAGCCAACCGCATGGTCTTATATCATCCGAGCCTCATTCTAACATCAAAACCCACAGATTCAAGTTCAAGTTCAAGTTCAATGGTATGATTGTCGGAGCACCCGTCTTTTTGGCAAAAGACTATCTCCTTATTGAGGTGACTGTTTGAAGCTTTGCATTTAGTATTATATCATTATCTGTATATTTTACTGGGGGAGAGAAGGTTGAGAATTTTTGCAGAAGTATTTGGTGAAGCTAGGTTACTGATTGGTTGGCTGTCGTGGAAGAAATTAGAGGAGAATGTTTTTAGGACGTTTAATTTTTGGATCGGGATTGTACCTTGGGATATTTTGAATGGCTTGGTTGTCAATATTGTCAAGGTTTTTGAAAAAAATTTTGGCTAGCATCTGAATAAATTTTTTGAGTGAAGGGTAATTTAGAGCTTTCTGAATTTCACTATTAGAGAGGAATTTGGCTGCTTTACAGATGTGCTTAATTACTTGGTTTTGCTGCTGCTCAAGAATTTTGATGTTGCTTTTGGCTGCGTACCCCCAGACAGGGCAGGCGTATGTCAGTACAGGACGCAAATAGGCTGTGTAAATAAGTAACTTATTTTCCCTAAGCATTTTAGAGTTCCTTGAGATTAGGGGGAAAAATTTTCTAGTTAACTCTCGGAACTTATTTTTTATGTAAATGAAGTGGGGCCTCCAAGTGAGTTTCCTATCCAACATAACACCTAGGTATTTGCAGCTCTGAGACCACGGGATAAATTTACCATTGAGTTTAACCTGAGGATGACTAATTACTTTAGTGGATTTGTAAAACATTATGGCTTCTGTTTTGTCAACGTTAATAGCTACTTTCCATTTGCTGAACCATTCCTCTATTTTTTGAAGGTGTCTATTAAATGCAATTTGGATGTAATTAGCATTTTTGTTTTTAGCTAAGATAGCGGTATCGTCGGCGAAGATGCAGAGTAAGGTATTAAATTGCTTTGGTATATCATTTATAAAAATGGAAAAGAGGATTGGGCCAATTTTGGACCCTTGTGCAACACCAGCATGAATGATTTTTTCAGATGAAAGTTCATTTTTAACTTTGACTCTATATCTGCGGTTGTTGAGATAAGAAGAAATGATTTGGATAAGGTAATTAGGGACATTATATTTGATAAGTTTATAGATAAGTGCTTTTTGCCAAACGCGATCGAACGCTTTCTGAACATCAAGAAAGACAGCTGCTACTTTTTGTTTATTTAGGAAGGCGTCCTCAATGAACTCAGTGACCCTATATAGTTGATGGGTAGTAGATAATTTTTTCCTGAACCCAAATTGTTCAGCGATCAGTATATTATTTTCTTCGAGATGGTGGTTTAGTCTGCTAAGGATAATTTGTTCAGAGAGTTTACTTATAGATGGCAGAAGAGAAATAGGTCTGTAATTAACTGGGTTGGTTGGGTCTTTACCGGGTTTATGGATTGGGACAATAGTGGCAATTTTCCACCTATCTGGAAAGTATCCATAGAGGAGGATTTTATAGAAGAGAATTGTGATTTCAAAAATAATATTATCTGGGAGGTTTTTAAGCATTTTATTATTTATACCATCAATCCCAGGTGATTTATTTGGTCTTAATTTTTTGATAGCATCTTTGATTTCGCTCGGTAGCAGTGGGTTCTTCAGCTCAGAGAGAAGTTTATGATTGAATTTAAAATTATTTACAGTACTGCAGACAATGTTTTCATTATCAAAATCAGTAGTTTCGTTGTCTTGGAATTGGTTTTCAAGGCTAGTAGCAATACACTCAGCCTTGTCTTTATCTGATAGTGCTAAAGTGTTGTTCCCAGTAAGTTGTGGTATGTTTTTAAATTTCTTTTTGAAGGGCCTAACCAGTTCCCAGATAGTTGCATCTTCGACATGGGCCTTTGTGATTTTGTCAATGAAGCAGTTTTGTTCAATAATTTGATTAAGTTTTTTGATTTGGAAATTCAGCTTATTGTTAATTTTCTTGAACATGGGGTCTCTTGTTTTTTGAAACATTTTTCTAGCATGGTTTCGTTCTTTATTAAGTTTTTTAATACGCGGGTCAAAATATGGTTTGTTATTTTGAATGGGGTTAGATGCGGCAATCTTGTTTTGTGTAAGAACACCTTCCAAGTTAATTACTGCCTCCTCGATATCGGTTTCAGTCCGGATATTGATAAAATTTAGGTCTTTAATTTTGGATAGATTATTTTTGAATAGACTCCAGTTAGTTTTTATTTTACCCTGGATATATGGGAGAGTGTAGCTGCAAAAGAAATTTAGTAATACCGGATTGAGATTCGAACTTAGTTCGGGAATAGAGATGATTTCGTATGGGAAAATGAAGTCTTTGACTAGTGCTAAATCAATAGTGCTGTATGAGTAAGGCCCGTATCTGGTGGGGGTGCTTGGTGCAAGAATATCAATACCGGCATTGTTGCAAAAGTTACTGAGAGTAGCACCCCTGGGGGTATTATATTTACAACCCCAAGAAATATGGTGTGCATTGAAATCTCCAGCAATTATTTGGTTGGGACTAATTTGTACAAGGTTTTCGATGTCAAAGGTAAACATATTGGGATCTAAGTTGTGAGGGATATACACAGAGGTGAGAGTGATAGGGTCCTGATTTTTGGGATTTATAACAACTACATTTGCTTCGACGTAATGTAACGTGGGTGGCATTAGTTCGTAGTGGGGAATGTGACTCTTAATGAAAATGGCAGTTCCACCCGCAGGATTTGCAGTGGGGTTTTGATTGATACGATAGCTATAATATCCTGTGTAGTTAGCAATGTAGACTTTTTTATGTGGTCTCAGGTGCGTTTCTTGCATTAAAATTACATCGGGGTTGTACTTATTTACAAACAGTCTGAATTCATTTATTTTATTCTTGATCCCATTTGCGTTCCAGTACACAATGCAGAGTGTAGAACAAGTGAATTAACGGCCGGGACAATTGTTCAAAACCCACAGATTTTAATTCCACACGTATTTATACTAGTTAAGTATGCGTAATTTGCATAATAAGTGCCGCCAACAACAAATCACTAAACTTTGAAAAGTCAGATTCGAATCTTTCAGTTTTGTTTACATGAGATCATGGATTGGAAGTGGAAAAACCCAAAGACTGACTCAAAAGTTCGGATCATTGTCTAACACACACTAACATTACTTAAGTTTTAATTACATTTATAACTAAATTATTTACTACTATATAATGCTAAATGTATTTTTTGTAGTAAATAAAGAATTTTTAGTAGCTAGTATGTTGGTTAATTATTTTTCAATAATCACAAGTTAAAATTATTTGGTCGCACATCCATACTTCATTATGCATTTCTTTAGAAAAAAATGGAATGTTGATTCATAAAGGTTCGTTTCCCTGGTATACATAATTGAATTTTAGAAAAATCTTAGACTTTATTTTGTTTTTTGACTTAGATGGTTTAAGGAAAAAGTGGATTTAAATAATCCAGTTTCAATTGTAAATTGAATTTAAAACCAAAAAGATTAATATATTATTTATGGCATTTAGCTCAAACAAAAGATATGTGCATTAGAATTTGCTTCATAATAACCAAATTGCAACATTACAGAGTTAAAAGTGAATTCTGTAAATTGCAAGATATCTTTAGTACCATTTAATAAATCTCACAAGAAGGACAGTAAAATATAAATAACATATCTGAGAGTCATAAGCACTGATTTTAAAAAAGTGAATTTTTTAATCAGAATAACACTTCTCAGTTTATATTTTCTAGGTGTAAAAACATCCAGTGAAGGTATTTGTTTTCTCCCCATTTTTCTAGAAAATGGTGAGTGGCAATAGGTAGATGAACACTAATGACACATTTAAAGAGATTATTATTCCTAAATTTTTTATTTCATATGAAAGCTCACATTGTAAGCCTTCAGAGTTTAATAGCCCACATTCAACTTATTAATTTTAAAAAGGCCAAAATGTTTCTCTCATATGATGCATGGTGAGAAATTATTTCAAAAATTAAGCTCTTTTAATTTTTAAGAACCTTTTTACATTACACATATGTTAATCTAAATGTTTTCTAAGCATAAAATGTTTTCTTTTTTAATAACAATGTATTATTTTTCTGAAAAAAGGTTAAATTTAAAAGTTATTTTTTTTTAATTTTAATATTTTTTTCTGCTGCATTGCAGAAGCACAGTGTATTCTGTTAAAAAAATAATTTTTTTGTTAAGACTATATATATATATATATATATATATATATATATATATATGTGTATATATATATACGTATATATATATATGTGTGTGTGTGTGTGCGTGTGTGGTACCAGATATATCAATTCTCGCCACTGTGCGACACCCATGACCTCACTTCCCACCACTAAGCAGCCCTCTGGTGGAGAAAATGTGAGCAAAGTGCAATACATATCTGGATGAGGCAAGATGATTACAACATACTAAAATTATGGAAAACGTATGTGAAAAGATGTAGATGAAATGACAACATATTTCTAAAAGACAAACTTGTATGCTAAAAGACAAAACTTGATTAACTCTTACACCCTGTAAATTAATCAGCATCATTTGTTCATCATTAACCATTCATTGTCATCCATTCAATTCTAAAATATCATCTGGGCTTATTATTGCTTGGTCATCACGACCCCCCCATATTATATATATATATATAAATAAACTGTTATTACCAAAAATTAAACCAACTTTTATAAAGATTATGAATAAATATCTTGGATCTTTTTCGAAATTTCGTAAAGCACCTTTAAAGAGTTTGTTCAAGAGATCACTTATAAACAACATATTGATGAAAATATTGGTTCAATATGTAATGAATTAACGAGGCTTCACAGTAATTATTTTTAGAGCAGCTTCCCTTTAAATTTGATACATTTCTTTGGTGCAGTAAATTCATCCAACTGTATTCTTATTTTCCATTTATCAGACCAATCTGTGAATCTTTCATAAACACATAAGTTGAAACATACATTTATCAGTCGTAACTAAGGTAAATACTTCACCATCTTGGAATTCAAATGAAGATAAAACTTTTTTCAAGCCACAAGAAGTATGATATAAAACATGTTTTGTATTATCCTTTCAAAATAACTTATCAGTATTACAATAAACAATGTTACACTTAGTTAAAGTAGAAGTGAGGTGGGGGGGGGGGACATTGAGAGTTACCTTAATATATGTGGGAACCTCAAAGTGTTTCTTTTGCACTTCCCGAGAAAATTAAGCACTCTTAAAGGAATTTTTTCCCAATATTATGCCATTTCAAGATCTTAGAAATGGTTTCCAAATTTATGCACTTTTAAGCATTTTTCATAGTGCTGCTTTCACTTTTATTTAGAAATTACATTTGACACCCACCTGTTGGCCCATCATTTTAATTGTATTATTCTACTACTGTCAAGTAATTTTGATTTATTACATCTAATCACAAAGATAGAAAATACTATCTTAAATTATAGCTGCACAATAAACACAAAGTATTTTTATCAGTTACTTGTACTTGAAAACAGGGGAAGTATTTAGTGATTAGTCCAGCTTTTGAGTTTGAGAGTTCTGTCATTATAATTTTTTTTTTTGTGACATCTTTCAAAAATGGAGAGTTGTTTTGGTTACGAACATTTGAATACCATTCTGTTCATTGTATGTTACATTTATCTGATATCCTGTTTTTAACTTTAAACATTCAATTATATCACAACAATGTTACAGCATGAACAGCAAAAAAAAAAAAAAAAGCTAGGTATAAAAATAGGAAAAATTTAGAAAATTTTAACCAGCAATTAATCCTACAGTTAAAAGTTAAATATAGCAACATTTCAATAATTTTTAGGAAAAGTATGTATTATTCTGAAATCTATAAAATGGAGAGAAAAAAATCTGAATCTTCATATCTTGATGAACAATAAACAAACAAAAAAAGGCAAATCTTTTTTTTAAAAAAGTGTTGAAAACAAAATGTATTTATTTACAAAAGTTTGTGCAATAATATTTACTTTCTGACATGATCACAAGAAGATTCGGGCATTTGCCAAATCAGCAGATCAGTTTTTTATACCTGATTTCAAGTTGTCAGTGAAGCAAAATTTGCCATAATGTTCCTCTGAAGCTCTATACCAGTTTGAAAGTTTTCTGATATTTCTTTTAATAAATTAGAGACAAGAACATCTGCCTTTAAAGATGCATTTTAGAATCCTTATTGTCTGGAATTCCAGTACCCTCCATTTCTTTCAAATCTCTTGACAACATTGTATCCTTATGTCTTTCATGGAAAATATAGCTAAGAGAGTAATGATGAGTTTGTCTTCTGAACTGATTAGAATACCAAAATAATAATTCCAGACTATTGAGAAAATGTTTAGCCTATTACACATTACTGCTGACAATTCTTTTGAAAAGAATATAGAAAAGCAAGCTGACTAGCAAGAGCCAATGTTTGCATCTTCATGTGGTCATGCAAAAAATAACATGATTGTGTGTATTTCTTCATTTGGTGCATGATAGTGCATAATTAATTTGTTTTGCTCCCTAAGTTTTTTTTTTTCACAGCTCTTTGGTGCCATGCAAAAAAATCCCTCAAATTATCAACTTAAATGATATTGAATTTCGCATCAACAGGAAAATTATTAAGTAAAATTGAAATTTTTAAAAATAATAATAATAAATAAAAATAGATACTCCAATAAATAATTGAAAGCACCAAGTTTTAAAGTTTAAGTAAAGTTAAAATTCTTTTAGTATATCAATACAGTTGCAAATTATCACTGAAAAGTACCAAAATTTTACTAGAAAATAAATTCTAATTAAACTTTTTTAAAAATTGTTTTGAGGAGCAAAATTGTATTTTCCAAAAGATATATACACCATGTTTGGTAGTTAAATATCTAATGATCTGGCCTTAAAAGTATGAACCCACATATATAAAAAAAGATAAATATACTTCATCTTTATTATTAGTAGAGATATACAGATTAACAAATCCTTTTTAATATAAGAAAATTTCACATATATATTTAACAAACAATAACATTAAATAAGATTTGCCTACTTTGAAAATAGCTATAAGAAAAAGTACTTTTTTAAAAAAAATTTAAATCATTATTATTTTTAAAGTAAGACAATTAGTAAATTAAACATATGTAATTTACTGTTAAACTTGATCAAATTTAACTCGTTTCCCCTCTGTTAATATCTCAAATTTAAAAAGATCGGTCTCACTCAATATAAACCTACCTGTGGTCTTCTAAAATATCATTCAGAGGGAAGGTTGTGATGATTGCACCATTGATGAGGATAAAATCTGATCGAATGAGTGCTTTTGCATCAAGAGCTCTCATAATATCTCCCATGGAAAGAAAACCAGAATCACTGATAACAGTCACAGACATTGGAGAATCCTTATCAGACCAATGAGAAGAACTGAAAAGAACAGTATATCATCCTTAAAACATAATTAATCTTTTATTAACAACACTACCGTCACTTTACAAAGCATAATAATGAATATAGGTTTTAGCTACAAATATTCTTATCTAAATTACTTAAACTTAATTTGAGTTTGTAAAGTTAAAATATAATTCAAAGACTTTATGATTGAACACAAAATTAAATGGAAACAACATCTAATTGCATGTAACCTTGCAAAGTCATGAAACACTAAAATTGTGTACATTAACTGACAAATTTTAATATTTTATGTGAGCACATCAAATAGCATATTATATGATTATAGCATATAATATTATACGAGTTAGAATTTATGCATATATTACACCTTAGTGAAATCTTGACTAGTGAATAGACTTTCTTTACACTTCATTATCAAATACTAAAAACCATTATTATAATGACAATATATATAAGTACCATTATTTTGTGACAATTCCATCAATAGCTATTTTGATTTATTGAAAATTCAGCTTGAATATATAAAAGATATCAATCTGTCTTGGTAAATTGATAGATGCCATTTGTTGTAGCATATTGAGATTAGCATTTTTCAACGATTCTACTTCCCTAAAAGGAAAAATTAATGAATTTCCAGAATTTGTTTACCTTGATTTCCTTCCCATTAGATACTTTCTTCACTGTTTTTTCCCCTTGCATACATATTACATCATGTCATTTAGGACTGAACTATTTTAATTAAAAAGTTCATAACAGTTGCTTATATGATTAGTTCAAGTGGCAAAAAATATAGCATGTTTTATTAAATATTGTGATAAGTAGAAAATTAAGAATTATTTATTTTCTTTGCACATTCAACAAAACTTGCAAGTTTTCAGTTTTTCTATTAGCATCATTAAAAAGATGCACCAAGATGCAGAAGATGAAATTCATCTAAATTTTGATTCACCTTTAAAAAAAGGACATTTCTGAATGCTGCATTATAAGGCAAATTATAAAAGACTTTTATGTAAGAAAAATTACATTTTTGAACAAATTGTATCCAGTTTTAAAAGAAAAAAAAAACAAAAAAAAACATGAATTTCAAATGGAATAAGGGAATTTTTGCCATATTCTATAAAAAATTTGACATAAATAAAAAAGATATCAAAATAAATAGAAAGTGCTACTTGAATATAAGAATATAATTTAAAACCCCTTAATTTTTTAGAAATACCATAAGATATCTTTCAGAAGATACTTATATTTTATACTGATGAAATTGAAATAAACAATAACTCAATATTTGTCAAATGTTGGCAATCGGAAAATGGAGATGACATATTCTAAACAGGATATACTTCGCTGATTAGTGTCACATTATTGTGCAAAGTGCTAGATTCAATTTTTGTATAAAGCAAATTTTTATTAAAAAAACATCAAAGGAAACTTCCACCAACAAATGAAATCACAAACTTCTGTAAAAAAACACAGGAAAAGGCTGTAGTTACAATTACTATTATACCTTATCATATGATACAAATTCATAGACGCAAATTCCAAACGCCCTAAAAGAAGAATTTTAAATAAGTTTGTAGTCAAATTCAATTAATTATTTACCAAAGGGTTTAAAAACAGAATTGTTACAACTTGTAATATTAAATGTCCTCAAGTTTAAGACTTATAAATATGATATTATATTTCATCATGTCTTGACTTTCAAGTACTTCACAATACCACTGCAACTTTAATGTAATTATCTATATCTATATATCTATCTATATTATATATATATATATAAGACTATTAAAAGAGAGTTTCAAAACATAAATCTTACAACAAATATGAATATGTGTAAATAACACCAAGAAATGGTAAATATAAAATTTAGTAAGAAGGGGCAACTTTACTGCAAACCTTTTCAAAAACTGGAAACATAGAAGAAAGACTATAAAAATAAATAAATAGATAGATAATATATAAAGCAATAGTCGGATCATGAAGCCACACAAAGAAAGGTATGAATAAAAATATTTAAAAATAAGTTTCAACTATTTCATATAATATATTTAGAATAAAATTTCCATAAAAAATCAGTAATTTAATATATTTTTAAGACATTTTATACTTACAACAAAAATAAATAAATAAAAAGTTTTACTTCAAGTAAACTCTCACTAATTATTTATTATAAATCTCAAAATGTGGCTAAATATTCAATAACAAGTAGAAAACAGGTATTTTAACATAAAATAAACAATGTGTAGTAGAAAAGTGAATTAAAAAATTTTAAAACAGAAATGTCTTATCTATTCAGAATTAAATGTTTATACCACCTTATGGTAAATAAAAAAATTATTGCAAATTTGTGTTGTTTCATAACAATACTGAAAGCTATCTATGGTTATTATGTCCCTAATTCCATTAATAAGTGCAAAAAGATAAATAACATCCATTTTTATCATCAACATAAAATATACAACAATAATACATTTTCTAATGAACAAAAAATATCTAAAATTAAACTAAAAGGCTATTTAACAGCCTATATTATACATCATTTTAACAATATATTCAAATACATACTTTATATAATTTCTAATGATATTATTATGCGAACAACAGAAAATGAAAGTCTCCTGAATTCCTGCATCTTCAAGAGACTGCAGAAGATAATCCATAAAAGTTCCATTGACAACTGGCAAGAGGAACTGGAACAGAAATTAATAAACTTTTTTTAAAAAAATACTTCCCTAACATAAATCAACAAATAAAATTAATCATAACATAAAATCCATCTTGGAATAAAGTATAATATTTATTCCTTTGTAAATTTTTATAAAGAATTTAATAAACTTAGTCAAGATGTTTAAAATAATTCTGATTAAAGATTGTCTAAAAACTTTCCAAGAGAGAAGAAAAAATACAGTCATTTCAAATTTCATGGGAGAACTTCCATATAATCAAGACTATAGCTTGTTAATTTTATTATTGATATTTTAATTAAGAAAACTGTTATCAATATTTCCGATTTTTTGTTTAAAAAACATTTAAAATTCAATTTTATGAATGTTAATAAAATTTTATCCTTAACTTTCCAATAGCACATTTTATTATTTGAAATTACAAAAAGGAATAAAAGTGTTTTATTCAACTGAATTTGGTTCATCAAGAAAATGAACTTCAACACACTTTTTAATAGATTCTATTAAAAAGTGTTAGTTACTAATTACTTAGTCAATATTTTCGATAATAAAAAGAATAATGAAATTTAGTCTTACCAATGGCTGAGAATTTGTAAGAGGAATGAATTTTTTGTTGAAATTATCAGCAACTATCACAGCTTGTGATATTTCTTGCTGTTTTAGATCGTCTTTCACATTAAGCATGGTTTTCTTTAGTTGAGCACTTATGGCTGGAAAATATCAACATGCAGTTGCATATGACGTTCCCAATTGACCCATCAAACTGCTAACTTTCCAAACCGGAAATGAATGGAAGAATCCGAATCCGAGAATTGGATCTAAATGAACGAACATTAAAATAGGATTCATTTATCCGAAAACGACTTTTTTTAAACAAAAAGAACTTGCTCTTTTTTTTGTTTTGTTTTGTTTATTACAAGCTCCATTTTCAACTAGTGTGTGACATAGGACATTGAAATCAGGTGAGACCTGTCCATTTTTCTGCCTTTTTAAATATTGTTTTTGGAAAATTAGTTAAGCTGAGTCATTCAAAGATTTCAATTCTGTAATCATTATGCAATCCACAATGACTGAAAAATTCTTAAGTGTGGAAAATACACCTATCCCCCGATTTACACGGCACTCGGTTTACACGATTTCACTTTTACACGGTTTTTAAATTTGCACCGACCCGGAACGCACCATACCAATCAGGAATAAAAGATTGAGAGTCTACGAAAGTGATAACAGTAACTAAATTTCTGATTAATTTTTTAAATTTATATTTCTCGTTTCTATATGTAAAATGAGTTACATAAATATACCTTATATTTTTGTTATTTTATAAATAAACAGTTATTTTTATGTTTTTAAGATATATTTAGTTTTATTTTACGTTGAAATAAATGACTGAATTATGCACATTTTAGTTTGTTTTCGATTTACACGGTTTTACGTATAAGAATCAACGATTTCGATTTACACGGTTTTCTAAGGAACCTATCTTCAGTGTAAATCGGGGGATAGGTGTATGCAAACGAACTGGTTTTACATCTCGGCCAGAATGAATATTGAGAGATAAATAATGTAATGACAAATGCACATCATAAATCAAGAATTCTCCAAATGAACCTGTTTACGCTACAAACTTTCATTAAAGAGAAAATAAATCGCCATGCAAATATATTAAACATGACATTTACCCTCGAGGGGAAAATCACGTTTACTACACAGGATCCTATCTATGCAGCTCAGCTACTTAGCCTAAACACATTACTAAACATACGAGTTACAACGGACATCATATGGAAAATTTTAACATCTCGTTTCTTTCTTTATGATATCCCCACAAAAGTTTCGTTGCTGGAAATTTCAGAATTAAAAACAGATAATGGAATAAAAATTGTGGAAATGAGGCGACTATTTAAACAAAAAGATTTTTGAAACAGCGCCCTTTCTGACCACAAAACTAGGAGCACACTTCCCGGTGAATATTAAGATTTGGCTCACTAATCAAAGAGTACAACTCTTCATTGATAATCTACGACAGTTCACAAATTGTTACAGTTTCATGCACCTTTCAAGGATGTGTGAAAAGCAAAAGATTTGCCATCTAGGTGGTGACTCTCACGCAGGCATCTGTCAGTAACATGCATAACAAAAATGCGTAAATTGTAAGAGCGAGCCATATCGGAGAATGATCTTTTTTTATTAAAGAAAAGGGCATTTAGAACCAAGATGTAAAAATCATATTACAACAGCTAAGGCGAGATGTATGTCTAATCAGTGAAAAAAAATCTAACTATGAGGCAGCTGTAAAAATAAATGCACCTATAAAAAACCTCGACTTAATACTAAGCGAAAAAATGGTGACTATGTTCAATAAAATGAATGAAAGAGTTGACTCAATGATCCACTCAATTAAAATTAAAATGGAAAAGGAAGCAAACTCAATCCTGGGGATATTAGAAAAATTGGTAGAATTCGTGTCGCATAGCTTAAGCGTTACGAATAATCTTCGAAGTGAGAATCTTTCTCCATCAAGGAAGAAAAAAGCACTTGAGAAGATTCAAAAAACATCTGAATTGCAATGCATTTGTATGCAAGTGCTTTTGATTAGTTCTTAGTTTCTTCCACCCACCCCCTTTTTTGTCCTTTTTCTTTTTCCCCTTTTTCCCCCTCTTGTGTGACTTTAAATTCTTTCTTTTTTCTACATCATTCCACTGTTTTTTTTTCCTTCATTAAATTTTTTTCTTTTTCTATGACTTGCGTAATATGGAACTGTAGAGGTCTTAAAAATAAAACAAAATAAAATGGCTCTAAGTTCCTCTTTTTCATACTACCGAATTCTGGATTTTTCAAGAAACTTTCATCAAGCAGGAAGATCACTTCATGTGTTCAACTAAGCATTTATTTTGTTTAGACAGGCAAGATCGGCCTGAAAGTGGATTAATTACTGGCATTCCGAAAAAACACATCTGGTAGAATCATCCCAATTAGAGCTCTACACCAGTGTCTCACAATCTTTTAGTATTCACGGCCCAATTTTCAATCATAATTTTCATTGCGCCCCCTCCCCTTCACATCGCATGGAATAAAATGTATACAATAATAATGTATTTTGAGTATTTTGGCGCTAAACCTTACAGCCTTACAACCTACAACCTTAATTTTAATCTTTACAAATTAACAAGAATACAGAAATTTATTGACATTTTGCAACACTGATCCTCAGCATTGAAGAAACAAGAATCCTATGCCTTTTTATTGCTCTTGCGTCCCCCCATGTCGGGCATTCGCACGGTTTCGCGAGAAGTTTCGATTTGTCTGGTCAGCTTAAAAGTTAAGTTAGGAGCGTGCGCAGATGTGAACAATTTTTTCTCATAGGGAGAAAGAGAAGGTTTTATGACACCAATTTCAATTCCAGACAATCTCATTCGAGTCGATCCTTCTATCGCTATTGAATCTATTCTGAATGTGTATGTTATATATATTTTCGTGTAATTGCAATTCACCGGCTGCAGACTTATGCAGAATCATGGATAAATTTTTAAGCGGGCGTAAGTGAGCATTAGACGATAGACAAGCAACAACAAGTACACACATGAGCGTGGTTCCGAAAATAAAATCAAGAAAACATTATCAAGGATACTTAAATTTTGGGTTCACTAGTACTGAAGTAAATGAAGAAGTAAGGCCCCTGAGTATCATTTGCTCAAAAATGTTGCCGACAGATAGCATGAAACCTAATAAACTTAAACGCCATTTGGAAACGCTTCATAGTGAGTACGTAAACAAACCCAGAGAATTCTTCAAATTAAAATTAAAATCACATGAAAAGCAAAAATCCTTGTTTAAAAAAACTTTGTCTGTGATGAAAAAGCTTTAATTGCCTCATACAAAGTTTCGTATAAAATAACCAGATGTAAAAAGGCTCACACCATTGGTGAAGAGCTTATTTTGCCAGCCACAATTGAGATTGTAGAAATTATGTTTGGAGATAATTTTGCAAAACAATTGCAGTCTATACCTCTTTCAAATGATACTGTTGCTCGTCGAATTTGCTGATATAGCTGAAGGTGTAGAGTGTCAGCTTTTGTCATAAGTTACGTCACAAATTGTTTTCAATACAACTCGATGAGGCAACAGGTAGTAATAAAGATGCTCATTTCATTGCCTATGTTAGATTTTGTAATGATTTGTCAGTAGTAGAAGAATTACTTTTCTGCAAACCAAAAGAGCTCAAAGCAACAGCACTCGCATTATTTGCTATCTTAATTGATTATATGAACGAGGCAAACATAGAATGGAAAAATTGCGTCGGAATATGCACCGATGGTGCTCGTTCTACGTCCGGAAGATTCCAAAGTATTCAAGCACTTGTGAAACAAAATCACCACAGTGCGTCTGGACACATTGCATGATCCACAAAGAAGCTTTGGCTTCCAAAGAAATGAATACTGATTTGAATATTGTGTTAACTATGGTTGTAACCGTAGTAAATTATATAAAAATGAGACCCCTGAATCAAGAATCTTTTCTGCACTTTGTAAAGACATGGGTGCAGTACATTCAGTGTTACTATTTTATAGCGAGGCAACATGGTTATCACGAGGGTAATTTTTGCAACGTGTTTATGAATTAAGAGAAGAAATCGCCGTTTTCCTAGAAGAGGAAAACAGACCGGAAGCTGATAATTTTCGCGATAGTTTATTTGTGATGAAATTGAGCTACATGGTCGACATATTCGAGAATTTAAATAACTTGAATCTTCAGCTGCAAGGAGCAAATACACATATATTAGATACGAGTGATAAAGTTAATGCTTTTTGTAGGAAATTGGAGTTGTGGAGCAGAAATTAAAAGAAGAAAACTTAACAATGATTGCAAATTTGAATAATTGTATTAAAACTTACAAGGCTGAAGAACAACATGTAAAAATTGTTTTTGTAACCACTGAAAATCATTTAGCAAAGCTAGCAATGAATTTTAAAAAGTACTTTCTTGCTGACGATAAACTGAGATCAAGTTACAAATGGGTGAGGGATCCATTTTAAAATACTCCGGAAGGACTCTCAATTGAAGTGGAAGAAACCTTCATAGACTTCACGGCAAGCGGCGGAACCAAAAGACAATTAAGTAATGAATCACTCTTTGAATTTGGGGCAGGAGTGGATGATGAGTTTTCTGCACTAAAAACAAGGGCATTTCGCATTCTACTACCATTTTCAACAACTTACCTTTGTGAAACTGGATTTTCTGCGTTGGCTTCTTTGAAGACAAAATATGGAACTCAGCTAAATATAGAAAAAGAACTGAGAGTTCTATTTCTAATATTAAACTTTCCTTCGAAAAACTTTGCTCTGCAAGACAGACCTAAGGAAGTCACTAATAATTATTAAATTTGTTTTTAATTTAGTAAGTTGTTTTAATTTAATAAGTTAATTATTAAATATATCGAAATGTATTTTGATTTGAATGTGTGTGTGTGTGTGTTCTTTCCTTTCAGTCACGAAATCAATTTTTTTAAATAATCTAGGGGGGCGCGCCCCACAGGTTGAGAATCACTGTTCTACACAATAGCAACCTTGAAATACTTGCAGTTGAATTTTTCCCTAAAGATTCAAATTTTATGATCATTAACTTATATGCCCCTCAAAGGCTGAATACAGAAATTATTTAAAAAATTATTCCTTTTCCGTCCCTGTTTTCATATTCAGTGACTTGAATATCCATCACCCTCTTTGAGGATCAAATAAATCATGTCCTTTAATTAATGATTTCGTAGAATGGCTTCAAAACTCTAGGTTTATCCTCCTCAATACTTGATATCACAACTTGTTCTGCATCTATTTCTCATGGCGTTAATTATTATGTTTTGGATTCATCCTTTGAAAGGGATTATTACACAGTCATAATTACCAGGTCAAATTTAGAGTCTAGTGCAAGGTATATAAAGACAACAGTTTGGAATCGAACTATGGAGCAATCGGCAAAAGTATTGGCAACAAAAACTGATATAAAAGCATTGATACGCAGGATTGTGGAGAAAACACAATACCTTTACCAACTAATAACCTGTCTTGTCACAGATTTCAAAAATTCAAAATTCTGTTTCGAAATCCTTTGTTTCATCTCAGAAACAGACAGGCACAAAAATGCACAAAAAATATGCAGCAAAACTTTGTTTTCATATTTTAAAGACTAGTCAGAATTATTGGGTCAAAATTTGCAATATTTCTACAAACCTTAGAATATTTTACTCAATAATCAACAAGTTTTATAATCATCCAACCCAAGACTTGAATATCTCATTCAGCATAAAAATCGTTTTATCGCAAATAAATCTCAGCAAAGCCCTCTTTTTGCAGATTTTTTTGTTGACAGTAGTTTTGAGCATGAGCCAATTCCACTTGATTACAGCGAAGGCTACACTTCTTGCCTTAATACCTTTATTCACCTACCGGGAGGCCGCGGTGGCCTGGTGGTAAGGTCTCGCCTTCGGAACCGGAGGGTTTCAGGTTCGAGACTCGATTCCACCGAAGATCCGTCGTGTGAGGGGGTCTCTTGCACGTTAAATCTGTCAGGCCAAACGTCCTCCCGCTGGTGTGGTGTGGTGTGGAGAGGGGGGTGCCACTTCAGATGTCGTCCTCGTCATCTGACCGTGGTTCAAAATTACGAGGTCCGTCCCAAAATAGCCCTCGTGTTGCTTTAAACGGGACGTTAATGTAACTAAACTAAACTCACCTACCGGGAGTCAGGTACGTTATTAAAAAAGCACGGAATTCCACACCTGGTGGCGATAATATTACCGCAAATTGATTTAAAAATCTTAGTTAACAGATTTAACAAACATCACATCCGTCTTTCAAGAGGCTCTTAAAACATTTTATATTCCGGAGAAATGGAAACATTCAATCATTGTCCCAGTTCCTAAACCTAATAAAGACAAAACAAAAATATTTTCTTATAGACCAATAGCTCTCACCTATGCTTTATCAAAATTTTTTGAAAGAATCTTAACTCAGCGTATTACCTATCAATTATTGATTTAGAAAAAAAATCCTTCTTTTGTGAATAGTTTCCTTCCCATTAGGGACAATCAGATTGCAGAATATAAAATTCACACAGCCTTTACAGAAGCCCATAATTTAAAGAAATATTTTATCGGAAGTAGTTTAGATCTGAAAAGGGCATCTGATTCGGTTTACATTAATGGACTTGTGCTGAAGTGCCTTCAACTTGGTATCAAAGGCAATATTGCAAACGCACAGTTTTCTCCACAACCGAATTTTTCAAGTTCGTTGGAGAAACACTCTTTCTAGAAGAAAAACTTCTCAACTCTCTCCGCAACTTTCCCCATTTAATTTACTGTAAGAAACAAAATTTTTAAGACCATAAAGAAACAAAATTTTTAAATTTATAAATATTATAAAGAATTTGACCAGGTAATTAACAAAACAGCAGATAGATGTCAGCACTGTATTGATTTACATGAGTATTGAAAGGAATAATGATTTCGAAATCAAATATTATAAAAATATCAAGAATTTGTAAAAGAACAGAAGAAAAGTGCTGAATGGAAGCTATTACTTGAAGAAGCTAAAAATGGAACTTCTAGGAAAACTAATTACATTGTCGAAGATAATTTACTTGTGGTGGAATGTAGATTATTAGGATCTATGCATAAAGCAACAGCACTCATGTTTTCAGGAATATTTCTTTAATAACCACCTTCACACACGGAACAAACACGAAAACACGACATAACAAGACATTCACGCACGCAGCTTATCAGCATATTATCACATCTCATTTTGATTAACCTCGCAATGCGCATTGCATTGTGAGATGGCATAGGGGCTATCCTATCAGGCATCGCCATCTAGTATCCAAAAGAGAAAACAAGAGTTATGTAACTGTTACATACTCTTCTTCCAAAAAGAAGACAAAGATGATACCTAAGTTGTTTGTTTCTCCATAGAGAAAATTTTGATGACGATAGGTCATGAAGGGGCAACAGCTCATCTGGGTGTAACTAAAAATCAAAGACGCTTTATTCAAGACATTTTTCTGGCCAAATTGCTTCAGTGATGTAGAAAATGTAAAGACTTTGACAAATGTCAAAGAGTGAGAAAACCTGAGGACAAAAAGGAGGTCCCACTCAAAATTTTTCTGGTTATGAGCGAAATTTGCACAAAGAAAAAAATCGATGCACGTGGACCTTTAACAATGACACCCTCAGAAAATAAGGGGCCGCAGTGGCCTGGTGGTGAGGTCTCGGCTTCGGAGCCGGATGGTAACAGGTTCGATCCCCTATTCCACCGAAGAACAGCCGTGTAAGAGAATTTCTTGCACGTTAAATCTGCCAGGCCAAGCGTTCTCCCACTGGTGTAGTGAGGTGTGGAGAAAGGGGGGGTGCCATCTCAGGTTTTGACCTCGTCATTTGACCTTGGTTCAAATGACGAGATCCGTCCCCAAATAGCCCTAGTGTTGCTTTACAACGGGAAGTTAAATAATTAAATTAAGTTACAGATTTTCTACAGAATGGGGTTCCCCAGAGAACTGAAAACAGACTAGGGCACGTCATTCACGAGAGCACAACAACAGAATTCATGGAAAATTTTGGAGTAAAAGTAGTCAGAAGTTATATTTACCATCCGAAAATTTATCCAGTGGAAAGAATGTATAGAACTTTGACGAAGATTCTTAGAGTCCTGTGCCTTGAATCACTTCCGGATTAGGAAAAATTCTACCTCAAGCTCTTTTTGCCTTACGAGCTGCTAGATATGACAGTACCGGAGTTTCTCCAGCTGAATTAATTCATGGAAAAAAAAACCTTAAGAACTACTGTGATATTGTTATACGAAAAACTAACGGAAGACGATCCTATGGAAAGCAGTGTCATCGAATATGTTTTCGAACTTATTAACAGAATGAAAAATGTCAAGAAATGGCTGTCGAGAATATGGAAGATGCCAAACAAAAACAGAAGTTACGGTACTCAAGACCATAACGCATAAATATAGACCCTGTGAACCGGTTTCGGTAGTGGTTCCGTCCAGATCTACCAAGTTATCTTTCCAATGGATAGGCCCTGGAGAAATAGTTCAACAAATTTCTGAGACAAACTATGTCACCAAGTTTCTAGAGAAAGTTCAAACTTCTGAGCATCCTGTAAACATGCTGAAACCATATCATCAAAGAGCGGATAATATAAATTAATTGTACTTAGAAGATGATAAAAATCTTGAAGACGACGAGGATATGCCAATTTTAGAACTTAACCATGATGCTTCTGAATGATTCAAATTTTGTGACATTCAGCTAAATTCAAAACTATCACAACTTCAACGAGAAGAACTCGAAGAAATTTATGTAAATATACTAACATCTTTTCAAGTAGTCTTGGATGCATTGATTTGGTTGAATATGATATTGAACTGGTTTAGTTATATTAACGTCCCTTTGTAAAGCAACACCAGGGCTATTTTGAGACAAACCTCGTCATTTTGAGCCGTGGTCAGATGACACCTGAGCTGGCATTCCCTTCTCCAAACTTCCACACCACACCAGAGGGAGGACGTTTGTACCCGTCAGCGGGCAGGAACCAGGCCCGCTTACACGGTGGTTTTTTTGGTGGAATCGGGGCTCCAACCAACAACCCTCCGGACACGAAGCCGAGACCTTACCACCAGGCCACTATGGTCCCAACATTGAACTGGAATCTAATAGACCAATAGTTGCAAAGCCTTTTCGTATATCTCCTCGTCAAGTTGATGCTCTAAAAGAAGTTAATGAGATGATAGAAGTAAAAGTAGTAGAACCAGGAGAATCTAATTTTACATCTTCATTAATACTTATTGAAGTTCCGGGTAAAGATGTAAGGCCCTGTATTGATTACAGAGGATTGAACAAAGTGACTCGAATGCAGTTTTTTCCTTTGCCCAACATAGAAGAACTGATAGAATATATTTCTGTCTTGAATCTCACTAGAGGATATTGGCAGATCCCATTGATTCAACGAGCACAAAGAAATGCTGCTTTTGTAATAACTTTTGGAATTTTTAGACCTTTGAGGTTACCTTTTGGTTTGAAAAATGCGCCATATTACTTTAGTCGACTTACTGCTAATTTATTAAGAAACTGTGAAGATTATGAAGTTCATTACCTGGAAGATTTTTCTATATTTTCCCAAAACTGGGAAAATCATCTACGACACATAGGAGACATTCTTGATTGTTTAAGTTCAGCTAAGCTGTATGGTAATTAGTAAATTAATTAATATTGTCACGTAGATAAAACTCGAGAAGACACAGGAAATACAGTTACATCCATTTATTAGCTAAACTCTGAACTAAGAACCCTGTAACTGAGAGATCTTCAGCTTGCTAAAGAAAAACATGGTTAAAATATTTCTTTAAAAATTCTTTAAAAATAGAAGCTTAATTTATACTTTAAAACACTGATACCATTAGAAAGCTATTGTTTTTATCTTTAATCTGATGTCAAAATCATGTTTGTGCGATAATATTTTCGGAAGTTATAGCGGAAAAACATCGAAATTTCGCTTAAATTTTAATTAACTCAAATTTTAATTAAAAATTGGAAAAAAGGGCCCCAAGGTGCACATTCCCAACCTCCAAGGTATACATGTACCAAATTTGGTAGCTGTAGGTCCCACGGTCTGGCCTGTAGAGCGCCAACACACACACACACACACACACTGAGCTTTATTATAAGTATAGATAATAAAAGTTTTTGCGTTTCTTTTCAGAGATCAGGCAGTAATACTTAGATTAATGTAGGAGGAGCTTAAAGATTGCATAAAAACAGGAGTAACAATTTACATTTAAAAAAATCTTTTATGTATTTTTTGTGAAAGTAATAAAAGAATTAGTATAATTTTTTTTACAAAAAAGTTATTAAACGGTATCATTATTTTCTACATATTGCTAAAGTTTTCATACTAGTAAAAAGATGTATTGAATATGGACTTTTTACAGGATTTTCTACAAATAATAGTTTGATTAATCTTTTGAAATAATTTTTTTTATCAGAAATTGAGCCAAGGACATTTATAATTTTTGTTTTTTCAAAATATAAAATACAGTTTTTAAAAATTGGAAAATGTGAAATATTTTTATTGTTGTGCAGTTATTAACAATCACAAGTGTTTTTTTTTTAAATACTGAATTTGTACCATTACACCGTTTCCATTTTATAGTGTTAAAACAAAATTTCGGTAAATCTTGAAAGAAAAAACAACACCCTTTGTACTTTTTTTCTTAAAAAAGCATGTATATATTCAAGGTTTTTCATTTAAATTATTTTCTTTGCTGTCACTTAATCAATAAAGCAAAACATTCTCTTACAAGCCTAATAGATAGTTAAATATATTATATTCTAAGCGGTCATTTCATCTGTAAGTAATTTCTTGTAAAACTGTGATGTACAGGTAATTTGGAATAAGCGAAAACAAACATAAATTTTAAAAGAACAACAACAAAAAAAAAAAAACCCATTTCGTGGAATGAAAGAAACTTTTCTACAATTTTTAAGAAGATGTCAGGAGATTTCTGACAGTTTTTCGAAATAAACAAACCAACTAGCAATAATAGTATTTAGTAACATTATATATATAATAATTTTACTAGTACTTTATACATAGTAATTTTTTTGACAAACCAACTAAGCAAATATAGTGTAGTCTTAAAATGTTCCAAAAAATTAAGTTATTCCCACGATAAGGTAAGTAATGTTGCTAAACAAGACAAATATTACGCTAATTATTTTACATATTTCGCCATTGTTCACTTAATTTATTTTCATTAATGGTTAACATATTTTTTTAACTTTAACAGAATGAAAAATTTTCTCCGAATTTTTTAAGAGATTTATAAGCGTTGCATTGATAATTATTTTACGTTCTTTTTTAAATCTCTTGTTCAGGTATTTTTTAAATAATCTTATTATTTGAGATTAAATAGTTCCTAATATAAGAAATGTAAAGTATCAGCTTGGGTTTGATTGGTTCAGTCAATCCATAAGCTATTTCAGTTTGAAATTCTTTCAAGAAAAATTGTTCACAAAAACCATAAATTCCAAATTAATAATAATAAATGATAGACAATTTTTAATATATAAAAGAAATTCCTCTGATAAGAGTAAGGAAGATTAGGCGTACAATTATTAATTTTTGACATAAAGAAAGTTGTCTCGTAATTTAGTATTTTTAAAACATTAATCCAACAATAAAATTGAAATAAATGCTTCTGCTTTATTTCTTTTCTCAAAATACTATAAAAGCCTCTTAATGTGATCGTGACTAATATCAACATTCACTTTATATTGTTAAAACTCTTTTGGCCTCGAACTGGTTGATGTATTAGAATGTACACACAAATTTCCATTTGGTGTAATCACAGCATCGGTTCATATTATCGGTTTTGAAGCAAAGAATCGAACGATCCGTCATCGGTAACAAGCGATTGGCATTCATGGAATTCTTGACCTTCTTCTAAGGAAACATCTGAACTTAGCGTCATTTACTCCACGCTTTGGGGACACTAAATTTTGCAACAAAGATTATTCATGAAATAAACAATGGGATAGGATGGGAATTTAACTGCTTAAAATATAAATATGCATCTGTTAAAATGTCAAGAGAGTTGTTATATTTATATTTTGACTTAAAGTGGAAAGAGTTCTGTTCATAATTTCAGTAATTATTAATTAATCTAATTATTAATTATAGTTAATATTAACTAATTACAATTATTCATTAAAACTATTCATTTCCACTTTCAATTTGAATCAATTCATTATACTTCAAACTACTTAGATGTATATACCATCTTAAATTCTGTTCATGAATTTGTCGTGAATAGTTTCCAGAAAATATTAAATTTATATACAATACAAATATTCGAAAGGAGACAAGAGTATCAATCAAACACAAGATAGAAATCCAAATACATAACCTTTATTTTCACAAATTTAGCATCCATAAATAGATCATTTACAAGGTTGTTGCAACATAAAAAGTACAATATAAATGTAACTTATGTATTCAATACAAAGATAAAATTGATTCTGCAGCTTGTTGTACAAATTTTTACAAGAGTTCAAACAGAAGAAAAGCACAAGACTGATGTACTTGAGTAAGAAAAAATTTAATACAAGCATAATAATTTTTTATAATATAACTAAAGAAACGCAATTATATCAATTATTGAATATTAGGATTTCATATGAAAATTCGTTACAAGTTTCTTCAATTCTTAATGCAAATCAGAATTTAAAAAGAATTAATATTTAAAGAAAAATGTAAATTTTAATTTAAAGAAAAAGTTTCTGGGATTTGATATGTCTCAAAGAACTAATAATTCAGGATCTATTTTTTCTGCGATTGGAAGCAATTTACATTAAATTATTTAATATTAATTTATTATTTGATTATTCATCGCATCCATTCACTTTCTTGTTTAATGTGATACCTTAATACATTCGGGTAGATTTTTAAGAATTTAAATTCATACGAATCATTTGAATTTCGTATTGAATAGTATTTGAATTCCTATTTTCTCTAAAGGCATAATGATCACCGTGGTGATCAGACACAGTGATCAAACGCTTTTAGAGAATCCAAAGATAGTTTGACTGGCTGGCCGGCCGAGCCAATTAAACCATCTTTCATTCGCGGATGCGCATATTTGGGTAAAATTGAAATCCTAAACAATGGCATATTTAAGGTTCAAGATTCATGATTAAAATTTACTGTTAATTCTTACACAAAATTTCGCACGAATAAAAACACTTAAAAATTAGCTGCAAATGGATGCAACGAAATGCTTAGCATACCTACACAACCTATGGTAAAGTTACTGAAAATGTTAAAATTTTATTTAAATTAATATTGGTAATAAGCATTAAATTAATAATCATAAGCATAATTTAAATTAATGAGCATTGGTAAACATATATTTAAATTAATTCATGAGCAATTAATGAAAAGCAACTTAAGACATTTTCAGAAGTGAAGATAGAATAAATGAAAAATTTATCGTATCGCATCATCTCAGAATAACTACAATTCTAACAATCAAGCTTTACCAATTTAAAAATGCAAGCATTAAGTAACTTTTCAAAGCACAATAAATTACGATTTAGGAACATTTGCTCAAAATTTTAAAAAATAATTAAAACAAACACGTTCACATTTTGTGATTTTACCTTATCTTTCACACAATATAGGAACTTTTCTTCTAGATTATAATGATTATTCCCATTTTAAATTAATGGAACATGCAAATGCATATAACGCATTTAATGTATCACATTTCATTATTTTAGGATTTATTTGAGACCAATATCTTATTGAAAAGTCAGAATTCTTCAGATCCCAACAGAAAGCAATATATATTCCTTTTGCATATTTAAAATCAATATTTCAGATGTGAATGACCAGGTCCAAATGACATGCAAAATTTAGTGATATACCAGAGTTGTACACGCATGGGCGTAATTTTAAGCACATTTAATCATTCGGTAACTCATTATTTCAAAATTCTCTACGGAAGTTCTAGAAACGAATGAGATAAATTTCTTTCAAGAGCATCATCATTCGGTACTAAATGGCGATGAACGGTAATATTTATAAAATTTTCTGGTAAATGAAAATATGACGAAGAAATAAGTCGATCTGCAATAAAAATATCTTGACTTTTAGAGCTTCGTTATGGCAATGGATAAAATTCTTTAATCAGTACCAGCATGAGACCGTATATTATCAAAGTAAATTGAAGAATGCACCATGGAAATTAAACGATTTTAGTTTTTACTTCATTGCCAACTAGTAGTACTCTCATAAGGGAGTATGATTACTAATGAAATTCACTTTCAAATTTTATTATTTTCGAGAAAAAACGATGCATACTTTTAGCGTTAATGGAAATTGAGATATTACTAGCAAAAATCAAATATACATTGGAATTTTGTTATCCATATAAAAAATGTGATGTCGATCTAGATTCTTTTAGAAATCCTTATTCCTAAAGCAGTAGAAAACAAGCCTCATGAACGAAGGAAATGACCATCTTTTAAAATATTGGAGAATTCTTTGAAGTTGTAGAATCGGTATCTGAATGAAAAATTTCCAAACAACTTAAAGATAAATTCATTATGAATGACGGAGAGTCAATGCATTTCAAACCTCACCAAGTCCAGTTCAAAGGAGTTTCTGTATTTGTCAAAAAAATTCTCCAAGAATGTATAGTTAATAGCTAGTTTTTAAAATAGGGGAATAAAAGTTTCCATTTATGGAATGATATCCTTAAATGTTGACTACATACGTAAGGATTTCCACTATGCAGATTGTATGCATCTTTTTGGGGGGGTACCAAATATACCTCTAGATCTTGGTCTAGTATTTATAACCTCGACTGAGTACATTGGATCTCCGTCCTCAATGCAAGTTGAAAAGCTTCCAATTTCAGTATGGACTGGATGTAGGCACCTGATGATGGCATCTTGTGTGGTGATCACTCCGCTTTTAGCATCTAAAAAAGAATAAACATTTAAAACTATGTGTTGGAATGAAGATTATTATGATCTATGCAGGAAGAAACAGGACTTATGTTTTCAAGAAAATTTCTTTAATAACCTCATTCACACCCTGAACAAAGACAAGACAACACGACATTCATGCGCCCAGCTTATCACATCTCCTTCTGATGAAATTCGCGATGCATTATGGAATGGGATGGCATAGCCTATCAGACATCCCATTTAATATCCAAAAGAGAAGTATCTGTAGAAGTATGCTGTATCTCTGTCACTAAATATTTCCAAAAATAATGTCTCGCTTCATTTGTCGCCCCAAAAAAATTCTTTCCGGGATTGACCAATTAATAATTTTCAAACGCTTTCGTTCAGTCAATTTTATTAAAATCTTTACACTTACCGTATCTCTGAGTTCTTGGTAGTTTGTTGTCTTCTTATGGAAAGAACTCACGGCATCCAACATATTTGATGTTGATCGATATCGTGGCGTATAGAACTGTGAAAATAGTCTTGTTGACGAGCGTTAGTTAGGTTTGCTTCTAGAAAAATGGCATCAAAACTGAACCATTAGTTATCCAGCTTAGGAATACCTCTTGAAAGAAAAGAAATGCAATTTTAACTATTACTAAATAAAATTCTTGCATCCAATCTTCACTTCGGAATAACTTTTGATTTCTTGTTACTTACCCATATCATTTCAGTAGCATTCTGAGGAAACGTTTCTTGGTCATTTAAGAGCAGCTAACACAGTTTTCCACATGAGCTGAAATGGCAGTTATTTTGCATGTGGGAAATGGCGTTATCTTGGAAGAGTTGAAATCTGTTTTCTGCGAACTGCTCCAGTAACAACTGCAGGCGAACTTGCTTTGTTAACGACTTCTCCAACGTTGCACCTCACTTAAATGAAAAAACTAATGAATCCAAAATTACTATATTAGTGAATCTGCTTAAATATAAAAATCTTTAACTTCCAGATGACTTTACATCAAACAAAAACTTACCAATTCTTTCTGTTCATTTGCTAATCAAGGCACAAGAATCAATCGTCTTCTTTCGTATTAGACTGCAACAAGTAAAATCCACACAATTATGGCACACTCATAGTTTGGAAGTAACTTACGTGGAATATCCAGATATTACGAATATTTCTTCCTTATTCAATCAAAACACCAGATTGCAGATTTTAATGCCTGCTGGAAGCTAAATGGTTTATGAATTTCTTAACGAAAAATTGTTTCTAAGAATTGAAATTTTTTTTTTAAATCCGTAGAAGCATTGTTGCAGTAAAAGAAGCACTGTAGCATTTTAAATATTTCATTTTTGTGGATTATTTACGGTTGATTTCGCAAAATGAGTTTAATTAGCTTAAGAACGGCAATTAAAATATGTAATTTCTTCGCCGAATAAAGCCTGACTTATTTTTCGAACTGACCGCTTAGCGATAAATTGATCTTCTTGGGAAAATTTAAAAATAAAAATGCAAATATTCCTCATTTAAATTTTATTTTTAAAAAACAAAACGAACTTGTCTTTTAAAACAAAACTGTATTTCGCATTTTTAATACCTTGTCCCTTTTCATCAATTATTAATATTTTAAATTGAAGTACATGGGAATGTTTGAAATTTTTTAGGAACTTTACATTTACAGGATAGATTTGGATCATTTCCGGACATTCTATCTCAAATGCAAACTAATTAAATGCAATTAAAATTTTAAAAAATTCTTATCTCCGTTCTCTACAGTTTTTTCCTTTCTCACAATCAGAAGATTTGAATTCCTTCACATTCAGTATATAAAATCATTCGAGACTCCATTTCTGAATTATGATGAAGAACAAGCTGAATTATTTACATCTTCGAGAAGTTTAGGAGTCCAAATATTCTTAGCTTCTTTGTTTGAACAGAAATTTTAAATGTCCTTCAAAAAAACATGTGATCTCTTTAAATTTGGTTGATAGGCCCAATACAGTAAATTTACGGCTTTTCCAATAGGATGCCAAATTGTTACGTCAACTAGATGAATGGTTAATATATTAAAAGTAAAAGAAAACGAGGACCAATAATTGCTTACTAGGAATTGGAATAAAAACTGAGAAAGAATAAGTGGTTAGAAGTATTAAGTTGCATCATAATGGAACAACAAGGAGCTATTACTATGTTATTTAGTGAAAACAAAACTGAACTTTCATCTTTCAATGGCAGCATTTAACCTGAGTTCTAAAGATATGAGCGGTCTCTTCAGTACTTTCTTAAACGGGAATAAGTGGATGTTACTTGGATAAAAGAGATGTACAATAAGTGCTTACATTGAAATATTTTGAATTTATTACTAGTCGCAAATATTTTTATCTCTCTTGCATGGAGAAAACTCCCCACCTACATTAATCTTTAAAAGCCAATCTCGAATTTAAAATATGGATTTTAATACACTTCTTTCATCTGCCATTCGTATATTCTTTTTACATACGAAACTTCAGTTATAGATCACAATTATAATAAATTGCATTCGTTGCACTATTAAATTCAATAATTCTAATTGCGGGAGGTTTCCTGAAATACTTGTAAGAAAATTCAATAACTCACCCGATTTATCTATAAATTTAATGGTAAATTCTTCTAGTTTGAAATTCCATCATTGTAATTCCATCAGAAAAAAAAAACCGTAACATCTAAATTAGCGAGATTCAAATACAAAAGTGTTTTCAGAATTATGAACAAAACCCCTTCTAACCTCAACTCCTTTCTCAATCGCCGAAGTATTCTGCTCCATCCATTGTTTTTCTATTTCAAAGCAACAACTGAAATACTCAGTCGCCTCACACAGTTTGACTTTATCAAAGTACTTGTCACGAAGAGATGCTAAAGTACTCGCAATGATTAATTGTATCAAATCTTTATACAACACAAAAATACGGCCTTATTTCTACCACTCAGAATTTCCATGCACAAACACTTTCATACAGATATTTCCCCTACCACTCATTACCCACACCTCCGACACGATCCCATCTCCACAATACACACACA